>OW240919.1:126294633-126893404 GCA_933207985.1 Pelobates cultripes | reverse complement strand
CTTTGACACTGCAGAGAAACAAAGGTTGATGACACTGAAAGTGCAGCTTCTAACTGGTCCATCTCAGCTGGACCATTAGCAGGGTAGGTCAAGGGATGCCTAATAAAACTCTGGCCTGGAGGCGGTCTCAACCAGTGATCATTACTATTCCACAAGTGGCTGCAAACCACAAATCCAAGACTGACTAGCACAGTATTGACTGCCCACAGTACATAAGACTGGCTTAACATTATGGGAGTCCATCTAGTACTATACTAATTGCCTATCTCTGTTTCCCTGATGGTGCTCTCTTTCACCATCCCTGATACCCCTCTCTATGTCATACAGCCAAACCACATAAACCTTCATCTTTACAGCTCATGGGAAATAGTAAAAATACGTCCAGAATTTCCTTCTCCAATTGACAAGACTGTTAGACAAAACCTGGTGAATGCTCATCGGAAGAATTTCATTTGGTAAAGATCTTGTAGGGGTCTCCTCTTTGTTTGTACAAAATGTACATTCTCTGATGAGACATGCATGTTAACTTGAAAGGAACTTGGTTTTCATTTATATTTGCATAAGAGGCAGGTACATTATCAATGATTAGAAGCTTGGATTCAGATACATATTCTTTGAAGGACGACCACATACCCTTTTGAGATCCTTCAACGATGCAGAAGTTTCTGTGAACTAATGATTTGTAGGTTCACCACAACCCATTGACAGAAAAACACAAACATGAACATTGTTTTTTCTTTTCTTTTAGAAATTACCCAGTAAAGATACATAAAGTGAAAAAATAATGCAATTGTTAACCCATCCCTACTAAGTTTCTTGGATCATTACAAAAGCACCCACAAGTCCTAAGTATATAGCAATGTGTCCATTAACACTATATAGCAGTTAATATGGACAAGCATAAACTGCACAATATTATTGTTATAGAGTTTCACCTTTACAGTTCTCAAGAGTGGGAAATATAAAACCAAGATTGAAGAGACAATGTAGAGAAAAATCTGGAATGCTAGACATGAATCCTGAACTGTGACTGTTTCATTCATTTTAGGACTGGTAGGACATATGCAGCAGTCATTCCCAGCTAAATGTATCATATCAAGGTAGCTAAAGGAGGTCAGTTCTCAAGGTCATCTTGCTGTGTTCAAGCTGGGACATCATATGAATTTATCCTACAGGCAAAAAAGGGATATGCTGTTATAACATTGTACATCGTTACCACCTATATAAGGAAAGTTGTGGTAGTGTGCTAGAAATTTAGGGAACTGGACATCCATTATAGTTAAAGTTCTTTTGCCTAAAAGGCAGAAAATCAATTTATTGACAATTTAATTCTGGCTTATAAATCAGCAACAGAAGCCAAAGTTGTGTGGTGCCATCTAGTGGTTTGTTCCGGAGTCAACACTCTAAAAAAATGCAGCATAAACACAGTAGGTGGAGAGAGACACATGATTTATAAATACAGAATGCTCATAAAAATTACCCATTAGAACGCTGATTGCTAGAGGGTCTGGCATCCTATTAATATGCTAGGCACGTGAATTAAGTCTTCAGAAAAAAAATAATAATGATTAGTTGGAATTGTCTAGCCTAAACACAGAGATAGCATGCATCTGTGTTTCTCTCACACTGTCTCCGCAGCATGTATGTATGTGTGTGTGTGCCAGGGGTGGGTGGGGAAGGGGGGAAATAATAAGTTTCAAGACTCTCTGTGCATAGCCTCAGTTTTGGTAAGAGTAGGGTTTCCTGGGATTAGTGTTTCAATTATCAGTTTATACATTATGAAAGATATTAGCTACAACTCCAAGAAATTTTGCTGAGCAACAAGATTACAAGTACGATCTTTGCTATTAGACTGTCACTGTATGTTAGGTGGGAGCTGGATGGACTTACGGAGCTGTGACATCATATACCAAAGTATAGTAGCCATCTAGAAGTAATGGGGTGTGTGAGGCAGTATTAAGATGCACAATGCATAATCATATTGCATAATTCAGGATAAGAAAGTGATTTGCAGAGGATACACTCTGGGTTTCTCTGTTTGTACAATGAGACTAACAGTTAAAGAGATATGTAGATATAGAAAAACTGGGGGAAATGCTATTTCTGATAATATATATATAAAAAAAAATTCACGAGGCAAAATGAACATTAAGATATTAAAAGGGACTAAAGCATGTAAAATAAATAAAGCCATCCCAAAATAGTCTGTCATCCATCATATACTGGTGCGATGTTGGAGGAGCAGGTGAAATTGTCACTGTTTCAAATTCTCTAAGGAGGTTGGTTGTAATTCTGAGGTTACTTGTAGGACTTCTTTTGAATTCATTCTTTCTTTTGACTGTCAAATACTGGAATCTCTACTCGTAGCTATAGCGATGGCGGACAATGCACACTTTTCCTCATTCTAGGTAGAATGAGGTCTCTTCTCATTCTCTCAAGTGCAATTCATCTGACAACAGCAACCCATTCACTTGAATAACATGAAATGGGAGCTATTCATGACTGTATTGAGCTCCTTATATTGTGGGAGTTCCTTTTCACTTGCATCTATGAGTATGTCTGCTTATGTTACCATTTACATGCTCTCTAAATCTCCTATTAAATGCAAGGAGAGGTCATATATTTTTCTTAAATTTTAGCTGACATCACTACAGAAATTTAGATTGTAACCTTGTTTGAGCAAGGTCCTCATTAAGTCTATTGTTCCTGTAACATTTTGTAATTGTCGAAGTTTTTGTTAAATTTCCCACTTCATAATATCGTAATACATTGTGGAAAACGTTTGCACCAAATGCTAATAATAATCATCTCTAGGATTTGTGGCAAAGAGGGACATTCAGGGGCTCTTTATTGGAATATTAAAATAATAGTTTGAACAAAACGTTGGACCATTAATAACGTCCCCAGATAGGGATTTTCTGTACCTCTATTCATGTTGGCTAAGAAATGGTTTCCAATGTCTGTTATAATAAATATAAATTACTTAAAATACATCAAGCATAGTTAGAGCACACTTATTTTGTTATATAACCGTAGTGTCAACTAAACACAACCATTCAAAATGTGTGCTGTAAACGCCCAGCACTCAGAAATAAACAATATTACTTCAAATATTAGTAAAGCAATCCTTACAAAACACACACATAATAGCGTAACATGCTGAGTGTGCGCAATTAATGCCATTTCCCGTATTTTTCCATACAGCCATCTATGGCCACTTCTGTGTGCATCTAACTATTCATATTAGAGTGGCACATGATTTCTACATTTAATAGACATTGATCGGCATGTGCAGCTGCTAATGACAATTTAATGTGTTTGTTATTGACCCTTGCTGCATCTCTCAGTATTGGCAGAAAGACCATTATCTTTTACTGTTATCCATGCATATTAGAACAGCTGGACCCTACCGAAAAAAAAATTGCATCATGAACTAATTAATGACTTAGAACTAACTGGAGCATTTAGACATGTATTTATGTTAACAGAGTAGCCACTTCTGTAGCGCTGAAAAATATTTAGTTATTTTGCAACAGATCTATGGTTTTATGGTTCTATGTACATACTCTGTCACTCTAAATACAATAAGTTCACAGTCTTTGGAAGCCCAAATGTGGGCTCTCTATTAACAAGCGTCAAAACATAAACCTGTGTTGAATAGACTTCTGCATTTGGTTTTGGCAGAATTGCAATTTGTCTAAATTATAGCCGATCGGCTGTTTTGTATCTCCGAAGCACATAAGGGACGATTTGGTATACAAAGTTTCACCCCCAAAATTATATATGAGTGATGATTAGTGGACAGCTGTTAGATGTTTATTTTATTCACAAATCAAGTGATAAATGGCCAATAGAGGGAGAAAAGGAGGAGCAGAAAAAATGAAAATATAAAATAAAAGATCCAGTGCACTTGTTTATTCATTAAACAGCAGTTTCAAAGCTTACAGGATGTAATAGCTTTTTAAAAAACACCAAAAGACCTCACATAGACAAAACAGTTGGGGATTAGTTACAGTATATGATCATTCATTGCGTAAGCCTGCCACAACGTCAATGTACTCTTACCAACTCTTCATGTGGGCTACTCGTTGTTGGATTTCTCTGACTGTGATGGTGACTGGATCCTATACTGGGAGCATGCGTTAGTCTGTTTTCAGGCCTAGTAGCCACTGGGCCTTCTATCTTCCAGATCATCTTCCAGTACTGTTCAGTCTCTGCTCTGGATGGATCTTGGGTGGACATGTGGTAACCCTGCAGCTGTGCCTACATCTTGGACGTTTCTTTGGTAAATAGGGCATTTATTATTTCTGCTTCTCTGCTCTGTCTGGTTGCCAGTGCTGTCAGCCTTTGCTTAGCTGTTTTCAAAGCCTGTGGTATTGGCATACCCTTGTATTTCCTCAAACCAGGACCTATCCTTGATCTTTCCAACTCTGTGAAGTTGATCCAGATTACTAACTTCCTTATGAGTTTCCCGTATCTTAAATTCCAGTTTTAGTCTCCATGGTTGGCATTGCTTCTCCTTCAGCCTGATTTTGCAGTGGCATAAATGAACATGTTGGTCTCTGTGATGGTGTTGGTTGGGATTGTGAAGAGTGCCTCATTAACCACAGTTAGCATACTGAGATCTTATCAGTGATCTTTGGTAATCTTGTCCGGTGGTCAAGGACTGCTAGCTCTTCTATTATTATTATTATTATTATTATTATTACTGGTATTTATATAGTGCCAGTACATTCTGTAGCGCTTTACAAAATGAAGGATCATCTTTCTTATATCTGTTGTTATGCCATCTTGGGCCAGAGATTTGGGTTGGCAACCCTCTGTAAGTGTGGATAAGGGAATGTCTTCCTCTGCATGGATCATGTTTTGTGTAGTCCATATAATTCCAATTGTGACACTAGTTTCCTCTTGACAATGTTCAAACATTATGTAACTAGCTGCTTTGGTGTTAGGGTAGATGAAGATCCCTTATTCATCCATAGTTCCAACATACGTTTTATGTAGCCCCTCTCATTGCGTCTGCTGTTGTAGCAGCAGTCAAGCAGGTTTAGGTTCTCACTTTGTATTCCAGCAGCCCACTTGTCTTCATATTACCCTGGTTCCCTAGCATCTGATGCATCCCTAGTTAAACCGTGCGATGTCCGGGCATGACTCTAAGGCAGTGACATTACCACTGCACTAACTAGTATATATATTTATATATTATACTGCTCCCCTCTATTGCTCCTTCTCAAATGGTGTAAAAATGAGCCTATCAAAGTACTTCAAAACATATAGATTATATTTTGCAGTACAATGAATGGCACCTTTTGACACTCTTTTTATTTTGTTTGTCTGATTTGTTTTCCCGAATACTTTTCATGGCTAATATTTGGACGAGACAAACAGGCGAATGAACAAATGTTTAGTAACTTTACACTCTATATTCTTGGAGCTGAAGTCTACATCTCTAGGCATCATGTCATGGATTTTTAAAACTTTGCAAATACAACAACACAGCAGCTGATTTGTGCAACTCTTGATTTTCTCTGGAGACTTGGCATAGAAGGTCTACAGAAAAGGGGTTACATTCCAGATGGAGTAATGGATTTCTTGCTCTTTCTAGACACAGAATGACCACCCTTTCTTGACCTTTAGTTATTTATTTATCCCAGTCTAATTTTTTTCTAATCAGCATTCTCCCTCCCTGCTGCCTTTGGCAGTAAGATAGGTATTATTCTGGACATCTGATACAGCAGTTTTAACATAAATGCAATGTCAAAGCATTTGTTTTAGCAGCAAATCACAGCCCAATCCTCAAATATTAACTGTTCATTTTTACCAATATTCCCAACAGGACAGAACAGAATTGAGTAATTGTGAGTGATTTGTTATATTGTGTGTGGTGTTATGTATATGTGTGGGACTGCTCGGGGTATTGCCTGTGGGAGGCTATTTGAGGGATTTTGTCTGTATGTTCTGTGTCTGTGGGTTTGCTTGTGGGCCTTTTTGTATTATTTGCATGTGGGAAAGGTTTCTGCAGCTTTGTGTTTAAATCTGGTTGTGTGGGTGGGGTGGGTGTGGAGACTGGGCTGAAAGGGTTGAGGTCAGGTATAGAAGCTACTCTCCTCCAGTGCAGATTCCCCTTCACAAGTCCTGGTATAATGTCATCTGGCATAACTTCCTACAAGAACTGTAATGAGTAAGTTGAAGACAGCCCATCAGCACCTGCGGCAATTACCGCTAGTGGTAAACATTTAACTGATATTTGAAGAAATCCCAGGGGGATCCGTGATAGGTCAGTTCAAGGGAAGATCCTCAGATCTCCACAGCCTGTTTGGGTCTGGCAGCCGTGCTTGTTATGTAAAGGCATGTTGAGTGCTATAGGTTGCTGAACACTGAATTAGACAATAGGTAGCTAAAGCAATGGCTCATTTTGTTAATGAACAAATCATGTAATCCTTTTAAACACAAAAGGAACATTCCAAACTCATAAAGCACTTCAGAATGCTGTAGGAATGGAAAGAGGATCCCCCTTTTATTACTTTATTATAGTGCTGATTTCAAGAGAAATCTGCACTTTTATAAAGTTTCTAATTTACACCCTCCTGGCTCTCAGACAGCAGGGAGGTGCTGTTCCCGTTTGAAAAGGAAGTAAATGCATTGGAATGGCCAAGGATATCATCAACATTGAAGTTCTCCCGGAGGCAGACTTGCAAGAGATTCTCTTATCACTGAATTACAGGTAAGTCAACCTTCAAATGAGTGCAACATAGGTGATCAATAATCAAAGTGTTTTTTTTTTTTTACACCCTCGAACCTTATTTTGTATTTATTTATAATGCTGGAGTGCAAAATTAACTCACCCTAACATTCAATAATTAGGCATGCCTTACATCGCAAAATTATCAGACAAATATAAAGTTCTGTTGTGAATATTTTAAAAAAAATTTCATTAGACAGATTTTGCTATTGTAGTTTTGCAATTCTTCCAACTTACCAATGTTATAGTATATGTAGCTGACATTTACCCTTGTTATGATTATTTTACAGACTTCCATTCACATGACATTTTGCATTTTTAATACTGTTATTTACACTCATTGGCTGCAGACTCGCCATTCTTTCATTGAAATCGTGAGCTTCCATTCCTGAATTTAGACTTACTCTACATATGACATCTAGTGGATATTAAATGTGTGGCACTGATAACTGAAGAGTCATTATGTATTCGTTTTAACTCAAGTAGCATAGTAGCAAACAAACATATAAAAAAATAAAAAAAATATCTAAATATTATCTGGGACATAACCATTTGTGAAGAAAAACAAACAAACTGGAACAATGCTGACACCACAAGAAAATTACTGTAGAAACCAAAGGACTATTTATCAGCCAGCTCCAAATTTAGTACTTTGTCCCTGAATTGTTACCTTTTGTTACCTTTTGTCTTAATAAATATGGAATATTTCTGTATATACATATCCCACTTATAGATAAAATCCAAAAAATATTCTCTTTCTCTCTCTACCTCTCTGTCTGTCTGTCTATCTATCTATCTCTCTATCTGTGTGTGACAGGGTCACTCAGGGCTGGTTTAACTAAGCGCAGGTACCAAGGCCAGCTTATGGAAAGTGCACATTATTCCTGCTTCTAGTGTTAATACTTGTAGCTTTAACTGTTTAATTTACACTGCCCAGCACTATTTACCCTGCTGAGATCTTCTCACAAGGCTGCTGATCACAGCCACAGAGAGTGTGAAACTGAGCCTGTAAGTAGTAGGTGGTAAGAAAACGTGCTGTTTAAAGGAACACTGTAGCATTAGAAATATATATCTGCACAAAAAAACCCAAACAAATTACTCACCCTTTCTACAGTGCTGAGTCTCCCTTGGCCCTGCCACAACCTCCTCCTCGAGTTGCTTCATCCTGCAGACAGGCCTCCTGGATGACAGATTAATCCGATGCTCATCATAGAGGAGAATTGGGGAAAGTACAATTGGGGTAATTGCTCCTACAATTCCTCCATAGAGGAATCACTGTATTCTATGATTCTCTATGGTCGACCATGACAGAACTGCGCATGCACACGTAATGTCACAGAATGTTACAGTATGAAGGCTTGGAGGCGTGGCTTGAAGCCGTGCTTCCAAGCATTCTAATTTGTTTAATATTTGGTTTTGGAGAGTGGGGGGGAGATAAGTTGTTATTGTGCCTACAGTGTCCCTTTAATTATTGTCTTGTGACTAGCTGGCCAGTAGTGTTAGAAAGGGAATATCTCTGTTTAGTTAGTCTCCTAAAAGGTGTAGATTTTGTTTGTTTTTGGTTTGATTTATGTCTTAAAGGGAAAGAGTAGCCTGGATGTTAAAAACTGTTGTTTTTGTAAATAAACATTCTGAAAAAGCAGTGCAGTGGCCCTATAATAGACTTACTGCAAAGATCTTGGCGGGGGTGGTTCTCTATTTAGAAACAAATCTTACATCTTATATATATATATATATTTATATATATATAAGATGTAAGATTTGTTTCTAAATAGAGAACCACCCCCGCCAAGATCTTTGCAGTAAGTCTCTTAGTATCTAATATTGTATATTTCGCAGTTCAACTTCCGTTCTATATTGTGCTTTATAATTGGAAAAGATCAATTGTTATTCTCCACAAAAAGACATTGCAGCAGCTACAAACTATCACAATGTCATGGACAGATATTAGTTTATTTATTATACTGCCCATCTAGGTGACAGAGCTGGAATTTTATAGACAAATTATTTTCCGCAGTGATGCCATTAATCTCATCAATCCTGGGGGCAATTAACCCCTGCCAGCAGACTGCGTCTGAACATCGCTAAGCATTGCACAGTCACAGAATGTCACCTGGGGTGTCAGCACAGGTAAATCCATATTCCTGGACCCTGGAGGCTCACAGCTGTGCTGATTACATGCAAATAACGAGCAAAGCTGGTTTTGAAAGCACCTTCTTGCTGATCAATCACATTGATGGAAAGCATCTCAGGACACTTACAAATCAATGAAAATCTCATTTGCCCCATGTGTACTCCAGCATTTCCAATGGTTACATTAAAGAATGTGCAGTGATATGGTGGCGTATGACTCAAACAGCAAGTTAGAATGAGCTGACGACACTGACAGAACCAATAAAATACAGGACTCTATTGATGAGATCCAAAATTGAATGATTTCCTCCTAACCCCCCTGATGCCATCCTGAAACTCTGGTTTATTATGTTCCAATTTTCATCCACCAGGAACTAGTCTCATCCTAGTCTTCAATATCCTCTACGACCCCTTGTGTAATGAATGGCAAAGTCATGTAGACTGCACAGTTTAATTCTGTTCTATTGATTCCATTCAACCAGTCTCTGAAGAATAGTATATTTAAGCAGAATGTGGTATTCTCTTTCCTAATCAGTAACTCTACACAATTTCTGTTTACAAGAGTTTAATGCTAAATGGGGGAGAGTAAATTAGATATCTCTATATCACTCAAAAAACAAACAATTAACCCATCCACCACAAACACAGACATACACCATGATCACTGCCATGAACATATATTTTGACAGATTCCGATAATCTAATTTTTATTACTATTTAATGTATTTATTTTTTATAAGGAGAGTTGATCGGGAATATGTTGCTTTGCTTAATATAAGCAAAGCAACATATAAGCAAAGTGATTAAAAAACATTCAAAGGATAAAATGTATATCATTTTACTTAATATAAATGTTGTAGTAAATATCTAGATTCAAAAATGCATCAATCATATAAAAATTACATACTAGCAATTTTTAAACAATCACATGAGCTTTGGTTCTATGGCATCTGAGGATTTACCGATCACCCCTATTTTATAACAGACATTTGCTGTCATTTCATTAGCACAATGCATCAATTCAGTGTTATCAAAAAGATATTGTTTCAAATTCCATCTAAAGCTATAGTTATGTGCGTGGTATATTTTAATATGCTATGCTTTGTTTACCACCCTTTTGATTTTTATCTTATTGTGACTCCACCTCTCAAATAAAAAAAGATGAGGGGGGGTAATCAATATTAAATAGATATACCCCAAATGCAAAAAAGTATGCATTTAGTAAAGCATTTGTTTCACTGGAGTTTGTCTAAACGCAGTTTACACTGCAGTTCTCTTGTCTGCAGCCTTTGCAAGCCCTCCCGTCTATTAGACTTTGTATGCCTGTCCAATCACTGACTTCCCAATGCAGCTCAATGAGAAGCATTTTCAAGGCAGGTGCTCTGGGCAATTGCTGTATCTTGAATTTAGCTCCACTGAGCTAACTAAACCAGGAAGTGGCAGGACCGGTTGTCTACTGAAATCAGCTTCTTTTTAAAATAAAAATAGAGGACTCACTCTTCACACATAAAACACAAATCCATTCTATTTTATCTATCATATTGTATCTGATTGATATATTACCCATCTATTTATTTGTTAAAGAAAACTGTCTCTTCTCTGTATTTTTGAAGGGACACTGTAGGCACTCAACCGCTTCATCTTATGAAATATGGTGCAGTGTCTGGAGTTCACAGCAACCGTATGTTCAGTGTCAAACCATTTTAATTATATAATGATCAACAAGATCTCCCAGCAGCCCATTTCCTCTGTGCTATGCAAGGGTCATGCCTGGTGTCTGATTTTGGGTACAACAGTGTCAGCTGACTGCTTTCAAGCTATCACAGTTACCCATTACTGGTACGAATGTGTATAGCTATGGAAGAATGTAATCTCTGCCTCACTCATACCTCCAAAGGGGACAGGGTTCTGGGTAGTCTGGGTAACTCAAATGTAACAGAAGAGAAGAAACTGAAAAATGTTTACATTATCCACCTCATTTGCATTCGGTGCCCTGGCTCTGCCTTGATTGAACTAACCGGTTTGTGATTTCACTTGCTAAATCTTTAATAGAAAAAAACAAACAATCCCCCCCTCCCCCCCAAAAAAACCAAAGCATACCATGGGAAACAAACGATACATATGATTTTCAATGTTTTATTCTATGGTATAATTTACAGAGAACTGGCAGTTCTGCTTTGAATAAACTGAATTGTCTGTATTTACTCATGTCAATGTGTCTATAGCAGAGAGGTTAGTTTTAAAGCTAACCCAGAACATTTTGTCTTGTATAAAAAGCATTATAAGGAGTAGAGCAGTAAATATATAATTCCATTAAAACCAGAGCCACTATTATTTAGACAAACACAAGCATGACAAACAAATTGAACCCGGTGTATAGAGGCACAGTGTTTCTTTTCCTTGATATTCATTACATGACTGAAGTTTTCCTCCATAGACCAACTGCTGCCAAAGGTCTCCTTTGTGTTTTTATACAATGGACACCCCCACGAAGTGCCTACTTCAATGCACACTGACCAGAATCCTTTGCAGCTACAGAACAATGAATGACACACAATTAACCTTCTCGATTGAATGTATATTTTATGGAAAGACTCCTAGCTAACAAATGTTATTGCCTGTCTTTAATTTTTCCCCATACACAAGGCAATAATAAAAGCCACAGAAAATGGATGTGTCTGTCTTAGCTAATTGTCTTTAAAAGGCAAAATCTTATGCATGCCTAAATCAAATCACCAGAATGTCGATTTTAATAGATTTTATTTTATTTTTCAATAATCAACACAAATTCTTAGCTATACTATTGCTTTTCATTCCATCCAATACATGCTCAAATTGTCTGTATTTATTTAGCATTTCACCAGTAATAATGCATTGGGGTTTCTAGTATTCCCAAGTATGTCCTGGAGTGCCTAAACAATACAATGCAGTTATAAAAGGTTGCCAGTTGATACAGAAAAGTATAAATGTATAAAAGTACAACAGCGACAAAACTAAATGGTTCAGGGAGAGATCTTCTGAGTTCTAATTGCTACCCTTGGCACCTAGATACATTTGTTAAGTACATATTCTATGATATATTGTAAAGCGTTACGGACTATGCTGGTGCTATATAAATACCAGTAATAATAATAATAATGCTCAGAGAATACTAGTTTAGCATCATGGGATACATTTGGAGTAAAAGTGAATCCACCACCTTAAACCCTTGATTTCACTACACCTTTCAACCATCTTCAATCGCAAACAAACATATAAGATAATAAAATAAGATAATGTGCCACCCATGCGGCATGGCACTCAGTAAACTCTATTTGTTTGTTATTACTGAGCCAGACCTGATCCCTGGCACCTCAACTACCCAATGTTATCTCTTGACTCACCATTACACCTATTAAATTAGTACATAAAGCACCATGACCACTTCAGTCATTTGATATGGTCATTGTGCCTAGAGACTATATGTGAAGCATTTCAGTGTAAAACTCTGCACATATGATAGTTTATACCTCTACTGCTGGAGGTGTAACTCCACCTCAAATAAAGTCAATCAGGGTGTCATCACCCGTAAGATATAGGACTCAGTTTAAGACACTTGCTTACAAATCTCTACACAATGCTGCTCCGACCTACTTATCCTCACTAATACATAAATATGTCCTATCTAGGCCCCTACGCTCTGCCGGAGACCTATGTCTAACCTCTGTTCGTACTCCTACCTCTGATGCTCACCTTAAAGACTTCTCTAGGGCTGCACCGTTCCTATGGAACGTCCTTTCCCTCCCTGTTAGACTTTCATCCAATCTCCACTCCTTTAAAAAATCTTTGAAAACGTACTTCTTTAGGAAAGCATATCAATTAAACTGTGAACAGCTTTCCCTCCCGCACCCTGATTCATCTCCTGAAACTGTCATCAAAACAAAACATTAAGTTCTCAATGAATACTATCCTAGCAACGTACTTTTCTACCCTACCTTTACCATTTGTGTCATTTTACCCCACTCCCTCTAGCATGTAAGCTCATTGAGCAGGGCCCTCAATCCCTCTGTTCTGGTTACAAATACATGTCTGTTAGTCCACCCATTGTACAGCGCTACAGAACTTGTTGGCGATTTACTACTACTAATAATAATAATCAGCTAACCTGGGACAAGAGTACTCTGTGCAAATTTAATTGCACAGAATGTAATTTATTTGACAGTCAGCTGACATTCTCAGCCAATGGATGATAATGGCATCAGGTTCTGGCTTCGGCAGCTCTGCAGAAGCAGGGAGCGCATCACCAAACTAGCTGAGAGCTTAGCAAGGACCCAGGTAGGAGGGCAAAGCATTTAGTAATGGTTTGCCTTTTACTTGGGTCCCTGTTAAGCTTTCAGCAGGTTTGGTGATGTGCTTCGTGCTACTGAAGAACTGAGGAACCAGATCAGGTTATACTCACATCATAACCACTACGGTTCTAGGTACAATGCTTAGAATAGCCCTTAAACTTTATCTTCAAGTAATGTTGGATTATGTGGCTTCTTCTGTATACACACATACAGTGGAGCTAACCCACATACAGTGTATAGAGGCACAGTGTTTCTTTTCCTTGATATTCATTGCATGACTGAGGTTTTCCTCCATAGACCAACTGCTTTTGGCCCAACAGTGGCATCAAAAATGTATGCTAGACTCCACAAAGTACAGCCACTCAAAAACGTGGACACTTGACATGTATACACTATGCCCAAACCGTATTGCATTGATTTTTACCTAAAGGCATTCAATACTCCTTTCAATATACATGAATTAACTAATTCCACATTTTCCTGCAATGCAGCAAGACAAATCCTTGTTAGATTTATTTAACAGTCTGTGAGTAAACAGAACAGAAAAATAGCCTACCTTTTTTTGAAACGGCAAACATTTTACACAAAACAAGCAAAAACTTCTCATCTGACAGAAAGTGTTTATTTTGACAAGAAAATGGAGGTGTAATTCCTAATTTTAGAGAGTGGTATAAACCTAAATATTCACGGGGGAAAAAAAACCTGTATAGGCAGCTGTTGTCATACATTAAAATGTAAGAGCTTAATTTTTTAGATGTAATTAATAACATTGACCACCTCTGACCAAGCCCAGGTGGTCTCAAAAATCTGTGTATAATTTTATGCTGATTGTAATCATTGCAGGGAAGGCGCTATAAATCCTTCTCTCACAAGATCTCCTGTGATATCATCTGCTGCTGTTCCCTGCAGGGAGACATAGGCAACAGAGTTCTTCCTCTTCAACAGCTTGTATCCAGCAGCTAGACAACGTACAAGACCTGCTGGAGATTTTTCGTCACTAATGGTGATTCACCTGCTAAAACAACACCGATATCAATGTGGCATAAGAACCCAGGAGAATGCAGCTTACTCTAATTGGAGAATATTATGTATGAGCATTGCACAAAATTTCATGCCGGTCAAGAGTAATAGAGGCCTAATAGGTGCTTCAAGAAATAACAGATCTAGATGCAAACCTGCTGCGTGATTATCCCAGATTTGCTTGTGTTCACTTGAGTTCACAGAGTCTGTGGGTGTGAACATGCTGAGCTCTTAGACACATCGCATTAATGTTAAATAGGCACAGGAAGGAATATGTGGTGTGCATCCATGTAAATGGGCAGCTTGTTAAATTCTAGGTCAGAGCTTAGAGCTTGGAAGGGGGGATGATTGCGACTTTTTGGATTATGGTTGGCATGGAATGCAAATCTAAGTACCATCAGCCAGTCTAAGCCCGATTTAAGCATGATCGGCATTGAAATCTGCAACTCTCTAGCGACAGATAAAATTATAATTGTTAAAAAAAATGAAAAAAGACTCAAATATTGCGTGACCTCAATGATTTATTAGTAATTCTTTTTAAGCGTACTTTTTTTTGCCACCATCAACAGTTTTTATTGCTGCATAGACATCCTAAAATCTGCTAAAAAACTAATGGTTGTTTGTAAGATTGATTTTTTTTTTTTAAACCGGATAAGCTAAACAAGAAAGAACATTTTAATTAATTTATTTTTTCCTAAAGCATTGCAGCCGACAATTTAATTTCTAGATCGTTAGACCCATGAGACTAATGCACATTGGAATTATTTGCAAGTAACAAATATGGAGCAAGTTCTGAAATATTCCACTGGTTTCTAAGGTGACTGCTCTATAGTGACAATTGAGACTTGAGTGACAAGAACTATTTTTTATAAATAATTCCCTCTATGTTCACAATGAAAAGAATGATCGGATTCTGAACATGTATCTGTTCATTCTATGATCCAGTACTCAACACCTCCCATATTGTATTTCACACTGAGACTTTTTATTTTGTTTATTGATAAAAGTCTTTGTTCTTGAAAAAAAAAAGTCTCAAGAATTCATGACTATAGACTGTTGAGTTTATTTACAAAAATGAGAATTCAAAGAGAATTTAAAATTTAAGGTCAAAATAGATGAACTACAAATCTACTTTCTGGAAGTCAGCTAAGGCTTCCAGTTCGGTTTCTGTGTCCTATAATTTGAAATTCACTTTGAATTCTCATGTTAGTAAATAACATTGCCTTCGTGGGTCTCCGGAGCATGTACTTTAAAGTATTACTATGTTCTATAGGTCCACTCAGACTCAGACTTCAGACCAGTTCCTTCTTTGTTCTCAGCATGGTCCAAAACCACACATTATAAATGGCCAAAGAGGGACACCATAATTTTAAGGGCTGCAACCCGGGGTTGGCCAGGGCTGTTCTGAAAAATTGTATATAACTTACTAATAACAATTTAAAGGGACACTGTAAAACTACTTTAGCTTAATGGATTAGTTTTTCTGTATAGATCATGTGTCTCTAACTGCTCAATTATCAGCCATTTAGGAGTTAAATAACTTTGTTTATGCAGCCCTAGTCACACCTCCTCTGCATGTGACCTTACAGTTTTCCTACACACTTGGTGTAAAGAGATATAATGTTTAAAATTAATTGACTGCAGTGAGTTTAATCTAGAATTTCCTGTCTCCTGCTCTGTTAATAGCAGGACCCTGTATTATTACAGTTCGATTAAAAGAACACTATAGCTACCAAAATACACTTAAATGGCATGTATAAATATACTATTATATATTTTAATATCAAAATACAGTTAGAATGAAATTACATATGTATATATAATTTTATTTAAATTATTTTAATGATTTATTTTATTATTTGATTTATTTATTATTGTACTTTTAAGTATATATATATATATATATATATATATATATATGTACTTTTAATTATTTTTATTTGTGTAATAATTATTTATTTATTTTTTGCTTTTCCCACCATAAGTAGGGCTGCCTGATAGCCCAGGTAGTTCCCCTGCAGGCAGTACTGTGGGCAGCTATTGGGATCATGTGATCGCTCTTTGAAAGAAAGCACATGACCCTTAAGGGCCTGGTTTTTCATGGGAGGACTGCTTGGGCTGTCAGGCAGTCCTCGCAGAGTCCCGAGAATGTAATTATCCTGGGAGCTCCAGAGCTTGAAGCCGTTACGTTGTTCTATGTTTCTACACGGATAGCCATCGGAAGTGCTTCTGCTGCACTAACCAAGTAAAACATGATGTGGAAGCCGATTTAGAAAAGCATGTATTTAGTGCTTTCCTAATGGGAAGCTTGGATGCACATGCTGCACTTGCAGCACATTTGCATCATCAAGCCTCAATGAGTAGCATTGGATTGGACCATGCTGGTGGAGGACATGATGACAATAATGTCATGGGTGGTGGACAAGTAAGTAACACTAAGGGAGCCTCAACCCTGTAAAAACTTAAGTAAATCCTTTATTTTATTATTTTTATGGAAAACCCCAGGTGGGACCTATATAACTAAAGACAGGGACACTAAAGTGTTTGAAATAAAGGTTTGTATTCCTAACACTTTATTGTTCCTTTAAAGAAAGAGCAATTGGGAGCTACTCCTCTAGGCCCAAGTTGTATAGCTCATCTTAATTCTTTTCTTCAATTCTCAACAGTCGGTTGTATGCCGTTTAACTAAACACCACCTCGTTTCACCTGAGTTTTGGACACCCAATGTTACCAATCTAACAAGCGTCCCCACCAAATGAATCAACCACCAACATTTCCAACAGAAGTCCTACATGAAATAATCAATGCTCTTAATTAAGTAACCAGAATGTCTTCCGAATTGGGCTCTAACACGAGGCAACCAGGTTATATTCCTGCTAGTGGTACCTGATGTAAACCTGCTGGAAAAGTTCTTATTTAGCATTCTTGCATGAAGAGTGTATTGATATTTTTCTTGTTTTTAAGCATGTCCAAGAGAGTATGCCTTGTAGAATACTGACGGGTATCTCAAGAACTTCCAAGTAGATTAAAAAGTAAATGTAAATTTGAGGTTATCTTATTTAACAAACAAATGAATGGACGGAACTGCCATTTAAATGATCACCATTCTACTCTTGACAAAAATATCCTATTAAGCCTTTTGCTCTTAAGCTCTTTGAGATTTATTAAATTGGCTTGTGAGCCTGAGAAATGCATCATTAATGGATAAAACAGTAAATTACTAGTAGTCTATAGGGTATTAATAAAGGTGAGAGTGAGATATAGCTTCAAGTGTTTGAGAAATGTTACAATCAATATTAGCCACTAGATACAAACCGCTGTAAATTAAACCACCACAATAACAATGGAATAGATGGCTCATGGTAATAGTATAGATGGACGAAAACAATGCACTTAACAATATAACAAATCATCGCACAAAAAAATGAGCCAATCATTCATGTTTAATTGTTTTGCTTTGCTCAATGGTGATTCCTCATGACCCGTCATACATCATTTAGCTGCGTTTATCAAACAAGCCAATGATTTAGCTTTTGTGATGGAAAATCATGCTTGAATTATTCCATTAATACGTAGCATACTTTAGCATACTAATCTATGGCAATCGTAGCTTTTGCCTCCGTAAATAGCAATTTTTATAGAATAGTCCCAACGGCAAGTCAAGATTTTTTTTCTGTACAGTGCAGCGGAAAATAAATTAGAAATATAGGCTATTATATCTTGTTGCATATTACATATTGATGTTTTTAATTCTGCTACTGTCCTTTAAATAATAATAACTAAAATTATAAAATAAAAGATTTTATTAAAATGTGCTTTATCGGTGGTTGCAGCATATTTACTACAGATATTATCAGCAATAAATGTATTATATATATATACATACATCATATTTATTTGCTTTTGTCCCTTTTTTTTATGAAAGCTACGCATTTTTATTTTGTCTCTCCATTAGTTCTAGTTAGATACAATTTCCATATATATTTGCTTTTATTTTTATCAGTGTATATTTTATTTCTTACTTATTTTTGTATGTTTGCTTTTCTTTCAAATTGTTCTCTCTAGGGAATGTCTTCCATTTGGCAACCTCGTTCTAGATATTTTTTATTCGCAGTCAAATTTTACGTCTGTATCATCTTTTAATAAAAGTTGAATGTGATTTCTTACTTACAGACCACAACATAAATTCAGATTTCAAGAAAACAGCATTTTCTTACCTACAATAAAACAGGAAAAAAGGACTGTTATTGGAATCTAATGAAGGTTTGTCATCGTCAGCAAGTCTTGTCTTACACATTTCATTAGATCTGCGTTACAGTTTTAAACTGAGTTTCAGAATTCTAGCTCAGTGCACATCAAGCTAACTGTTTCAGTAGCATTTATTGTGTCAAAATAGGTATTTTTTCTGCAAGATTTGCCTGAATTATTTTTTATTTCTTGTACTTTCTATCAAAGGGGAAGGATATGTCATGAGAGCATATTGCCTCTTTGATACAAGTAACAGGTCGTAATATCTATTCTAAACACTAGCTTTTGGATTTAAATTTTTAGTAATTTATACTTGTGTCTATACACCTTTCCAATCAAGCTGTTGGTAGGAATTGGCAGGAATTATGCAGGGCAAGCACACAATTGTTTGAGTTAATGTGCAATATCTTCAGCTTCTGCTGTCACTAGAAAATTCACATAAAAAGGGTGGGGATGGATGTTACAGTCTGCTGCTTTGGTTGCAAAGGCCATCCATGTATTGCTTGCCTTCCACCCAGAGGTTTTTGTTCCTCTTGAGGAGCTAGTATACACAATTTGGATTAAAGACAAATTGCTCTTCAGGCATACCTATACATTTAAGATTAGGTAAATGCGTTTGTCAATGTTTTGCAGAAATAATGAGTGAGGGTTATAAATTATTATAGGTGATAAGGTATGTCTTGTCTTATTAATGCAATTTCAGAAAAACAAATTCAGAATCACATTTTTTGAAACAGAGTAAATGCAACAAAAATATAGATAAAATGTTCAATTATCTCACTTATCATTTCAATGGAATCTAATGGTGTTTTGGCAAATGTGGATTCCCAAAGTGTCAGCTAAAAAATGAACAGTATGTTTGCAATAGTGAACAACCCATGACCCAAACAGTAACAATAAGTGCGGTTAACGTATATGGCATCCACACAGCTCCGACACCCTCTCCCACATTCAAGTTTGGGTGCTGGTTCTGACATGCATGTATTCTTGGGAAGGGATAACATAGACATGCTATTATCTCCTGCCTTTGTAGGGGTCTGTTTACTGACCGCTCAACATGACCAGTAGGCTTTTAAATTTTGTACAGTTGTCAAAAGGAAGCTCAAGAGGATTGTAAATGTTCTCCTAAAGACAGTTATAAGACCTAACATTAAGACGTTGTTTGCAAAACGGATGCATGTCTGAAAGAGTGCTATCTTTTAGTTTATACACCAAAAGTCACATTGCAATACATACACTTGCAAAAACTAAACCTTATTTTTATTTTCTTGGTGATCACACATCCTGTTATATTTCTTTTGTATTTCTGATTATCACATTTTTTACTCCCTATATGTATGTTCTTTTCTCAAAATAATTTATTTTACCCGTTGTTCAATGCTAAATAAAAAATATTAATTAATTAAAAAATCATAACGCAGAACAGTCATTAACAAATCCTTGAGCAGTTCATCCAAATATCCAGTGTTAAACTGATTGATTGACATCTTGTTCATTCTCTCATAACAAGGTGGCTTATGTACCTCATGCTATGTTAGTAAAACACAATAAAAAAGAATTAGCCTAGGAGAACAGGGTATATAATTCACCCAGCTATCATTTTCATAGAGATGAATAGCATTACTCTGAAGGACATAGCTGAGAAATCACAATGGGGTCTTATCTTTCGTAATCTTTTACCAGGAATAAATAATAAATTGAACAAAGTTTTTCTAGTCTTTATTTGACCAACAAATTATTACAAGATAAGTGGATGTGTCTCAGTACATTACACACTCCAACTGGAACTCAGAGGGTTAACGGAAGTTATCATAAGGAAAATAATATATTGTAATTGTAAGGGAAAGGTCTATGTTATGTTTAGTGCTCTGCATTTGGCAGTGCACGTGTCTGTGAGATTATACATACTTAGACGTGCTGGCGTCACAAGTCTCTGCAAGTTAGAAACACATCTGATAGAAAACAAGCTTTTATTTATTAGTGTGTAAGGAGATTTGACGCAACATGATTCGGATACGTTCCGCTCAGCAGGATTGTTATGATGGTGTGCGAAGAAACGAGAGCTGTAAGGCATTTAAAATATTTTGGAGCCTTTGCTATTAGGATATCTACGTCTATCCTTCCCCCTTGCCAGAATGAGTCAGGCACTAAAGGAATTGTTGAATGCTATGAGAGTGGTCCTCAATGATTGTGATGATGCAATGGTCTACATGGATAACAGGAAGTCATGGTGAGAACATGGGTTTCACTTTGATAGATTTACATTGCTTGTACTTTTGAAGAAACAACACTCATGCCATAAGTTTCCCAGCAATTAAAAAAAAAAAAAAACTACATTCCTTAATCTGCTATTTTGTTCAGTGACCTTTACAGACATGAAAGGGTAGTATAAACACAAACACTACAGTCATATGTAGTGCTTTTAGTGCCAGGAGTCTGCTGGAGTCATCCCTAACAGGAATAGGTAAAACAGTTTTCATTTGGCTTGCTATTTACCTCAGGCACCCATTGTCTTTTGACTATCAGCTGACATTCTCAGCCAATGAACGATGTCCAAACAGAGACAAAATTGGTATTGCTAACACAGAATCTGAACGTCCATTTTAGTGATAACCAGAAGGACACTGGTCGCAGATGGAACCCAGTTAAGTGTCAAAACATATGAATACTATAGGACAGTGATTACACTGCTTGGACTGTCCCTATAACATATTCACAAACAGCTGGCTGATAATTTTCTATTGCCTATTAAGCTCAAACTAATCTCAAATGATCACTTATTATTAATCGGCCAGTTTAAATAGTATGTAAATGATTTTTCAGTGTCTATATAAATGAAGCTGTTGCCTTGAGGCCTTTCATATTTCATTAATAAAACTTGTGTTTCCAAAGATTACATGTTGGTGCAGCTAATTAGATGTATCTTTGAACTTATTAAATGAGCTCTAAAGAGAACCATTATTCCCATAATTCACTGACATTCTCAAGTTGGTGACTGTGGTAGGGTGGATTTTCTTTCTTGAAGTAAATAAGCAGGTTTGTTCTCGGAAACTCAAAGTAAATGGGGTTTGTTTGTTTGTGGATGTGGACATTTGTTGGTTTTCAGGGAGATTAAGCAGATTTCACAGAGAGTGGGTAAATTGCGTAACCGGGCAGGTTATCATGTTTTTAGAATGAATTGGCAGATTAGCATGATCACAAAATTAAAGGGACACTTTACACGCCAGAACCCCTACAACAAATGTGGTGGTTTGGCCGAAAAGAGACAGTTGTAAACACTGCCTTTTATGAGAAGGTTCCCTCTAGTGGCTGTAACTTGGATATGAACATGATCTTGCGCATGTTGCTCCTACCCCCAACAGAAAAGCATGGGATCATCGTGACTAATGAACTTAGCTGGAGAAGGAAGAGCTGCAACAGTGAGACTGGCATTGGTAGAATGGTAAGGTAAACTTATGTAAGTCTAAAAGAGGGCGCGGAACAGTAGAATACTATAATATTAGCAACACAGGTTTATATTTCAAATATTAGAGCGCTGCGTTAACGATCCAGTACAGTTTTATAATACTCAGGGGGCAGTGTAGCTGTGTCCAAGAGTAATATTTGGCAAATATGAAATCCAGACAACTGAATGTTTCCACAAATAGCCATTAAGGAGTTATTATATTGATTTATAATGAGCTCATTTAAAAATGTCCTCAGCATCTGAACATCTCCAAAATCCTCTTATTTAGAACAAAATATCCTGGGCAATAGTATAGACTGTCATCTGCCCAGCTTGTTTTGTAGTGACAATCCCAGTATAATCATGCATAAATCATAGAAAAAGGCCAGAAAATATCACCATTATGTATCCAAATAAAGCCAGCCCCAAATTAGGATGTGGCATTTATATCGCCATGTATTAAGAAGAAATACAATTCATTAAGCGGAAATAGATGCTGCACTATTTTCTATTCTGGGCAAATTAAAATGAATTGCTTTAGCTCAACACTGCAGATCAGTTTCACATTATGCTCAAAAAATAACCAGGCTTTTGCCCACCAGTATATTAATTCATCATTTGTGACCTGAGGGGAGGAAACAGATCTTTACGAGAGCCATAATTTGTGTCATTTGTGTTTCCACAAACAGAATTTGTTGTGGGGTTTGCTACACATTGTAATGAAAGGGAAGATCAGGAAAAAGATTGTATGATATCTGGATGAAGTATAATACTAATATCTGTCCACTTTATACTTTATATAAGCTGAGAGCATCCTCAGGGCTACTATCAGTCTATAACTCCCATCACGTTTAGCCATGGGACCCTTGTTTTAATTTTAAACTGATGATATACCAATGTGTTTCAAAATGAACCTTTTAAGATTAATACATTTTAATGCAAGTCAAAGTTGTTATTTGCTTGTTTGTTCTTATGGTTTTTCTGCTGTGTGATTTCCCTATATATTGCGGGTGTACAGCATCTTGGGAGTAGGCTTGACGAAGATTTACCATAGAGTCAAACTGGTGCTAGGTCACCCCTTGCTGGCTATAATGAAGGTACATTTACAATTTTAAGAAGATTTTAATTTTAATTTCATAGCTGTTTCACAGTGATTGGGGTGGTTGATCACTTGAAACCGACTGGTTGCTTTTGTACACATTTCTTTTTTTTTCTTCAAAAGTAATAAAAACGGTACCTTTCCTAAAAATCCAAAATAGACATGTTTCAAGTCTCAAAGTTAGGCATCTCTTTTATTTTTTTCTGTTTATGTTCCATAAAGGAACTTTTATTTGTCAGTGTTTGCTTTGCTGTGTCTTCTTACATCTGCCATGTGTGCGTCTGCCAAATGCATTGGCAGGAAGCGGTGGCAGATCGATTGGTGGGTGCATGTTTAGATTTGAATGATTACTCTTATCCCGGCTTTGTGCCCATCTGGTGTTCCGTCTGTAACCATTCTCTCATAATTGGTGTATCAATAAGCTTTGATCGTGGGCCTAGTAGCAAGCAGTATTTTGCAGCTCATCCGATGTTAGAGGGATTCAAGGTTTATAATCACTGAGCTTAAATACTAGGGGAACAAATGCATGCTACATCAAACGACAAACCCAGATCTACACCCATGTTTTATAATATCTGAATGACATAACCTATCGGAGATAATAAAAGAAAAATCTCCTACACTGGACAATACCTGCCACCAAGACAGTTTAATTCCTCAAGGTCACTGAATGAAAGGTCAAAAGCAATAAACCAGAGCTTCTCAAACGAGTCCCCTGGGCATCCTTAAAAAGAATATGGAAAAGTCCATCTAAACACAGGTGAATTGATCAATCCATGGTATTGGAAATACGAGTGGAATAACAAGAGGTGAAGCTGGGGCACACAGTTACAAGATACTCCATAATAAAACATGTACACAAAAATAAATAGAAAAAACACCGGCAAATGTGAATAAATCATTTTTTATCCTTGATCATTCATAAAATTCCCATTCTTAAGTTTTTGTCTGCTGTGTGCCCAAGTGTGCCCATTCACATTATTTGGGTCCCCTGATGAATCAGAAAGCATGCCTTGTTAGAGGGGAACTGTCACTTCTCTCAAATTGAAAACATTGAATAAAACATCTTTAACTTGTGTGTGAAAACTTTTTTTTCTTGGGATGCTCCATTTCCTTTTAAGTTTCTTATAAAAGTGAAAATTGCAGAGCCTTCACAGTATGAAGCCACTTAATGCTGTGCATGCTCCTCACAGAGAAGCATTGGATTCAGTACTTCATTTTGGGACACTTCCAATTGGATGAGCTTGGCGACTGTCCACGTATCTAGCAGGTTCCCAATGCAGAAAGAAGATTGCCAGCCACGGGATCAAATGGCCTTTTTTTATTTTAACGGGGGAGGGGTAGGTAATCTACTAAGGAACATTAAAATATGTATATTTATAATGTTAGAATTTTCCACTAATATAAATGAGATGTTTAAAAAACTGAATAAACATATGCTTTCCCCGCCTAAATTAAATTGTTTCTAGGGTCACTATAGTCAACAAAACAACTTTAGCTTAACTCCTTAAGGACCAGACTTCTGGAATAAAAGGGAATCATGACATGTCACACATGTCATGTGTCCTTAAGGGGTTAATGAAGCCATTTTGGTGTATAGATCATGCCCCTACAGTCTCACTGCTCAATTCTCTGCCATTTAGGAGTTAAATCACTTTGTTTATGCATCCCTAGTCACACCTTCCTGTATATGACTAACACAGCCTTCCTAAACACTTCATGTAAAGTGAGATCTAATGTTTACACTTCCTTTATTGCAAATACGGTTTAATTTAGAATTTCAAGTCCGGTATGTTAATAGCTTGCTAGACTCCTGTGTGTGATTTAAAGTTCAATTTACAGTGCAGGAGATACAACCTTTTCAAAGTAAGTTAGCATCTGATTGAAAATTAAACAATTCTTTCTTTCCTGCTAGCTGTGATAGTCACAGCCAGAGGAGGTGTGGCTATAGCTGCATAAACAGAAACAGAGTGATTTAACTCCTAAATGGTAGAGAATTGAGCAGTGAAACTGCAGGGACATGATCTAAACAACAATTCTGCTACATTTAAGGCACTCTATAAGGTTTAGGAACACAAACAAGTATTCCTGGCCTTATAGTGTTAAACCCACCATATAGCCCCCCTGGCCTCACTTACCCCCCTAAATATAGTAAAATCTTACCTTTATTCGAGTCTGCTCTGCCCCATGTCTGATATCATCAAGTGGTGATCTAAGCCAATCACAATGATTTCACAATGATAGAAAAGCATTGGATTGGCTGAGATTGTCAATAAGTTAGATCAGGGGCAGAGCCAGCACAAGCCAAACAGGCTTGGAGACATTGAATGTCAGTGCCGCACACTGTGGAGGCACCTCTCGCATCTGGGGAGTTGCCAGTGGAGTTATCCCTAGGCTGTATTGTAAACATTGCATTTGCTCTAAAAAGACAGTGTTTACTGCAAAAAGCCTAAATGGAATAATTCTACTCACCAGACCTAGTGCAATAAGCTGTAGTAGTTTTGGTGACTATAGTGTCCCTTCTACATGTTTGCTACTTGCAGGATTGGAATAATTAAATCCTTGGTTACACATCAAATAAATTAGCATTTCATCCTTGTAATTTACTATGATCATATGTTAGTGTATAAAACATAAATAACCACTAGGTGGCAATGTGTTCATAATATCTACTGTAATCTGCCAAATAGCATTGCATATTTATCTAATATCTATCATAATTAAGCCTCACATATCCACAATAGTACATTATATTACTGTTATTATTTTTGTTTGCATTTATATAGTATCAATCTTTCTAGAAGTGCTTTACAATCATACAGTGGGAATATATGACAGCAAGTAACTGACACATAAAAATTATGTTGACGGGCATAGGAGGTGCAGAGGGCCTTTCTCTCGATGAGCTTACAATATATTGATAAAATATGCTATCTCAACATTTTTTTAAATTTTATTTTTTCATATAAACTGCATATTTAAAAAAAATTTTTTTTTTATTACATTCAAAGCATCCCACATTTACTTAGCCAACCATTTCACCAATGTAAGGATCGGAAAATCTAGTCCTACTCCAAAGTTGTCTTAAGCATGTAAGAAATTATATATATATATATATTGTTAAATGGTAAATGTAGTTATGCATGCTGGGGGCTCATCATATTGACATAATGAAAATGAGGGTAACAGAAAATAAACAACAAAAACAAACCTAACAATACTGGACCAAATAACAAATTCCTAAAGGCCCTATCAGACCGGAAAAAGGTTATTTATGATGTATTTAAGTGATCGTAATAACACTGACCATTTACAAACAAAAATTATTTGTTTATTCTGTACTGGCTATGGTGCTTATAATATCTCTTTAAAATAAAACTATTGCTTACCTGGAAATTACAAAACTGAATAAAACATTGAAAATGCATCAATAACTTATGTTAAAAGGTTACTCCAACGTCCATGACCATTTCTGAACACAGGAATCTGGAAAGAGTTATTTGCACTTTTTATGCCAGGGGCTAACTATGCTCCCAGCACACGTTACTCGGGCAGCACAAAACTCTGTTGCGGACGGCCAAATGTTAATTCTGTGCAAAAAATACACCTGTCGGACGTAGTGAACTTCTAGCCTTTCAGGCAGGGCTGAGAGCACGTCTCCATTGAGATGACGCTTTGCCCTCCCTTCTTGCCTGTGTAAATCCTGCCAGTTCTCCTCACCTCCCTGCAGTTCTTCATATATGTATTTTTTTCTTCTTTCTAATCTCTTCTTGCCTGCTGTCCACTCCTTACTCCTTCTTTGGCTCAGAGTGTGCGCATGTGGCAGAGCCCAAATCAATGTAGTCTGGAACTATAAAGAATCGTCATTGCCTCCAGCCCTCCCTGTATATATCGATTCATATAAACATTTGCAATATGTTTCTATTACTTCTTCTTGGTGCTTTCCCCCAGATTGTTCAGGTTGATTTTAACACCTGTAGGTCTTTGGCGCCATCGTACCTTAGACGGTTAAACCATTTATGAACAGTTTAACCCAAAAGCTGTCCTGACGGAACCTCCTCAGACAGCCCAACCCCTCTTTCTCCAAACTCAGTCACAAGCTTCAATGAGGAAGCCTTGGAATGGGTGCCAGTGATATTCTGAGAGGGTCAGCTGACATGCTGCCCATAACTGACTTCCCAAAGAGAAAGTTACCAATTAAGGTAAGTTGGTGTCCAAGACCTATAGGCACTATAACAGCTTCATAAGCTAAAGTTATGGTTCCTGTAGTGTGCCTTTAAATGTAGTATATTAAAATAAAGCCCAAATCTAGTTAAAGGGTCACTACAGGGTCAGGAACACAAACATGTATTCCTGACCCTATAATGTTAAAACCGCCATCTAGCCCCCTGAGCCCCTCATGCCTCCATAAATACAGCAAAAAACTTACTGTATTCAAGCCTGAAGCTGTAACTCTGCAAGCGGTTTGCCTCAGAAAAACAAGCAGTCTACTGACATCAGTAGAAGTGGTAGCCTGATCCAATCACACAGCTTCCCCATAGGATTGGCTGAGACTGACAAAGAGGCAGATCAGGGGCAGAGCCAGCACAATTCAAACCCAGCCCTGGCCAGTCAGCATCTCCTCATAAAGATGAATTGAATCAATGAATCTCTATGAGGAAAGTTCAGTGTCTGCATGCAGAGGGAGGAGATACTGAATGTTTGGATGCATTTTAGGCAGCCATGACCCAGGAAGGATCTCTAACAGCTATCTGAGGAGTGGGCAGTGAAGTTATCACTAGGCTGTAATGTAAACACTGCATTTTCTCTGAAAAGACAGTGTTTACAGCAAAAATCCTGAAGGTAATGATTCTATTCACCACAACAAATTCAATAAGCTGTAGTTGTTCTGGTGACTATAGTGTCCCTTTAATTCAAAATATATCCATATTAATTCATCCAAATATCCGTAATTATACAGATTCCTCTATCGAAATGATCCCATTTGACGCAATTTCCCAACATCTACTTTTGAATAGAGTTTTGTAGTGACCAGGAAACGATGAGGTTTATCAGCCCATCGTAATTAACCATTATTTTCAAATGCTGTTTAAACTGCCAGCAGATCACAATATATGGTTAAACTTTCAATCTCATTGAAACAGATACATTAAAGGATTACGCTAAGTACCATGAAAACTTCAGTGGTTTGAAATGATCATCGTACCTGGACTGTGTATCTGCAGCGTTTCGCTTTGAATGCTTCACATAGGTAGAGATTAATCCCTCCGGCAGCATCATTAGCCATATCAGTACAAAGTTCTGGGTTGAATTGGATTGTTGAATTGGCATCTGATGCCAGCATGAAGAACAACATGAATAGCTTATAGTGGCCTGCACCCCCTCCTGTGCCGCGCATTCCCCCACTTAGTCCATCCTCTCTCCTCCTCCGGTGTGGCGGAGTGATGTCAGCCAAGGAAGAACGGGCTTAATGGAGAACTGGGACTCAGCAATGGATCAAAGTTAAATTTTAATGTTTCTTTAATTATTTTTTTTAAAGTTAGGGGGACCACCTGGCGGTTATTTTAGGTTTTTGGTAGTAAAAATCCTTAAAAATATAAAGTCTAAATAGCAATAAAACATTTTGGAACATTGTCAATACACATATTGGAAAACAGAATTAGGACATAATATGGAGTAAAAAAAAATGTTGGGGCAACATTCTAAAAGTTGAACAATCAACAGGAACATTTCACTGGCATCCATTGATTCTATCCATTTTTTAGAGTTGTGCTGTATGCCGTAGAATTGCTCTTTTTGCATAACTGCCTTTTTATGCTCAAAACATCCCATAATTATTCAGCTAACATTTCCACAATGTGAGGGTCTGGTAATCAAGTCCTATCCTAAAGTTTTCTTAAGCATGTAAGAAATCCAGCTTTTAACTCAAACGAATGATTACTGGATATGTGAATAGTGAAAACAAAAAGACTTTGAGATAAAAGTTCCAGCGAACACAATAGCTGGTTTGTAAAACATCCAGACTATTCTGCTGAGAAAGCAGAACCGAGTACGGGATACATATATCTTCAGGCAGAAAAGACTATCCTTGTGAATTATCTGCCTGTAAATGTGTCCGCACTTTCTCATAGACTCTGAAAGACCATTTATCTCCAAAATAAAAAGTGTTCTGTATAAAAAAGTTTTGATTTCTTTAGTCCAGATGGTTTTTTTTTTGTATCAGTTTACATGGGAAATTGTTGCAACAGATTGATAAAAAAAGAACTTTTTTTATCTGGAGAATTAAATACTTGAAAATCCAAAGAACAAGCAAGCAAGCAAAAACCAAGGTGATATCATAAGACTCTGTAAAAATCTGTTCCCTCGAAATAAGGCATGGTCTTCTGTTTAGCCATCTTGGCTAACTGTGACATGCTAGATGTGCACTAAAGGCTAGCAGAGCATTATCGGGAAATGTTAATTATTACAGCTTAGGGTGAACGACCCATAAATAAGGCATTATTACATTTGTTTCTGCAGCTGACATGCTCAATCTAAAAGCGGTACTGTCAGCCCCCATCTAAAATTAATATTTCATATATTGTCCCCAAACATCATCACTTCACTCATCAGACAAGTCATTATCATTTATCATGACATCTTTATTACATACAATGATTATTTTTAGAATGATACATACAAGAAAGATTTCTATTCTCAAATTCCAAGATACACTTTGTATGTCAATAGGCGGTTATATTTACATGAAAGAACATTATTAAAATGTAAAAATACCAAAATAAATTTATCATATAAAATAAATTCAATATATATATATATATGTATATATATATATAATTACAAAATTAAAATATTTTTACTTATTTGTCCTCTGTCTAGAACCCGTACACTGCTCAGCCAGGCAGTAGAAAGAATGAAGATTTGGGGTTTGGAATTCACGGTTGCAGCGTATGCCAACAGTGTTCTTTTAAAGGGACACTGTAGGCACCCAGACCACATATACTCATTGAAGTGGTCTGGGTGCTGTGTCCCTTTTGCACCTAGTGCTGCAATGTAAAACATTGCAGTTCCAGAGAACTGCAGCTCTAAGTCTGCCCTCAGTGGCTGTCTACCAGACAGCCACTAGAGGGCTTCCAGAATCGAAACAGACCTTTCATTCGTTATCTGACGCTGAACGTCCTCACGCTCTGCACCCTAATTAGGTCTGGTTTTAACCCCTTCAGCCTTGAGGGAGGGGAGGGGGGGCGATGGAGGGGGACTCCTTAGAAGCCTATAGTGCCAGGAAAATGGCTTTGTTTTCCTGGCACTATAGAATACCTTTAACTATCACAAATCTTAACTCCTCCATAGCAGTCCTCTCGGATCTTCTACACCAATACCCTAACATATTCGGCTACAAATTTTCTAAGTCGGAACTACTCCATGGTAATATCACCGGCGGCTGTCTCTCTGAACTACGAGCCAGTAAGTCCCCAATAGTTGTTTAAAAAGACTTACCTGACTCCTCCACATTACAACATTTGACTATATATGTTCCATTACATTACGTGGTCTCTTGTTTGGCTGTCAAAAAAACAGGTAATGCTCCCCTGACCTTCTCTGAGAAAGCATGTATGGTGGCAGCAATCCAGAAAGGCCAGGTCTCCACATTGTATTAGCAGCACATTCAACACAAATCACACTGCCCTACATTAAAGCTTAGGAAAGAGTTTGAGGACCTCCTGAGGAGTCTAGCGACTGGTTGTATATATGGGAAGCTATATCATCCCTCATGATATGTGTTAACCATAAAGAGCAAGCATATATGATACTTTTCTGCTGGTTCCTGAGTCCTCACCGGCTGTCACAAGGGTGTGGAGAAGTGGGATCCTTTCTGGACTGATGGTGGACATGCCCTAATCTCATGCCCATTTAGCTCCAAGTCACTACTTTATTAACACAAATTTAGCATAAACCACACCCTATGGATGCATGGGTACTATTATTTTCCAACCGTTAGATTCCCTCACTAAGGCTGAAAACAAATCAGCAGCCATAATAGCACTATTGACCGGCACGGCAATGGGGAAGCTCTGGGTCTCACCTGAGGTACCGAAAATGGCCATGATAACCTGGAAGACCAAAGAGGCTACAGATATGATAAACTCGCTGCTCAAATCCACGATACACCAAGATCATTCCTTAAAATTTGGGACCAAAGGTTGAACAAAAACATCCAGTAAAGAAGATCATTTCTTATTTTCCCTACCGTATTTCCGGGGAGTGAGTCTGCCTATAGGGCCATTGATGCCTCATGATGACTATCAGTCATACATCGTGATAACTATCAGCTGCTGAACAACACTCTCCCACCTTGAGCCATTCGCACTATAGAAGGCCATTATGCAACTTGGCTCCCTTCGAAATAAAGTCAGAAGATACCTATTTTCCACCCACATGTGTTTATGGCATATAGCCGGTAATAACTGTAAACACTCATTTGTCCGCTACCCCTGAAAGTCACCGTAATGAACGCCTTGATAAATCATGTTTTATACAGACAGTTCGGAAACATTGTTCTACTCGATAATTGTTGTATCATTTTTTTCTGGCCAATACTGACATTTCTTATGATTGTAAAATTAAATGATGAATTAAAAATAAATATACATTTTTTCAAATATTAAATAATTTTAAAAGTTTATCCAAAAATATAAAATCATATGGAAAACGTATCCAAAAATATTAGATAGAGGCCTATGTTGCTAACATATCTTAAAAAAAAGAGATACATATCTGCAATGTCACCACTGTTAAACTGTGCATCTGTTAAAATCTCAAAGTTTCCCAAGGGATGGTGTCAGTGACGTTATTTTTTCTTTTTAGAGAGATATTTTGCAAAAAATCATATTTTTTTTTCTTTTTGTGCTATTAATATTATATTTTTGCTTCTAAACCTGACTTGCCCATGCTGATGTAGTTTGATGATTATAGTCCAAAAGACACAGGATACATGGGTGTCTGCCACACATGCCATTATTCAAATACTTCTCTTGACAAGTATTGAATCGGCTTAGCAATTCATGGCTCCCTGATTGACAGAGCATCTAGGCTGAGTTATAATTTCTGTGTTAAAGACCTGTGCAGTGCAAGAGAAAACAATCCGATGTCTAAGACTACAGGGACAATATTATAACACTATAACCACTTCATGATGATAAAGTGCTTATGGTGTTTGTAATGCCTACCGGTACATGTGATGGTACATTAATAAACATGGTAAATGATACCTTAACAATTTTAATGATAAACCCACTTGAGAATTTCTTTAGTTAAAGTGTCTCTTCTTGACATCATACAACCTTTTTTAAATTATTGTACCTTTAAAGGCATTCTCAGTGAGATTTATCAAAAAGGGGTAATGCTCTATTTTCGGGTCATGAAACTGTCACTTGCAGCACAATTATAATTATAGTCACTCCACTGAATTTCCTAAGATAATTAAATGTCTTATTCTTTGTCATTGGAAATGTATAACACAATATGCTTGGCACACACCTCATAACTCATCATATTTTTTCAGCATCCTTGAGTATGCATTGACTCCTTAAAGTGACAGGTTCATTTTAATTTAACCCCTTAAAGACCAATCTTCTGGAATAAAAGGGAATCATGACATGTCACACATGTCATGTGTCCTTAAGGGGTTAAATAGTCTCACAGACGTGTAATTTGTTATTCAACGTTGACACAAATAATCTATTCAATGTAAAGTTGCTAGATATTATTTTTATTACTTGCCTTCAGTCCCATAATGCCATATTCTCAGAGATGTGGGTGTTATATTACTATAAAATCTTTAGGGAGCAAATTGTGATCAAGTTCCTTAATTGGTTGAAAAATGCAGTTTTTAAGGTCAAATGCATTATTTAAATTATTCATACACCACACCACTACTATATATTGTGGTGCTATACAATGTCGGGGGAAAGGGGTAAGAGGGGTGTGGAGGGGGGTGGGAGAAACAACAAATAAAAGACAAACTAGTTAAGCTAAAACAAAACAAAAAAATGGTGAAAATATTCCAGATCAATTGAGATCTAGAAGAATTAGGCTATTAAAGAATAATGGGTTAAGAGCATTATGTCCATAATTGACGTTGCTCAAAAGAAAAAAAAAACTAATTGAATGGGATTAGGCAATCCAATAAAAGCAGGCTGGAAAAATGCAAACAGTGAAATCAGAACTTAATTTCTTGTTTTAAGAGTCATGTTGTCATGGACAGGAACAAAAACCAGAAGTAGTCTGACGTATGTAGTTTAGAGAGCTTAATTATGATTTCTTTTGAAGTTATAGATCTATAGTCTGTTTGGTCCTGAAATTCTATAAATGAAAGCAAGCGTTTGATTCAGTTAGTTTAAACTTTACATTCTTGCACTGATGAACAGTTAAATCACACCAGGAAAATTAAAGCACCATAATCTCCTATGCTCTTTGCTACCTCGTATCCATTATAGCGGCAGAGAAATCATGGAGGAAGTAATCTGTATGTTCAGCGTTTTAGCTTGAAATGCTGCACATAGAGCATAATCTCCGTTTTTGTCCAACGGCCTAGATATATCCCAGATATCTGTTCCTGGATTCCTAATGTTAAATCTGTGCAAAAATGATGTGTTGTCCATGCACACTAGCGAGAGGCTTTATCAGCTTCTATCCCAGTCCTAGCCATCTTCCTGCATTTTGAACAATCTGCCTTTTTAATATTTTAAACCCACACCTTGTCCATCTCCCTCCCAAGCTCATGCACATGTGCTCTGAACCCGGAAAAATTGTCCAATCAAATGCTTCCCACGGCTTGATGACAAGGTCATTTTGTAATTTATTTAAAATGTTTTCATATTAAAAAAGGTGGGAGGACAAAGTTATTAGTGCCTAATAGGGCATTATAAAGTAAAAAAAACAAAACAAAAAATCGAAACATAGAAACAAAAACCTATAGTGAAAAAAACATGGTAATGTATTCCTTTAACCCAGTCCACTCTGTGACATTACAGGGCAGCTATTGCATGCCTCCCTCTGACAGTACAAGGTCTTGTAAGTATCTTCAATAACTTGGATGGACTCATTCACAGCATTCTGTGAGGTTAGGCTTTACAGCAGCTACAATGCCTGAGCCCACAAGTAACTTCATTCAAGATACAGTGGCTTCTAGAAATCTACCACAGACTTTCATGAATGAAGCAGGGAAGTTGATCAATGGAAAGACCACGTTTGGCTGAGGAACTTCAGCTATTTTCAGGCCATTGAAGAAGGTACAAGACAACAGCAAGCGTATAGGAGAAAGTGGCTGTTACAGCCACTTTCTCCTATACGCTTGCCGTTGTCTTGTACCAAATTAAAGGAATATTGTCTGGGATATTCCTGGAGAGGGCTATCACTATCTAAGAAGATAAGTGTGTTTTTTCCATCACATTATTGTATTTCTAAAGTGTTGGATATATCTTTTGTGTGCATTGAAGAAGGTGCAGGGGAAAAAAAAGGAATAAATGCTTGCAACATAACCTTTGCAAGGAGAATAGGTTATGTTGTGCTACTTAAAAAACTTTACTTAGAAATATTAAAAACATGAAGACTACAACTATATGGCATACAACGAAATACGAGCCCATAGATGTCTCTCTGAGAGCCACTAAATGCGCTTCCGCAGAAATAGCCAAGTAAAACTCGGCTGTTTTAACCAGATGGTCTCATTGGCTAGCCTCACAATGCTTTTCTATGAGAAACAATGGATCGGTTGAGTTCAAAGCAGTATGCCAGCTGCAGAAAGAGCAGCATGGTGGAATTAATGGTAAGGTACCCCAACTCTTTTAACCCTTGTACGGGGGTCACCTATACGGTGACTAGGAAACTATAGCGTTAGGAATACACATTTATATTCCTAATACCATAATGTTCCTTTAATGTAAAATTAAGGGAATAATTGCAAAAATGTTTGGAAAAACAAAACAAAGAAAGGAGTAAAAAGACAACAAAATTAAATATTGGCTAAAAAAACATAAATACTGATTTAATATCCAATTATAGCAGGCTATACATAGCGAGATTGCTATGGTACAGAAATAATTTTGTCAATAAACAACATCAATTAACTTTTGAATGCAATAGATGGATCTCTCTGACTCTTAGACTTTTAGGGGGTCAAACAAGCAGATGAAGAACACTAATTTATAATCTTTGGTGCCCCTAAATTACAGAGTATAAATAGTGCAAGTTTTGCAATTTACAAAGGCAAACACTTCTTTTGTGTCCTCATTCTGCAAATATTTAGAGCGGGCAGTCTGTGCCAGCAGCCAGTTGCCTTATGAGAACTAGAACTCAGTCCTTTCAACTTCATTACTTACGTTTTCCATTTTGGTTTAACCTTTTCAGTGCTTATGGATGTATGCTTAGGAACACATTGTGGATATGCATTACAAAGCAGGTTGTTACATAATCCATCCATGAAAGACTACGGTTTTTCAAACATTGTTATTATCAAAAATCAGCAAGGATTTGGTAAATGTTATAGACAACAGACTAGGCAACAATGTGCAGTGGCTAAGGACAGTAAAATATTGTCATTAATTCTCGACGAAAATAGAATTTTGCCTCTTTGTAAATCAGTTGTAAGACCACACCTTGAATATGCTTTGAAATTGCGACTACCGGTTCTAAAAGAGGATATTACGGCACTAGATAAAGTGCTGAGGAGGGCTGCAAAATTCATAAAAGGACTGGAAGGTTTTAGGTATGAAGAAAGGCTAATAAATTTAAATCTGTTTAGTTTAGATAAAAGGTGCCTCAGAGGGGATATATTGACATTATACAAATATATTCAGGGGCCAATACAAACCATTGTCTGGAAATCTATTCATAAACAGGACTATACACAAGAAACAATGTGACCCATTTAGACTGGAAGAAATAAGATTTAGTCTAAGGTAAAGAAAATAGTTTTTTTACGGTAAGAACAATAAGGATGGTGAATTCTCTGCTTGAATAGGTGGTTTCATCAGAGTCTGCACAGATGTTTAAATAGCAACTTGCAAAACAATTACTTGTAAAAACATAAATATTCATAGATGGAATTTTAAATTTGTGGGGTAATAGCTTCTTAATCCAAGGAGAGATCTGACTGCCATTCTGTGGTCAAGAAGGAATTGTTTTCCTAGTTTGCTGCAAAATTGGAAAGTGCTTCAAACATGTATTTTTTTCTTCTTTTGGATGAACATCAAAAACATGTGAGAAAGGCTGCATGTCTCTTTTGCCTATGTAACTATGGTACTGTAAAATCTGTGTTTTATTTAATGCATGTATGACCCATTGACACGTGTGATATATTGGTATATATATATATATATATATATATATATATTTTATTTTTTTAATTCTTGAATATACAAATATAAAGCCAGAGCACTGTGATATGTTGGCTTTGAAGCCGAGCTATCACAGAGCTTTGACAGTCAATTCATGAACCATGCAGGAAAGTGCCTAGCAATATGTATATACATCAATCCCATTGTACAACGCTATGGAATATGTTGGCGCTATAGAAGTAATAGTAATAATAACCAATCACAGTCAAAAGCCTGTGCATAACACTCCATTCAGCCAGGTTGGAGTGTGAATAAAGGATTATTCAGTGTTTTTATATGACTTTGGCAGTTTTTTAAAAAAATGTATTTAATTGCAACAGGGTTTTAGTTTTTCGTTTGTTTTTTATTTAAGGAAGAATTTTAATAAAAGATCTTCCACCAAAACTATGGACTGCCAACAGTCCTAATTTCAGGGTTCTGTCCTGCAATCCCAGCTCTTCCCCCAAAGCAGGACTCCAGGGATACGATCCCCAAAAAACTAGGACCATGCAGAGGGTGCTAAAACAGTGGCATCTATATGGTCTGGAGTGCCCCTTTAATTGGCACATTGAAATGGGCAACAGTATGGGTAGGAATTGCTCTGTGCACTGTCTTCCCGTACTGATCCACCACATCCTTAACTTACACTAACCCTAGCTAATTCCTAATAATACGCCTAAATGAACTGAACTGTAGCTAACACTATCACCTACCTAACCATAAACCAAGGTAATCGTCACGTTACAAAAGTGGTGGATTAGCCACAGGGTGAAATACTCATTAACCCTATAAAAATAGAGGAGATTCCTACACATAAATTATATGTAGAAGTCTCCGAAATTGGTTACTTAAAGTCATCTCAACATGGGGTAACCCTCAATTTACACAATACAGAAAGAAAGTTTGAGAAAGACCCAGTAAAGTGGGAAATTCCCAAGAGATTACCATTAATTGAAGCGCTATATCAAGGTAAAATGCAAACTTTATTAATTGAAATAAAACCTATATAGACAACCTACCATAAATAGTGTGCTCTACATACATTACATGAAAAAGATACTGTGGTTAGCTATACCTATTGAATAATAAAATATGATTTAGAGAGATATATAAAGTGTAGATGTATTATAAATACTAAAAGTATTCCTATATTAGAAGAAAACTAGGAACAAACGGAGGAAGGAGAGAATATGAATAAATCTCCTCTTTTAACTAAACCTCTAACTAAACCTCCTATAAGAAACTTGGGCAATTTGGCAAGCTTTGTAATTTGCCTTTGTATGTGCCATTTTTCCCAGCATCATGGCAAGCCTGCTGCTACGCTGGGAAAATAATTCTGCTGGCTAAGGCTAGCTATGCTTAGAATTCAGTCTACGACCCATAAATCTCATGGATCTTAAAACTGACCTCTGAGCGTAATGTTTTTTAGCAGCAGCGCGGCTCTTTATACTGCTGAGTAAATCAACATTATGATTTTATAACACAAGTGATTGAGATTGATATTGCAGCTCTTCAAAATATATTGCAAGGAGCATTTAAAACCATTTTCTGTTTTGGTTTTCTGTCTCGTAAAAAATATTTCTTCTGCAAACCTCATATTCCTCTTCTTTTTTTCTTGAATAAAGTTGAGCTTTGATAAAGGATAGAAAACTGCACAACTTTTTTGGAACTTTGCTATACCAGCAAAATGTTTAAAACCTGTTTAAATAATGGCATCTTACTGTTTGACTCCAAATCCAACCACAGTCCCCAGCATACAAGTAACATTCTAATAATCCATACAAAAGGATTGGATTGCCTGTCTGTTGCCCTCTTATGAATGTGAGTCCTGAACCAGGCACAAATAAAGTGTAATTAGTGGTGACAGAAGAATAGTCCACATGGCAGTGTATGTCCTCTCTCGATGGAGACATGAAAACGGATAAATTCCAGGCTAACACTAATGAGGCTTGGGAGAAATAGCTAAGCAGAGGTTGGCGAGTTTAACTCGATGGGACTGATAAAATATTTCAATTAAAAAACACGTTTTATATGTAGGTTGTGGGAATAAACAGTTAAGTTTTATTTTTTTTATCAGCCGTTGAAGAACTTTTTGTTGCGACTGAAGATAAGGAAAGTCTATATATAGAATTGTCTGTTATAAAGAGTATAAGGACAATCCAAACTAGATATAAATAATATGAATAATGTCACTGGGCTTTGCAGCTTCCACAATGAGTTCTCATCAAAGCATTTAGTAATTGATTTTCACTTAGAAAGACCAGCCACCACACACCAAAACTGCAACAGTTTACTGCAGGTGTCAGGGGCATATTGGAAGAGCATGAAAGAGGTAGAGGCCAGCCACTGCAGCCCATAGGGCAAACAGCCAATTAAAACATTCGAGGTCTGGGTTGCTTTCAGAGAAACCCGTCAGCCTCAATGCTTGTCCAAGCCCCTTAAAGAAAAAAATGCCAATATTCTACTCGCTGCAATCCTGCCTATACAGATATAAAGTGGAACAATCAGATTTCCTTTTTAGATTGGTCACACTAGATCAGATTTTGCAGAGTTATTCACCAATATGAACATTCAGAGGGAATTTCAAATTTAAGGACAAAATAGCTGAACTTAAAAACAAAACATCTCTAAATCATCCATTCTTTCAATTCAGTTACTCTGACATTAAAGGGACACTATAGGTATGCAGACCTCTTCAGCTCATTGAAGTGGTCTGGGTGCAGTGCCCCTGTCAGTTTAACCCTGCAATTGTAATTATTGCAGTTATTGATACACTGAAATAATTACATTGCAGGGTTAACTCCACCTCTAGTGGCTGTCTATCAGACAGTCACTAGAAGAGCTTCCGGGTGGTTAGGTGACTTTTGGTCGCCTAACCGACGCCAGGCGTCCTTACGCTCTGCATGAGGACATCCAACATGAGCTAAAACACCATAGGAAAGCATTAATTCAATGCTTTCCTATGTTTTAGTCCTAATGGCATCACGGTGCATTAGGCCCCTCTGCTGGCTGACATCGGCAGAGGAGTGGAGGCAGAGCCTGGCACTGCACAGAGGGACGTCGGCACTGAAACCTAGTGCATTAAAGGACCACTATAGTGCCAGGAAAACACTGTGATTTTCACAGTGAGAAGCACGCAAGCGCTTCATTGACAGCCGCTAGGGGAAATGTCTCATTGACAGCCGCTAGGGGAAATAGGGGAAGGCTTAACCCATTCATAAACATAGCAGTTTCGCTGGACCTGGCACCCAGACCACTTCATTAAGGTGAAGTGGTCTGGGTGCCTAGAGTGGTCCTTTAAGAACCATGACTGAGCCTGTCTGGGTAAAGTTTCAGAACACACACTGTTGGTAACCGCTTCCTAACATGGGATTTGGCAAATTAATTTATATAAAACTGCAATCCCTGCAAGCCATGTGTCATAAAGGGTTAAAATACAACCCTTCAGTTCTGACTGTAATGTCATAGTTTAAAGAGATTTCACATGCAAATGAGTTTACTGAACAGGCCAATCAGAGTTAATGGTTTGTTTAGGTTGATAATATTTTGCCTGTATGGCAGGACTCCCCGTACCAGTGCATTGAATAAAAAAAAATCTAAAAATGGGATTTTAAACACTGGCTAATGTTAATTCTCTGACACAAGTGTGTAATTGTGCAACATATGTTCAAAAGTGTGGAAAATATATATTAAAAAAATCTGCTAATACCTATGTGCAAATTCCTCTCACCTTCACACAACCTTATAAACTGATAAAACTTAACTGTGTGGTATACACACCCAGCCCAGTCAAACGTGGAGTGCTATTAGCTATGACACTTACCCTAAATTATAAAGGGCTGTATGGCCTAAAAACCTAAAACATTTAGGCTACACAGCCCTTTATAATTTAGGGTAAGTGCCACAGCCTAGAGTGCTCCAATTTTCAATGTTAATTCTCTGCATATTTTGTATTTGCCCTCAGCCATATTTACCATATCATGCTGTCGACAAACAACCAACCATGGCACGACACAGCTCGAATACTTGGCCTTGGTTTGGGATCTCAGGTAAATGTATCCTTATTTCTGTTTTTATTTATTTGGGGGTTTGGACCATGATAGCAAATGTTAGTCTAAAAAAAATCTGTGTTTTATTAAAACACTGTTTTCTGGTTAGAGTAATTCTGTACTGTGATAAATGTGGTAAAGTGTCACTAGTTGTAGGGTAGTCTATACAACATGCCTGTCCATTGTTTTGTTCAACAGTTGTTAAACCTCATTTCCCATAATTCTGACTTGTGGTGCAAAATCATCTGAGAAGCTAAGGTTAGACAGCCCGGAGCTAGAACAAACTTGATGTTTGCTGTTCGTCTCCGGTACCACCTCTAGACGTGATAATGTTCTACAGATGTTCTATTGCTCTGTAGGTTTCTCGAACAATGAGAGCGATCATGTGAGCTCCACCCGGCAGATTATGGAAGCCAGATCCCTATAAACCACAGACCATGCTTTCACTTGTGGATAGAGATACAGTCTGGGATTTTTCCTCTCTTTCTGCGATATTAATATTATTAGCATGAAGTCTGAATTTGTGTTTAAGAGACATGTAAAATGTAAGGCAGTATATATTGTGTGTTGGTGGATTTGTTGCAAATTTAAACCATATGTGATTTCATTTAATGTAATCAAAATATATATATATTGTGTATATATAGTAACATAAAGCAGTTTGAGAATCTTTCATGGTCTACCAAACAGAATATTTTGTATAAGGTTTCTTGTTATAGAAAACTAAAGTGAAAAAAAAAATACAAATGTAGTCTCAGATTTCTTGCATTCCAATAAATGCATTTATATTCAGAAGATGATGGTGTTGAGTGTCCTTTTCTTTAACCCTTGCATGTCTGGGAGGTGAGAAGTACATTCATATAACAGAGAGAATGCCAGAGTTTAGCCTGAAGGCACTGCATTAGGAAGAGGATTAAAGCACATCAGAGATGCAAAAAATTGGCATGTTTTTGACGAGCCTGATATGGTTGAATTGAGGTGCTCCTATGCATTGTCATGCCTCCCAACAGTCCCTATTTAAGCTTGAAAGTCCTGATTTCAGGAATACCTCCCAATGTTGGAAATAAATCTATAGTTTCTATGTAAAGTGTTAAAAAGAGTAAAGAACATTGTTATAATTACCAATGTTCAAGGTTTCATATTAAAAAAATAAAACAAGCCAAAAACAAAAACCATTATATAAAAGGCAAAAAGGCAAAACATTTAATCTTTTAGAAATAAAGCTTTGGGTACAGCCATATTATCTCCAGTTCCTTCATGCAGAAAGGGGAGAGTCTACCGAAGAATTGGAAGGTAAGCCTGGTGTGAATGCTTGTCAGGCTCTCTGCCAATCATACAGGCCAGGGTAGACTATGCAGACATTACTATTTCAGCGCCCTGAGCTTGATGCAAACATGTCTACTGATGTGCTGTGCTTTATAGGAACATTTCCCTGGTGGTCTCCACCACTCACAATTATGCTGCACCAACAAGATGCACCAACATAACTGCACATCCTTTGATATAATGATCATATGGAGGAGCCCCTGACTGGGCCTCCAACATTGCTTTTGACTCTAGGTATCTATTTAAAGGGACACTCTAGGCATCAGATATGCAGCTTTTCTTTTACTTTTGTTCTATACCACAAGTAACTAGAAACATCCAACGGAAATATTCAAAACAATATTCAGTGGTTTAGTTAAAGCAGATCTATCACCACTTTCTCCTACATGCTGACATCACTCCCTTTCCCTGAATCTGTCTTGACATAATTTGCAGGATTACACTCCAAATATTTCATGGGAGCTGAAGTTCTCTATCTCATTTTATCTGGAGGTGTGAATATAACGGCCATCTCCATTATATTTAAAGGAAATGGACACACACAATATACACACGGGTTTGTGAACATGAATTTAACCCCTTAAGGACCAAATTTCTGGAATAAAAGGGAATCATGACATGTCATGTGTCCTTAAGGGGTTAAAGGAGTAAAAATGTCAAAGGTATCGGATCCACTTTAAAATAGCAAAGTATGGTTTGTGTTATCTGATAAGCAGACATTCTTGGCGAATATGCAAAATGTAGAGAGTACAGGATATGTAAAATAAAATAACTAAACGCAGGCGATGAACGCAAAACTAAACATACTAGCAATCAAGAATTCAGTAACTTTCTCCCATCCAAAGAAAACATGCAAATACATATTATTATTATTTATATAGCGCCAACAAATTCCATAGCGCTGTACAATGTCTCACACACTTTCTACCTGAGCAAAGCACAGCATAGTATATCATACTTGACAAGTGTCTCGATCTGGTGGAACAGTCCCAATTTTTTTTTCTTTTGACACTGCTTAAGTTCCCTTTAGCAAATATTTGATACTGTAAGAATCAAACACTGCAAATTGTAACTCTCTTCACCCTAAGTCAGCCTTGACCTTGGTGAGGGCGATAGAAATTTCTCTCCACAACAGCTGCAGTTTAGAGTATGGGTTATATGAATACTGAATTGTACTACAATACTATTACAACCTGATTAACACAGCACTACAATGATGTGCGATATTTTGCAACTTGTGATTTTAATGGCAACATTACAAAAGTGAATCACAAAAACAACAAAATGTGTTAATGTAAGCAACAATTCATAATAACAACCCATTTTCATATTCCTGTAATATATAAAAATGCGCACAAGTTGTTTTACAGAATTGTTTACTTGAAAACACTGAGAAGGATCTTGATAAATGCTTTTATAAGACCCAGACAGTTTTAGATAATGAGGATTTGTAAGGTTTTATTTATTTATTTTAATTCCCTCAGATAACATTTTAAATCTCAGGCAGATGTCTGAGGATTGTCATATCCAATCAACAACAATGCAACATAAACGTTTCCATCAGAGCAGGCCATATGGTTATAACTGAAACAGTAGTCAGGTAAAGACTTTTAACAACTAATACGTATGATCTTCTTTTAGTAAACATATGTAAAAAAATAAAATAAGACTGTACATCCGAATCAAATTCCAATGGAATTGTATGATAAACATGCCTCCCTACATATCAAATGGACAAAGAGGGACACTTTCATTTTAGGGATGTGCGTGGGTGTGTGGCAGTTCTGAGAAATTTTAGATGACTTACTAATAACAATTTATGGAAAGTAAATGTAATTTAGAAGAAGAACAATGTACCTTATGTACACAGACTTCTAAACACATGTATTGGAGTTTAAAAGACACATTACTGGGAGTATTATTGTGGAACTCTGTTATGCATGTTATATACTCAGACACACCAACAAAATGGAGCTCCTAATAAAAGAGGGACAGATGGGTTTCGGTCCAAAATAAGTACTGTGCTTCCTAAATAGGGAAACTTGGGAGCAATTGTAAAATTGTCTATATGTATTTCTACAGCGTTTGTGGGCATTTTTGGGAATGTGCATTCACACAATGGCAGCTAATCATACACATATTCCCTTTAGGTAGAGCCAGTCCTACAATTTTATTTGCACACTAAATGAGCAAAGAAGCTCCTTCCTCTTCGCACTCTGCATTTGAGTGTCGGGTGTGTCAAGTGACTACCCTGTACACCGTCTGAAAATACAGGCAGCGCGCCATACATCGAAAGCCCCCTGCCTGCCAGCAGGGAGGTGCACACCAATCTGTGTGTGAGCAGAGCCAGCGTTACCTTAGCACAGGGAGCTGGCTTTGTGAGGGCAGCAGTTGAAGGGGGGGAGGGACATGGAAGAAGGAGATGAGACATGGATGTAAGGGGGAAGAGAGACATGGATAAAGGGGGAAGATAAACATGGAAGTAGGGGAAGAGACAGTAAGAGTGAAAAGGTGCAGAGAACATGGTGTGAAGAGGAGCAGAGGTGGTGGAGTGAAGCAAGGTAAGAGAAAGCAGGTGGAAATGTATGTGTACATATAAAATAACCAGGGATGGAGTCAGCAAAGGGTGCCAAAATATACCATTTCCTAGTGTGGCAAAAACTCTTGCACTGGCCCTGTCTGTGAGTGTGTGTGCATCTGTGAGTGTGTGCATCTATGACTGTGTGTCTGTGAGTGAGTGAATATTTGTTAGGGTGTATCTGTAAGTGTGTCTGTGTGTGTTAGTGAGTGCATGTATGTGCCAGTGTAAGTGAATGTGTCTGTGCATATCTGTGACTGCGTCTACGTGCTTGTGTCCACGTGCATGACTGGGCGGCAGCATTTGAGCCTTGGACCATGGGAGCATAATGTCTTGGCCTGCCCTGACTGTGCATGAACACAAAAATAAACAATCTTGTATGTACTACTGTCAAGGTATAAATTATAATTTCAAGATCTACTATGATTTTCTCACATTCACATTCCGTACAAAGCACAGTTCTATTTAACTAAATATTAACTGATTAAACAATACTGAATGCCTCAGAAAATCTATAATGAATGAAATATGATCTCCATGTTTAGCAATCATCTCTTTGGCTAGAGACGGAATGTCTCCACTCCAGCGATTTCAGTAATGAAGGATCTTATTGTCCTACATTAGGAAATGTGATTGACACCTCATTTTGTGTTCCATTATATAATCTGAAATCTAATCATTGCTTAATAGCGAATAAATATGCCTACTTCAGAACACATTCAGATATTCTTCTGAAGAGAAAAAACCCCAAAACAAATAACTGTCCATAAGTTAATGCACACTCCAAAATATAGATAGTTCAGTAATGGGGTGAAATTTAGGACCATTCTCAGGACACAGAGCTTACGTCCACTTTCAGGAAACAGACCTTAGGTCAATTTTTAGAACACAGAGCTTAGGATCATTCTTAGGACACAGAGCTTAGGACCATTCTCAGGACACAGAGCTGAGGATCATTCTTAGGACACAGAGCTTAGGACCACTCTCAGGACACAGAGCTGAGGTCCATTCTCAGGACACAGAGTTTAGGACCATTCTCAGGATACAGAACTAAGGATCATTCTCAGGACACAAAGCTTAGGACCATTTTCAGGAAACAGAGCTTAGAGTAGTGCCCAGAGCACTTGCCCACACTCGTCCTTCCCTACAGATTCCTCTCATCACTAGCCGCTTGTTTTTGAGAATCCCAATTTTATGCATCTTGTACATACTGCCGATTATAGCCTTGATTTAATATTATTGGATATGCTTTTCAAATAATTTTATGTTTTTGCATAAACTTTTTAATTGATTTATTATAATGAAAAATCTTTTCATTTTGCAATATATCGATATATATGTATGAGTTTTTTTTACTCTGTGTGTAACAATATATTGCCTTTTTTGCGGACTACTGGATTTTGTTGCTGAAGTAACAATGACTTTTTACTTCATACTTGTATCTGTGATGCAATTTACAATCCACCTTTGATTTTCTTACTATATTGTGTCATACATATAGATCAAATTCGAATAGGAATTAAGATTGCATATATGGTAGCAGAATATATATTCTCAGGTCTTCTACCAGAGGCCTGGGAGTTTGAGGGTTCTGCGTAGTATCTTAGCTGTTCCTAGAACTACACTCTTCCGGACAGCGATCTCAGACGTCCCACCTGGAATTTGTTGAAGCCACTCCCCCAAATTGGGAGTCACACTTACGAGTGCTCCTAATACAACTGGGACTACTACTGCCTTCACTTTCCACATCTTTTCTAGTTCTTTCAGTCCTTGGTATTTCTCCACCTTCTCATGTTCCTTCTTCCTCTTGTTATAGTCACTCGGTATTGCCACATCCACCACGACTGCAGTCTTCTGTTCCTTGTCTACCACCATGATGTTGGGTTAGTTGACCCCACTTGCTTGTCTGTCTGGATCTTGAAGTCCCACAGGATCTTAGCCCTGTCATTCTCGACTACCCTTTGTGGTATCTCCCATCCGGACTTAGGCAGGTCCAATCCATATTCTGTGCAGATGTTTCGGTACACAATCCCTCCATGTATGCTGATCCTGCTAACATCTTGCATCCGGCTACTAGGTGCTGGACAGTCTCAGAGATCTCTATCTCAGGCCTCTGAGATATTTATATATATATAACACACACATACACATTTTTGTTTTTAAAGTAGAGATTGTAGCTGTATTTGTCCAGTGATGCAGATGTAAAATAACAGGTGACATTAGTATCTTGTAATACCTTTTTTATTGGACCAACAGAATTTTGGAATGACAAGTTATCGGACAAACCTCCCTTTCTCAAGTGAAAGCTTTTTTGAGCAAAAACAACACATAGAATTCAAAGTTGATTTGTGATACTGGGGTTAAATCAACACGAGAGTACAGGCAATGCACATGTCTGATTAGTGTAAGGAACAAAAATGGCATTACTCCCACAATGCTGAGCATTACTTCCCTAGTATCACTGGGACCCTGTGCTCATAATTTCTGCTCATTACTAGCTATTAGCAAGTACAAATCCAGTCCGGTTGAGTAGAAATTCCATGTGCCATGGACCCTTGTAATGGAGAGTAAGTTTTGAGACTTGCTAATAGCCTATTGCTTGAAAATTCAAGCTCTAGATATAGCACTCACCATGGAATTTGCAAACACACAGATGTGTACACAGCTTATGGCAAATGCAAACTTCAAGCAGAAACGTTTGTCTTATTTACTGGTGATTTCACTAGTACAATACATTAAATGAAATGCATTACTAATACTTGAAGAAGATCCTCGCATCTACAAGAATAATGGACCCACTTTAAATTCCAGCTTATCCGTAGTGAGAAGGGATAAAACTGCATTTTAAGAAATAAGGCCTCACAGTAAGAAAACACTTGTTCCATATTCCTTCCTCTTCATTTGCTATTTCCGCTAGGATGTCCACTCGGACAAAAATAGAGCATAGACAAATAATGGCCAAAACATTGTATAAGCCATGTGGTATTGCTATACTTTTGAAGTCAAAGTGGATTTTCTGGAAATATAGTTGTTAGAGCAACAAGGATAGAATCATAGGAGTTATATTTTAAAATACTCATTGAATAAACAATGTTTGTTTGATTGTTTGTGCCTGTATTTTGTATTTTTTTAAAGTGTGATTAAACACTAATTGATCCAAATATCCACGTGGTAACCGTGTAAATGCCAGTTTCTCACCGAAACCTACTTGACGCATCTCCGCTTGTCCTCAGTTCACCATGCCAATGCTTAGTTTCTAGCGTCGAGCGGCAGAGTCAAGACCTCCTTACACCAGGGGTCAAGCAAGTGTTGCGCATCGCCTATTCTTGTGGATGCCACTGCGTGTAAACAGGCTCTAGCAGTTGTCTACCATCGTGATGTGTAGAGTATGGCAGGGCTCCTGAGTCTTGGTTCTCTAAGAGCATGTGCGAGCCAAAAACTGCAGATTTGGCAGAGGAAGGGAGGTTGTGACAGTGACACTGAAGTGGCAAGGATGGTGTGCAGGGGTGTGTCCTTTCCCCCTACATGAAAACGAGGCACCAGCACTTCTATTCTCAGTCCTGTGCTCCCTGTTCTGTAAGCAAGCTGTCTGTTTTATACTCCTATTGTCTATCAGGTATTTGACCTGTTGCTTGTCCCATTCACCCAAGAGCCTTTGCTGCTTAAACTGACCCTCTACGTCCCTGTCTTATCTTTGTCTGTACTTCATTTTGTCTTAATTTCCTCGAGTTAATTTCTGCATTCCGGGTTCCTTCCATTACAATCCTTACAGTAAAACAGCTAGATCATTTATCAATTACTACAAAACTTTATTTTAAATTGCAATTCTATATATGAGCCAACCACCATCTCCTTGTTTTGGTTATTACAGCATAATAGTTCCATATGTATTTAAAGGGCCGATGTAATAAAAGTGGTCACACAGTTAATGGTCAGGGTGGGCAGAAACTGATATGGGAAGGTTGAAGATGATGGAAAGGGAAATAGGATTCAAGCTGTGCCTGGGCTCGATCTCTTGCAGGCCTAGGAAACAGCTGATCAGATAAACACACCTGTGCTTTGTTTAAGTATAAATCTCCTGGGTTTGAGAAGCAAAATAAATGGAAATTTTTTTCAAGCAAATATTTTCTACGAACAAATGGTACTGTGTATTATATAGTAAGGAGAATATTCAACTTTTAATACAAATAATTAATAAAAAAATAAATAAAGAGTAGACAAATGATATTGAGGAAAAAATGTAATCTATACAATGTGATAGCAGACTTTCTAATAACTGCATGGATTTTATAAAAAATTATAGTTCTTGCAATCACTGTGCCACAATTACAGCCCTCTATGTCAAGAATTGAGTGACAGGGGTAAGTAGGAAAAACACTTCAAAGTGGCACTACCATCGTCACAGCAACTACATTGCACACACTGTAATTGCTATGCTTATTCTTCTAGCAAATCTGTATGACTGCAGGATGAGGCTGTATCCTCATTTAGAATGTAAGCAGCACCCTTGGGCTCTGCAAGATTGTGGTATTGGAAGCAATGCAGATGAAGTAATAACAATAACACATTTCCTGCAGTAATAAGGTAATACATTTGACAGCATAAAAATGTATTTAAAAAAAATTTAAAATATGTATAAATGGGTCAGGGCCTGGCTGCCATGCTGGATGGACCCATCTTGAGCGAGCTCCGGCTTACGGCCTCCTAAACGAGTTATAATCCTTCAATTTAACCCAAGTGATCACGCTACCTACCTCGGTAATACTCCTGCACAGCATGGGGTTACTCCCATAAGATTATTTTCTGTCTTTAGACGCTTAAATGTCCGAGGGAGTGGAGATGCGGCCAGGAGCACAATGAATTGTGCAGCTGCTTGGTGCCCCGTTTCCCCCCCTTTGGACCGGGGGGGAGGGGTGATCCCGGTCTACTTCTCGGGAGCCCCTGTCCTGTGTTGTGGGCACGTGGCAATACTGCAGCGGCAAACCTTGAACTATTTACACTCAAGATGGCGGACGCCGCATGCTACTATGATTGTGATGGAGGATCCAGTGATGTCCTGCAGCGCCTGAACCAAATTTTTGATGCCTGCTGGGACAAGCTGAGACCACGTCTAAGCCCTGCAGTAACGTGCAACACATCAGTCTCTGCGACTACACAGTCAGTGACCCCACGGTCGGCAGTTGTGGCCTACCATGCCCGGGCCTGAGTAGCGCGACGACACTACTGGACACTGAGACAGACAAAATGCAGTCCATCAGACCCGGCACCATGCTCCATACGGGCTCTCGGAATCAGGAGAGAACAGGCAGCCACCAGCAAGCTTACTTAACTACCGTCCTCTGACCATCGGCCTACCCTCATGTGGGCACTTAGGCCTGAACTTGAGACACTTGTGGTGGGACTCTGTGCTGCCCATGCAGAGCAGAGGTTAAACTCAAAGTTGAACTATTGCATTCTCTACCTAAAGCATAATGTCCTAGTATCATACCCTTAGAGAGAATCCTACCTGTTCCTTTTATGTGGGATTCAGGGCTAGCCTGCCTAAAGGCTCTCCAGGAGGTTCTTTCTATATTAATAGTCCCCATGCATTCCACCTAATTATGCATTAAACTACTGTTCAACGTCATATGCACGGTGTTCTTACTATGTTTTATTTAACCTTATGCTTCTACTAAAGTGCACTAAAACATAACACTACTTTCACGTAGATACACTACGTAGTTAAGCATGTTCTCATATACTATCTTAAGCACTAATATCTATGTCTAGAACGTCTTGATAACATTTTCAATTAGTTGACCCTATTCACTTTAGACATATATGACTAGCCTGAATATACCAAAACATTAAATTAGTGCTGTGCTCTCGCAATGCCAATGTTATCGATGACCTGCTTGCCTTCGCTGTTGGGGCATTGCAGGCTTATTTGTGTTTTTTCTGCATGCATTGCAAAAATAAAGAATTATATATATATATATATATATATATATAAAAAGTTATTTAAATAAAATATGCATTAAAAAAATATAAAAATGGATATAAAAAAATAAATAAATGCTATATTCAAAGCTTAAGCAGGTGTTATATGTCAAAGTGAATTTAAAGCACAGAGGCCTAGCTGAGCTTTAGAGACAGCGATGTGTTAGATTACACATATGAACTTTCTAACAATGCAATCTGACGAGTGCTTGTCTAGAAAGCAAAAAACAAATCAATAAAACAAATTCCACTATATGGGCAATACAATCACGAGACCACATGATGCATGCACAAATTAGCAAAAGCTAAATGTAATCTTTACGATAGATACTGCTTTAATATATATATTTTTTTTGTTAGAATTCATGCAGAGAAAATTCCAGTAGTCTTGATTGATTTTGGAATTATCTCCAGGCTCAGCATAAATTCTTTAAAAAAAACAACACATTTTGAAATGCATTTGTATCAATATATATATATATATATATTCGTAGAATTACATTATTTTGTGTCTCCATCTATATATAGTGATACTGCTTTTTTTCCCCCAAAACTATACTAACAAAGATCTTAAAAAATCTGCAAACCAATGTGTTAATAGCGTCAAATAAAATAAATATTTAACGATCTGTCATGGGTGTAAGCAATCTGTAACTTTAATAGAATCTACCTGAAGATGTGACAACTGAGATTAACACATTTAGAGCTATCAACTAACGAACTGCCAAATTCCGATGAGCCCCTTGAGCATGATACATGTAACAGAAATCCTTAATAACACTCTCAAATTATGTGACAATGGGATTAAAAATTAGCACAAGTTTACAAAACATATTGCACTGCAGAAATGTAATTAAAGTAATCTACACCACAGCCAAATCTCTTTTGGGATTTATTCACTAAAAACCAAACGGTAGTGAATTTAAAACATCTATGCGAAATTCTGGTCAAAAATAGCTAAACTGTGATTTAAGAAGAGTTGGATATTTTTTTTCCAAGCCAACTTTGGATGCCTAATTTTGCTACTATATTTTCAATTCTCTACATTTTGGTGAAATCACTTTATTTTAATAACTGCTGACTAGGAAATAAATATCCCTGCCAACCAGCTAGTCGGTGACATGTACAAGTGGAACCAAGTGTGTACTACAAGGTGGTCTAAGAGAGCAGATGGATCTGCTCTCTCAGTAACATAGATCAATCTTCTCTTCCATATACGTGCTCAGTGTTATATATTGCACTATTGTATTTATATTATTCGTGTTCCTTCATTGAAACGAATAAGGATTCTCTCCGATTATTTCCTAAGGTAAAATTTTGTTTTATCTATTAATATCACCTTCTAGTGCTGCACTGTCACTTTAATGTTTTTCAGTGTTCACCTAAAGATTGAAGTATTGTTTGTTTGTTTTTTATGACTTTTAGTGGGGTTTGGAGTAACCACTAAGTGCTACAGCTGCTATTTTTTACTTTTAAATATAGTAAATTATTCAAAGGTAAGAGCCATTGCACTCACACAAAATTGTACGTAATTTTTCTCTTCTTCCCTACAATATGTTTCAGTTTTCCAAAACGACAAGAACATTTATACTGGAAAAAATGTACCCGCACCCTCTATAATGCAGACTGCTGAAGAGAGCACAGAAATGAGAGATTTAATATGCAGGCCTCCCAATAGTTTTGCCTTTCTGCTTCAGTCCCCTGGCATTCCGCATCTGGGGACAACAAGGAGCACGCTTGCGCCCATTATGGACATTGCTGGAGACTTTCTTACTCTCTTAATGTACTTTGAGACTTAGCAGTCAGCAGAGACAGGGAACAGCATCAGACTGACTTTCCCACCCTCCCACCCTACTTCGGTGTCTCATTCTTTGTTACTGTTTTGTCACAGTTTGGCGGTATTCCTGGACAGTGCAGATGGACAATAAAAAGAGTCACTTTGGGGAGATGACAGCCTGCATGGGAGCTGATGGCAAGTGATTGCTGTTTAGGCTGGAGAACTATCTGTTGGGCAACTGATCAACCCCTGACTGGGTAATTGATGATGTTAAAAATTGGTTTGTTTAATAAAGCTGTGTCCATTGCCCGTATTCACTATAGAATGTAAGGTGCATTATTTGGGGGGCAACGGTAGTAATAAGATTCATGGGTCAGTGGTCAAGTGTAAGTCTATGTGTCCTCATGCACATACAGTGCCTTGCAAAAGTATTCACCCCCTTGACGTTTTACCTATTTTGTTACATTACAGCCTTAAGTTCAATGTTTTATTACTCTGAATTTTATGTGATGGATCAGAACACAATATTCTAAGTTGGTGAAGTGAAATGAGAAAAATATATACATAAAACTAGTTTTAGAAATAGAAAACAGAAAATTGGCATGTGCGTATGTAGTTACCTCCTTTGTTATGAAGTCCATAAAAAGCTTTGGTGCAACCAATTACCTTCAGAAGTCACATAATTAGTGAAATGATGTCCACCTGTGTGCAATCTAAGTGTCACATGATCTGTCATCACATATACACACCTTTTTTGAAAGGCCCCAGAGGCTGCAACACCTAAGCAAGAGGCACCACTAACCAAACACTGCCATGAAGACCAAGGAACTCTCCAAACAAGTAAGGGACAATGTTGTTGAGACGTACAAGTCAGGGTTAGGTAATAAAAAAATATCCAAGTCTTTGATGATCCCCAGGAGCACCATCAAATATATCATAACCAAATGGAAAGAACATGGCACAACAGCAAACCTGCCAAGAGACGGCTGCCCACCAAAACTCACGGACCGGGCAAGGAGGACGTTAATCAGAAAGGCAGCACAGTGACCTAAGGTAACCCTGGAGGAGCTGCAGAGTTCCATAGCAGAGACTGGAGTATCTGTACATATGACGGCAATAGGCCGTACGCTCCATATAGTTGGGCTTTATGGCAGAGTGGCCAGAAGAAAGCCATTATTTTCAGCAAAGACAAAATGGCACGTTTTGAGTTTGCAAAAAGGCATGTGGGAGACTCCCAAAATGTATGGAGGAAAGTGCTCAGGTTTAATGAGACTAAAATTGAACTTTTCTTCCATCAAAGTATACGCTACGTCTGGCGCAAACCCAACACATCACATCATCCAAAGAATACCATCCCCACAGTGAAACTTGGTGGTGACAGCATCATGCAGTTGGGATGTTTTTCAGCAACCGGGACTGGGAAACTGGTCAGAGTTGAGGGAAAGATGGATGGTGCTAAATACAGGGATATTCTTGAGCAAAACCTGTGATTTGAGGCTAGGACGGAGGTTCACCTTCCAGCAGGACAATGACCCCAAACACACTGCTAAAGCAACACTTGAGTGGTTTAAGGGAAAACATGTAAATTTGTTGGAATGGCCTAGTCAAAGTCCAGACTTTAATCCAATAGAAAATCTGTGGTCAGACTTAAAGATTGCTGTTCACAAGTGCAAACCATGCAACTTGAAGGAGCTGGAGCAGTTTTGCAAGGAGGAATGGGAAAAAATCCCAGTGGTAAGATGTGGCAATCCCATAGAGACTTATCCAAAGCGACATGAAGCTGTGATTGCCGCAAAAGGTGGCTCTACAAAGTATTGACTTTTGGGGGTGAATAGTTATGCACATTGACTTTTTCTGTTATTTTGTCCTATTTGTTGTTTGCTTCACAATAAAAAAAAAAAATCTTCAAAGTTGTTGGCATGTTCTGTAAATTAAATGGACACTATAGTCAACTTCCTCATAGACATTCATTGATTCAATTCATCTCTATGAGGAGATGCTGATTGGCCAGGGCTGTGTTTGAATCATGCTGACTCTGCCCCTGATCTGCCTCCTTGTCAGTCTCAGCCAATCCTATGGGGAAGCTTTGTGATTGGATCAGACTACGACATGTCAGCAGACAGCTTGTTTTTCTAACAGCATGCAGATTTACAGCTTCTGGCTTGAATACAGTAAGATTTTTACTATATTTATCGAGGCATGAGGGGCCCAGAGCCGGACTGGGAGAAAAATTCGGCCCAGGCATTTTTTTAACACAGCGGCCCACTAAAAAGGGGGCGGGGCAGAGGAGGTGTGTTTTGTCATCACCAATGACAAACACGCCCCCTCTCAAAGTGATCATGTTGGTTCAATGCTCTTCCAGGGCAGACCATGCGCAGAGCTCTGCTGAAGAGCTCTAGCACGAGAAAAAAGCCCTGTATTTGTTCTGCACAGTGCAAGCAAATTTAATAACATGCTTGCACTGTGTTTCCTTGCAACTTGCTCTGGTGTCTCTATAAATGGATACCAGGAGACAAAAATGCCAGAAAAGAGTATTGTGCATGTGTTTGGAGCCTGCTTGTGGTATTGCGTGTGTGTAGAGTGAGCTGGTATTGTGTAATAAGGTTGTTTTTAGTCGTGTTGTATTTGTGGTGTAATGTGATGCATATGTGGCTATGGGCTGTAGAGAATGTGTGTATTGGGGATATAGCAAGTGTGTGCATACAGGCTATAGTGTGTGTGTGTTTAGGGGTGTAGTATGTGTTTGCTTACAAGGAATCTAGTGTGTGTATAGGTGATCCAGAGTGTGTATGTTAAAGGACCACTATAGTGTCAGGAAAACATACTCGTTTTCCTGGCACTATAGTGCCCTGAGGGTGCCCCCACCCTCAGGTACCCCCTCCCATCCGGCTATGGAAAGGGGTTAAAACTTACCTTTTTCCAGCGCTGGGCGGGGAGCTCTCCTCCTCCGATCTGCCCCGTCGGCTGAATGCGCGCGCATTCAGCCGGTCGCATAGGAAAGCATTTATAATGCTTTCCTATCGACGCTTGCGTGCTCTCACTGTGATTTTCACAGTGAAAAGCACGCAAGCGCCTCTAGCAGCTGTCAATGAGACAGCCGCTAGAGGCTTTGGGGAAAGGCTTAACCCTTTGATAAACATAGCAGTTTCTCTGAAACTGCTATGTTTATAAAACAATGGGTTAACCCTAGAAGGACCTGGCCCCCAGACCACTTCATTAAGCTGAAGTGGTCTGGGTGCCTAGAGTGGTCCTTTAAGAGTGTAGTGTGTGTGTGTGTGTATATATATATATATATATATATATATATATTTGGAAGTATTGTGTATGTGTGTGGTGCAGTGTGTTGGGGGGGTTCTGTGTGTATGTGAGGGGTGCAGTATGTGTGTGTGTGAGGGGTGCGGTGTGTGTGTGAGAGTGCCGTGTGTGTGAGTGCCGTGTGTGTGAGAGTGCCGTGTGTGTGTGATGTGTGTGAGAGTGCCGTGTGTGAGTGATGGGTATGAGAGTGCCGTGTGTGAGTGATGGGTGTGTGAGTGATGGGTGTGAGAGTGCTGTGAGAGAGTGCTGTGAGAGAGTGCTGTGAGTGAGAGTGCTGTGAGTGAGAGTGCTGTGAGAGAGTGCTGTGTGTGAGAGAGTGCTGTGTGTGAGAGAGTGCTGTGTGTGATGGGTGTGAGAGAGCTGTGTGAGAGTGCTGTGTGTGTGAGAGTGCTCTGTGAGAGAGTGCTGTGAGAGAGTGCTCTGTGAGAGAGTGCTGTGAGAGAGTGCTGTGAGTGTGAGAGTGTGATGGGTGAGAGAGTGCTGTGTGTGATGGGTGTGAGAGAGTGCTGTGTGTATTGGGTGTGAGAGAGTGCTGTGTGTGATGGTTGTGAGAGTGCTGTGTGTGATGGGTGTGAGAGAGTGCTGTGTGTGATGGGTGTGAGAGTGCTGTGTGAGAGAGTGCTGTGTGATGGGTGTGAGAGTGCTGTGTGTGATGGGTGTGAGAGTGCTGGGTGTGAGAGTGCTGTGTGTGATGGGTGTAAGAGTGCTGTGTGTGATGGGTGTGAGAGTGCTGTATAAATGTTATTGTGTGTGTGTAGGGGGGGGGTAAATAAACAAAAAACAGGCATTATGTCCCCCCTCCCTTCTTATCTTTAGCCTGGGAGGGGGGGGGGACCGGCATGCTGGACCTGGAGGCGGGGTTCCCTGGTGGTCCTCGTGGATGTGTGAACTCTAGCCTGTGAGGCTAGAGTTTACTCTCGCGAGATCCGGTCGTTGCTTGGCGGAGCTGCAAATTAGAGCTCCGCCAGGTCCTCTCTCCAGGCTGGCTGTCTGTCTCCCTCCCTCCCCGCCGGCGGCCGCATTTGGGCCGGTGAGGGAGAGCTTTGATCTCCCCACTGGCCCATCGTGGCAAACAGCGGGGCCGGCGCTAGGAGAGTGCCGGCCCTGCATAGACCGGCAGGGGAGATCCTGGGACCTCCCCTGCCTGCCTCGGCCCATGGCCACTGCGGCCCACCGGGCATTTGCCCGGTGTGCCCGATGGCCAGTCCGCGCCTGGAAGGGCTAGATGGTGGTGTTAACACTTTAGGGTCAGGAATACATGTTTGTGTTCCTGACCGTATAGTGATCCTTTAAATGATGCAAATCCTGAAACAATCCATGTTAATTCCAGGTTGTGAGGCAACAAAACACGAAAAATGCCAAGGGGGGTGGGGGTGAGGGGGGTGAATAATTTTGCAAGGCACTGTAAGTATTACATCATTGGATTAATTTGATTTACATTACATGTCTTACTGTGCCTTTATATTTGTTTTTTTTGTTTTACTTTTTTATATGGCAAACTAGATTGGATTATGAAATATGCTCACAGGTGATATTTCTTTTCAAAGCTATAAATAAATAAAATATGTTTCCTCCTTAATATTATATATTGCTGCAGCTAGTAACATGGAATGCAAAATTCAATAATTACCATGGTTTTAAGAGACTTCCGACTCTCAGGTATTTACAATAACATCCTTTTGTTTTCAGATACATAATAATTATCCTTCAGAAAGCCAATGTGTACATTGTACCACAATGTACTTTTGAAAGAACAAAAAACAAAAAACAAAAAACAACACAAGTAGCAACCCCAGTCCCCAGCATAAAAAATAATAGACTAGAAATGTACAACAAAACGATCATGCCGTTAAAAGTTGCCATTACTAATTGACAAATTGTTCACCTCAAGGTAGTACAGTTTTATTTTTAAAGAAAATAATTACATTTCTATGGCTTTGGATTTCATTCATCACAGTAAAACGCTGTATCTTGAATATAGTAATGCTGATATCCTTGAGAAAGGATACTTCAATTAAAGCAGCCTTTTTATGTCATTATAAAAAGAAGACTTAATCGCAATACATTTCTAAGCCAGGAGCCAGCTTTGCGGTTATCAAAAGAAATAGAAAAAATATGAAAAGGTGCCCTATGACCACACTCTGCCAAACAAATGCAATAAAGCAGATCTGTCACTTGAAAAGGCTGTACATTAATCACTGGTGCGTACCTATGTCCTATAGCTAAAATGAACATGTTTAAGAACTGTTCAGCAGAATTCACCAACTTTTCTGCAAAAAATATAATTGGCCTTCCAAGACCAACTGTCCCAGATTCAGTTTTCTAAAATGTAAATACACAAAATCGGTACACCAGAAAACAAATTCTGGACAGGAGCCCCCTTTCAATAAAGTAGGATGCAAAGTCAGGAAATACAAGGTTGACAGGAGAGAGAGAACCAATGGGAAGAAGCAAAGCTAAAGGTAGAGACAACTGGATCACGAGAGATGGTGGTCATACAATTGGAGAGAAAAGCTGTTGAAATGGGACAGAAGATGGTAGAGACAGGAGTGAGGAGACATTGCCGATCACGACAGAGTTATTGACAATCAATGTAAATCGTTCCTTTGAGGCTGTTGTAGGTTACATGTGTGAAACTGGGTAGAAGGCATGTTGATTTTCTAGGTTAGAAGGTTGCGGTCCAATAGGGGAAAAGGAATGTTTAAGATGTTGGAGACTAACAAAGATTGGAGAAGATTGGACTTAGGGTGTCACTTGGCATGTGAGAAAGAGGTGGTTCATACCATGTGACCAAAAGGAGGCGTGCAGAAAAGGAAAGGTAAGACATCCAGGAAAGGCCTGGATTTAGTGAGATATAAACAGCTTCAGCAAGATGAGAGACTTTGGTCATTTTATGAATTACATGTTTGCTAAGAATGATAGAAGGAAGAAAGGAAATTGAACTGTAGAATACAGTTGCAAGAAAAAGTATGTGAACCCTTTGGAATGATATGGATTTCTGCACAAATTGGTCATAAAATGTGATCTGATCATCATCTAAGTCACACCAATAGACAATCACAGTCTGCTTAAACTAATAACACACAAAGAATGAAATGTTGCCATGTTTTTATTGAACACACCATGTAAACATTCACAGTGCAGGTGGAAAAAGTATGTGAACCCCTAGACTAATGACATCTCCAAGAGCTAATTGGAGTGAGATGTCAGCCAACTGGAGTCCAATCAATGAGATGAGATTGGAGGTGTTGGTTACAGCTGCCCTGCCCTATAAAAAACACACACCAGTTCTGGGTTTGCTTTTCACAAGAAGCATTGCCTGATGTGAATGATGACTCGCACAAAAGAGCTCTCAGAAGACCTACGATAAAGAATTGTTGCCTTGCATAAAGCTGGAAAGGGTTATAAAAGTATCTCCAAAGGCCTTGCTGTTCATCAGTCCACGGTAAGACAAATTGTCTATGAATGGAGAAAGCTAGCACTGCTGCTACTCTCCCTAGGAGTGGCCGTCCTGTAAAGATGACTGCAAGAGCACAGCGCAGACTGCTCAATGAGGTGAAGAAGAATCCTAGAGTGTCAGCTACAGACTTACAAAAGTCACTGGCAAATGCTAACATCCCTGTTAGCAAATCTACAATACGTAAAACACTAAACAAGAATGGATTTCATGGGAGGATACCACAGAGGAAGCAGCTACTGCTGTCCAAACAAAACGTTGCTGCACGTTTACAGTTTGCACAAGAGCACCAGGATGTTCCACAGCAGTACTGGCAAAATATTCTGTGGACAGATGAAACCAAAGTTGAGTTGTTTGGAAGAAACACACAACACTATGCGTGGTGAAAAAAAGGCACAGCACACCAACATCAAAACCTCATCCCAACTGTGAAGTATGGTTGTGGGGCATCATGGTTTGGGGCTGCTTTGCTGCAATCAGGGCCTTGACGGATTGCTATCATGGAAGGAAAAATGAATTCCCAAGTTTATCAAGACATTTTGCAGGAGAACTTAAGGCCATCTGTCTACCAGCTGAAGCTCAACAGAAGATGGGTGTTGCAACAGGACAATGACCCAAAGCATAGAAGTAAATCAACAACAGAATGGCTTAAACAGAAGAAAATACGCCTTCTGAAGTGGCCCAGTCAGAGTCCTGAACTCAGCCGATTGAGATGCTGTGGCATGACCTCAAGAAAGCGATTCACACCAGACATCCCAAGAATATTGCTGAAATGAAACAGTAAAGAGGAATGGTCAAGAATTACTCCTGACCGTTGTGCACGTCTGATCTGCAACTACAGGAAACGTTTGGTTGAAGTTAATGCTGCCAAAGGAGGTTCAACCAGTTATTAAATCCAAGGGTTCACATACTTTTTCCACCTGCACTGTGAATGTTTACATGGTGTGTTCAATAAAAACATGGCAACATTTCATTCTTTGTGTGTTATTAGTTTAAACAGACTGTGACTGTCTATTGTTGTGACTTAGATGATGATCAGATCACATTTTATGACCAATTTGTGCAGAAATCCATATCATTCCAAAGGGTTCACATACTTTTTCTTGCAACTGTAAGTGTAGTGCTTGGGATGAAAATGAAGGGGTATGATAATAATAAGGAGGCCACGAGTGAACTATGTGGGGACCACAGAGGACATACAAGGGTATAGTTGTAAAACAGCAACACTGGAAACAAGAAAAAAAAATGATCAGATAAGTAACATTCGGAGTCCTATGTAAATACTCTATTAACAAATAGAATATTATCCACTCCACATTCCAGCATCCCACATGATGCATGCATCGGTTGATTTCTAACAGTGGGCTCTTTAACTCTTCAAACTGGAAGTAAATAACACAAATCAATGTTGCATTACATTAGCAGTGCATAAAAATCAAATCTATCAGGGCAATACACTAAACTCCAAATGCCCCTGTACGGAATGATGTAAAACCATTCGGGGCTGTAAGTGGTCATTTGGAATGCAATCATATTGTTTAACAATGTCCGGATTTTACAAACCAGGCTCTGAACATGCATGAATTTGGTTCTGACTTCAGACAGACAAAACACTGCTGGACGGCTGAAATTCGGACTACATTTCGCTGTAGAGCACTTTGATTGGCTGACTTATAAGCCAATCACAGTGTTCTGACAGACAAGCCTCACTTCTCTCCAGACTTGCCAGGAAATATTGCCTGGGAATAATAATAGGGTTTTACTCTTTACTAGGAATTCAAACCCTGGGAAAGACTTTATAAAGGCAAATCATGTCTTTATTTTCATTAGTTGTTTGGGATGTAAGGCCTTATTTTGGCCTCTCTAGGCCTGAAAAAGAGAAGACTTTAAAAGAAGAAGATTGAGGGAAATAGAATTTTTAAATACTATTATTAGCTCCACAGCCTATGGGCATGGCTGGGGAATTACAAAATGAATAGCCTTGATCCACTGCCTATGGGGGGCTGAGAAGACATAAAAATTGTATAATAAAATTATAATAGGCTATTTTTCTTTTGTTTTTACTTTTTTAATGGGATGTCTGACTAGCCCACCCAAAGGTTTTTTTGAAATATTTGCAAATAGTACTTCAGATTAACATTAGCTTGCAAAAGCAAGTGAACGATAATTTGCAAATGTGTATCGGATGTACCGGATGGATTTGGTCCGATTTTACTTATTTATTTTTTAAAATTTGTGCTCAGTACCAATTTTATATATGATTAAATGCGTAAAGCACTGATTTTGAACGGGACAACAAATGCATCTGGCCAATTTACGCTGATTCAGTTGAGCTGACAGAATTCTAACCAGAATTAGATTTAGGAAATATGGGAGTTGCCATTCTGGTCAGAAAACAGCCATTTTCACTGGATTTTGTCCGTTCTGACAAAATGCAGTCTTTGGCGAATAACCCTAAATATGTTGTACTAACAGTTTAGCTAATTTCAGTATAGAAGAAGTGTCTCTTCTCTGGAATTTACACCAGTGAATACAACTTTGAAAGTCACCTATAACTTGTATGAACCTTTTTTTTTTTAAATTGATGCCCAATATTCTTTCAAAATGTATATTACAGATTTAACAAATTATATCACAGTACAGTTCACTACAGGCAATGCCAGGGCATATATTGCAAATGAAGAGGAGAAATAGGAACATTGTTTACTTTCGCCTCTTGCTTGCTGCTTCTATCGACTAATAGGTGCAAAGGACACAACTAATAACAATGATTGACGGGCAGTTAATATGGAGATGCCTAGTAATAGAATAAAGAAGTGTGGATTTCTACAGTTAATTTTATTTTCCACACCTGAGAAATAAATATTTATTATATATAGAGGATAAATAACCATATTAATTAGAGAAAAGTGACAGATCCTGTTCATACTTTGTATTTCTTGGTCTCTTTTGCTTTATAGATTATTACGAACCATATATTTGGAGGAAACAGCAATGGGAGGCAGTGATTGGCTGAGAGTGACACCTGACTGCTTTCAGCCTACCACAGCTCCCTTTGCTGTTATGAATTGGTATGACTCTAAGGAAGTGTGAAATATCTGCCTTAGCTACACCTCCAGTAGAAGCTGAGCTGTGAATGGACAGAAATCCTAATTCAGTGTTAAATTGATAATGGTTAAACACAGAATGGAGAGACAATGCCAGGGGATTCCATGCACTATAACCAATCCAATGAGATTAAATGGTTATAGTGCCTACAGTGTCCATTTAAACTAATTTTATTGCATATCTTCCAGGAGTACTAGCTTTGGAGTGATAGATGCCCATTCTGCTTTGTTTTACTTTATAGGTTTCATCACTGTGTCAAATTTCTGGGAACACCAGAAAAATTACCAAATAAATGTATTTTGCCTATGCACCACTATAGCATGCTTGGGCCTTGAATGGTAGTCTGGCTGAGCATATTGTCAGTCCTGCACTTCCTTTTTAGACACTTGTACCTATTCTCATCACGGATAACAAGCATTAGATAGGTTTACATTTGTATGAAATGGGCATTCCTTATGAGTAAGTGTAAATTCCGAAATAGCAACATGCCACCTGGGCTATCCTCAGTTTGCGCTGAACTACACAAAAATGGATTGACACAAAACAAAGGGAGTGAGGCAGGTAAAGGATGGCATAATCATTACTATAGCAGACTATATATATATAGAAATATAGAATGTGACGGCAGATAAGAACCATTCCGCCCATGTAGTCTGCCTATATATATATATATATATGCAAATCTTTTGGCTTTATTGTTGTGCAGATCTTTTTATTTATTTTTATTTTGGTTGTGCATAGAGTATACATGTAGGTTTGTATGGCCACAAGAGCTGGTACAGGCTTGTCAAAAGGCATACTTAAACAGATGTGTTGCATAGGATAACAGTGCACATTTTTATATAGTATATAGAACTTGAGGTATAGAGACAAGCTATGTCTATAGTGTCTTTGGTGCATGATGCTGTCACACGCTAATGTCAAGTAAGCTTGCCGCCTGGTAGGATGTGTGAAGTCGTGTTGGACCGTGCAGATTCACAGTCTTCTATAAAACATGCATGGAGTTGCAGCAGGAAGGCAGACAATATGGGGGCAGTTTCTAGCTCTGTTGTATCCTCGTGTGTGGTAGAGCCATAACCCATGTAGGTTCCTGCCTATTGGAGATTAAGACTACAGCCCGGAACCTGCGTGTTCTATCATATGTTATACTGTCAAGCGTGTTCTATCATATGTTATACTGTCCCTAAACAAAGGAAGTCACGGGGAGGGTAAGGAGGGGGGTATGTAAGGTTGTTGTGGAAACGGTGCATATGGCACTTAACATACTTCTCTTCTGAGAGGGGGTACCCGCATTGCGGTCTGTATATGCTTGACAAGGTAACATTGCATCATAAATACGAATTAGGTAATGAAAAGTAAAAAGGAAAAAACAAACATCTTTGCATAACACTTTAGAATGGCAGAACTTCAATTTTTTTTTTTAAAAAACTACATTTTTGGAGCAGAGTTCAGGTGGGTGCCCCTGGCCTTTCTCCTGCATGTGGTGTGAATGGGACAGTCTTGGCAGGGTCCCATACGTGTTACTTGGAGGGTTCCACTGTAGTCGACGGTTGTGGTGAGAGTCCCAGCGATTGCAGAAAAGAGACCACTTCTGCCAGGGAGGTGAGTTTGAGTGCAGCACCATTTTTAACCACAGTTAGAGACATAGGTATGCCCAGGGCTGTATTTACCACCAGGCAAACAAGGCATTTGCCTAGGGCGGCACTTTCGGGGGGCACTTTCAGGGGGCGCCAAAAAATGCCTCGTGTTCTGGGGCTGTCCAACTTACTGTGAATGAGTGAGTGAGTGAGTGTAGCTGTCAGTGTGTGTCTGTGAGTGAGAATGGGTGTGCCTGTGAGTCAGTGTGTGTATGTCATTTTATGTGTATCTGAGAGTGTGTGCCTGTCAGTGAGTGGGTGTGTCCGTGTGTGTCTGTCAGTGAAAGTGTGTGTTGGTTAAACAGTGTGTGCCAATGATTGTATGTGTGTGCCATTGACTGTATCTGTCAGTGAGTGTATATCAGTGCATGTATCAATGAGGGCATGTGTCGGTCAGTTAAAAAAGTGGCTTTGACACAAATTGGGGGGGCAAATTTAGAATTTTGGGGTGTCCGAATTTAGACGTGCCTAGGGCAGCACAAATCCAAAATACACCACTGGGTATGCCCCATCTATACTCCACTCCAGCAGTGCGTAGCGGATTGGTCCAAAGGACCTTCTTCATTGCAGCATGCTCCTGGTTAAGTCCTGGAAGAATGTGATTCAGGATGACTAGAAGTTGATCAAATGGCAGCGCATGATCACGTCTTGGGTAGCTGTAGAAGGTGCCTGTGTAGGCTTGTTGACTCGAAAGCAGTTATCAAACGTTAGCTTTTTGGCCTGTGCATGCAACAATATCGTAGTTAACAGGCGTCAGAGGTAGTGGGGTAGTTCCGCCGGGCTGATATCGTCAGGGACACCTCTTATCTTTTGATTGACTCTCCGGTTGGGATCTTCTGCAAGATCTAGCTTACTGAGCAACATAGCGTGGGAGGTTTGTAGTTAAAGTACAGATTCTTTGAGGCCCTGTACCTCCTGTCTCATGTGCGTGACATCCTCCTAGGAGGCCTGTATCGAGACTGTCACAGCATGTACTTTACTGTGTAGCAAGTCCACGTCAGCTGCAAACATCTGTCTCATCTTCAACATTATATTGCGGATATCTTCTTTAGAAACAAGATTCTGCGCATCCCCATCCGACAATGTTGCGGAAAGTGCTGGGGGTGATGTGGGTTGCGCCATTGTCTCCATTGGTAGGTCAGAGCATGTGGAGCAGGTCTGCGGTGTAGAGCGTTGTAGCAGGTCTCAAATATCACAGGTATCTATTCCCGCCCGCTTGTGGTTTTTGGAATTTCCGGCCAATTGTGTAAGTGCTGCGTGGGTGATTCTTGTCAGGCAGCTGGGAAGGACCCAATGAGCGTAAAGGCCTTAGCAGGCGGGAGGGCATGGTAGGCCACCGATCGTCAGCGAGCTCTGCTGCGCATCTGATTGTACAGTAAAGGCATGTGCCGGTAGCCCACTTCTTCAGGGAGAGAAGGTATATTGTCTCTATGCCTATTTTTTCTCCTAAAATCACGATTTGTTGCAGTTTTGTAACCAATTTGCTGGAGCTCATTAGAATGGCGTCCGAGCTGTTCGAGTGTCAGGCTCCACTCCCTGTTATGAATGTGCATATATATATATATGTGGAAATGTATATAAATCAGGCATGAGAAATGTAAAGAAAGAAAAAAAAAAGATTTAAACATCGCAATACTGCTCTTAATAAAGATAGGGGCATTTTATCTATATATTTCTTGTCATACAGTATATATATTTTTGTTGTCATTTGTCTATACAAGGTTAGAACAGCTTCACATGACAAACAGTTATTCCCAATTACAAACCACCCTTCATGTCAGAACACAGGCTGGCTGTCACAATTGATATAAACATAAATAAATATCAAGATTTGGCCTGGGATTAGATGTTGAATAACCTTGGTCAAGGACGTACGTTTGCAAACACTGTTATCATAAACTCTGTTCACATTTGGAAAGTTTACAGTGGTACGAAAAACAATGACTTCATCAAAACAGTGTAGCTATTTAATTACAAAACCCGAATTAGCCATCACGTATTAGGTTATCATACAAAACAAAGCATATATATTTTTTTTCGATATCTGTACATGTTTTATTATTTTACTGTTGTATTTCTTATTTAAATACTGTATTGTTTAAAACTGTATATTTTATTATTTTAAATAAATGTTGTTTGAAGATATGACATACTAAATTAAGAGCTATAAAAAAAATGGTCCAAAATTTAGGGTAAAAAGAAAGCTATTATTGAAAGCTGCACTTTCACAAAATTTCAGATCTGAAATTTTAACCACTTAATGACCAATGATGGTATAATTTCGACATAACAAACCACTTTTTAAAGACTGTATAACACATTGCAAGAGCTCACTCAATTATTTTGGGCAGAGTGTACAGAACTACAAAATGCTATAACTTACAATATCCTTTAATAATCTTAGGGTCTTTAAGGGCTAGATTATGAAGATGATCATTGGTCCTTTAAAGGTTACTATTTTTAAAGTATATTAGTAAGAAGAAAGCTGCCTAGCATTATACATATATTGGACATATTTTTAGATATTGAAATCTATTTTGTTTCTGTACCTCAGATATTTGAACTTGAAAAAAATCATCATGAAATTAATAAAGTGCAGATGGTCACCTCTGGGTTGAAGGAGTAACGTATTACTGTGAAGGAATTAAAATCACAGCCAACTTCCTGTTCCAAAGTGATCTAGCCCGTCACAGGGTGCCAAGTGTAGACCCACTTAATGTAACAGGAGCTTAGCTAAACTAGAATTAAGTTTATTAAAGGGACAATATAATCATTATAACAACTTTTAGCTTAATGAAGCAGTTTTGGTGTATAGATCATGCCTCTCCCGTCTCACTGTTTTATTCTCTGCCATTAACGAGTTAAATCCCTTTTGTTTCTGTTTTTGCAGCCCTAGCCACACCTCCCCGGGCTGTTACTGATACAGCCTGTATGAAAAAAAAATTCAATCAGATTTTAACTTGGTTTTGAAGTTTTTATCTTCTGCACTGTAAATTGAATGTTATCCACCCAAAGGAGGCTCCTGCAGGGTCTAAAAGGCTACAACAAAGCAGGGGATAAGAAATTGTAAACTAAGCACACTGTGCAATAAAGGAAGTGTAAACATTATATGTCTTTTTACAGGAAGTGTTTAGGAAGGCTGTGCAAGTCACATGCATGGAGGTGTGACTAGGGCTGTCTAAAGAAAGTGATTTAACTCCAACATTGCAGAGAATTGAGCAGTGAGAATGCATGGGCATGATCTATACACCAAAACTGCTTCATTGTGTAGGTCCCTTTAAGGTGAATATATGACCATGATTGCTTGCTACCTTAACTGCTGGTTAATTTAGATACATTTCATTTGCAGATCTAATTAATTTAACATTTTGCCAAGCATGTGTAAAGATCTATTTAGACTTTTCAAAATATTCAGTTTAAGAACCAGAGGGACCTCGGGCACTGGTGAAAGTAATCTGAAGGCCATCTCAGACAAGCCACCTTGTCCCCAGAAACAAGTAACAAACATTATATGTTTACTATAATGAAAGATATGGTAAACTCATTAGCATAGGTTTGTCTGTATCAGTCAATTTGTGTCACTTTTTTTACTATGTACATGTCAGTCTTCAGAGAGGTAAATTTGCCTTTGTATTAGTCATCCGTTGTATGTACCCTTAAGGGTGGTTATGTGTGCAGAATTTGTTTGTTGGTGGATGTAGAAGCAGCCACTCATGTCCAAAATGTAAAAGAAAAAAATATATGTAAGTATTAGATTTTTTTTTTAAATTCATCGATACCTCTACTAGTGATTTTACCAGTGCAATGTTACAATTATTTTGTCTGTTTCCAAAACGTGTCCATTTTATCAATTCGAAGACACTGCTCTTTTAAACTCACTGAATATAACTTTGAAGAACGTTTAGTATTCACAGAGACACAGAACAGACTTTAAATAATGAAGATTTGAATTTTGTTCCTTATTTTAAGTTCTGGCAGTTACAAGGGAAAAATATATATTTATATATAATTTTCTCATGTGTCAGAATTTCTCTCTCTTCCTTCGGGGATGATCACTGACTCTGAGGACCAGACATCAATCAGCTAATTACCTACCCGCAGAGAACAGAGATAGAGGTCAGTTCCACTTAGCGAGATTATCAAAAGCCTTACAAAAGGTCTCTATTATTACGATCACCATAGGTTTCTATAATAAGCTACCAAAGTACAGACAAGTCAGAAACGATAACAATGACTGAGAATCTGTATGTTTTTCGAAGAAATCTTTTTTTTTTTTTTTTTAAAGACACAAAGAAGCTAATATAATTGATGATCTTTGGCTTAAATTCTATACATACATCTTTTGGAAAAAATATCTATTGGAGTCATAATCTAACTATCAGATCTGAATTGATAAACATAATTAAGGTACATGCATATGAAATTTTATAAGTAACATGTGAATCATGCTAATGATGACACAAGGTGTTATTTACTATAAACTAAACAGGGGTGAAAGAAAAACTGTATCATAAAACTAAGTCTATAACTCTGTTCTAATTTCTTTCAAATATACTTTTAGCCTAAATTTTGCATTTAAATTCACTACAATTCTGTGTTTAATTAATACAATTAAATTAATGATATGTATAGTTACTTTTATAAATAAAAATACTTTAGTCCCCTAATTCCACAACATATTTTTCTTACAAATTGTATGTCCTAATACAATGAGTTCTTGTCATGCATGCAGAGAAAACTGTCTCTTATGTCTTTTGGAGATCATTTGCATAGCACCCCAAATTCCATTTCAGGCATGGGCTAGCTGTAAGTTACTATATGTTGAAAATAATAGTTCAGACAGTTGCAAGGGATGCATTTCTATTTTATCCTAGTCCCAGTAACTCATTTCCTTTATTGATAAAAGCACAGTTGAGAAAGGTGACTATAGAATATGTTATACAATTAGTCACGTCAAAATAAAGCATTGCTTAGACATGACATACAAATTGCATACTGTGAGACAAATACCATTTCCCAATTAAACAGAAAACTAATGTTTTAACAGAAAAAAAGAAATTTGTAATTGAGATCCATGGAAACTTTGCTGTCAGACATAACATCCCCATTGTGCAGATTTTAAGGGAATTTTAGAATTTCATCAGTGTTTGTTATGCAACATTCAGAGCCAGCCAAGAGCTCATAAAAAGTCAACAACCAAAGCCCTCCGAATACTTTATGAACTAGCAATGGTGGGGCAAAAGTTCTAAATGTGAAGCAATCACCATGGAAACTGACAGTACGTACTTGCTGGTTGCTCCCTCAAAATATGTTTTCCTTAGATTAATATACATATTTCCCATTGTATTTTTAGAATGGAAGCAGGTAGCACTTTAGGAATATTTACATCGGCTATTACTGAAAATCTGTTTGGAAAATGGCCTTTCCTAAAGTTGGCTAAAACAAAAACAATTAATTTGTAACTGTGGAACCCAAGACAGGGAATGTGGGGGATATCTTTGAGTTAAATGGTTACTCCAGGTAGCATGATCACTTTAGAGATTTGACATGTTCATGCCGTCTGGAATGTGTATGTGCGGCATTTTGCAATGAAATTCTACACATACAACGTAAAAAGAGGCCACAGGCACTAAGCACTGTGGTATATATGTATGGTGGCAATAGAGGGTTAATAGGTCAGTGTAAGTTCATGACCCCTGATCATCTTTTTGGGCAGAGTGGGACAAGTAGCTGGGCTGATTAGGTGACACAGCTGTAGCTGGGGACAAGAACTGGCTGATGATTGGTTGCTGTCAGTGAGCAAGAAAAAGAGCGGGAAACCAGGTAAGTATAAAAGGTGAGAGTGCAAGGCAAACCCTGTCAGCTGTCTTTTCTACAGGATGGGAGAAGCAACGACGGACACCCACCCTCCCTTCCACTAATTGTTAAATGTGTTTATATGTTATGCCGTGGTGTTGGAAGCTTGGGGCAAAAGTCATCCTCAGGTTCAAGTTCTGAAGAAGGATATGTGTTAAATGGTTGTGTTTATAAGGCGGTCAGGTTAGCTATGACTGACTGGCACTAAGTGATGTTGAAAGTAAAAGTTAAAGTTAAGTGAAATGTTTTGAAGTTAAGTGAAAAGTTTAGCTGAATATGTTACCGTTATCAAGTTACTGGTGGTATGCCCCATTTTCAAGCTTTAATAAACACCACGGCCAAGCCCATTGAAATAAAATGAACGATGTCTGTGTTTATGGTGTGGTCTAAGTTATTTATGTGAGTTATTGCCTACCAGACATAACAGCTTTGCTGCCAGAGGTCCAACGGCAGCTCTGGAAGCATCATTAAGGTGTCATTAGCCAGCCCGGAAAAAGAGTTCATGGCGAACTTAAGTCAATTCTGTGCATATTACTATACATGGAGTGTCATTTATTGGCTAAGAGTGATCAGCTGATGCCATCAGCCAAAGAATGAGTGACGGGATTAGCAACAGACTTCTAGAAGCAGCTCTGTAGCAGCTGGATATTGTAAGTCTGCTGCAAAAGAGACCACTTGCCTGGTGGGACCCAGGTAAGAGGGCAAACCATTCTAAAACATTGTGCCCCAGTACCAGTGAATGATGCCAGTGTACTCCTACCATGCTGTTGTGTGAGTTACTTTTTTGTAAATGATGCCATGCCCTGCAGGTGGACACTATGAATGCAATTTACGGATAACACCAGAATAAGTAAATGACCAGTGATCAATCCAGGAAGAAAAAATCCAAGCTGGGCAGTTAACAAATATATTAAACCTAAATTGCAGTATCATGTTTAGAGAGGCACGCTCAGCACTATAACCACTAAAGTGTGAAGATCAGTGTAGTGGTTATGATGTCATAAACCTACTAAGTTTCCAGTCTATTTTGGAGAAATTTTACAAAATTCAGGGGCTCTCCCTGGTCACTAAAGCTTGCTCCAGGGGCAGATTTATCAGTGGCCTAAAGAGGGCAGTAGTGAGCTGTAGGTGCTTGTGAACAATGTGGAAGTTGTCAAATCACACCAATATTAGCAATGATAAACAGTAGTGGATATAGTGTTTAGAGTTACACTTTAAAAGGAAACAAAATCAACAATAATACTTTTTTGGTAAATGATTAATGTCAGAAACAAGTAAGATGCAAGCATTATTTCAGTATTTCTCTTTGAATTGTTCCATGAAAATGAACAAGAAAGGCAAGTAAAATATCAATCTATTTGCCATCTAATATAAATACTTATTGCAATATTAAAAAAAAAAAAAAATACTGATCTACATTAATCTGCGAAGCCATACCTAGCACTGTAAAAAACTATCAACAGGATAACGTTCATTCACAATGCTTTTCCTACTGCTTTACATGGTTTGAAAACATCACTAAATAGTCATTTTTCAGAAATATCTCACTGCAAGATACTAGCGGTACCATAAGTAATTAGTCAGCTCATTTACATGTAATATAATTAGTACATAAACCATGGAGATGGTGAAACCTTTTTTATCTGGGAGAGTTGAGATGTTATGAATATCTGAATTAAAATGAAAGTATGACAATGTAAGAATGTGATGCATGACATGTGGAATTGTTTTAAACAAGTTTTAATGTGTGCAGCAGAAATAGCCAAACTTAATCTACATGAAGCAAAATATTCCGTTGATGATTTCTGCTCCCTTTTGTCTTTTGGAAAAATGTTAATAAATATATTTCAGAATCAACAAACTCTTGTTCTTTAATAAAAAAAATATTGAAACAAAACAGAAATGAAACCTAAATTTTGTTTATCTTCCTCAACCGTGGTGGTGCAAAAGGCAAAGCCGGTCACCATTTCTACAGTTTTTCAGGTGTATTGGCCATAGAGTGAAACCACAAATTCAAATTTTTTGATGAAATCGTCAAATGGATGATGTTTTGAATTCCCAACAATTCACAATTTAGTGAAAGGCTCAGTATATGTTTCCCAGCACAGATTCCCTCTGCCCCTCCCTCCCCTGCACAGATCCCCTCTGCCCCTCCCTCACAGGCCCCCTCCCTGCATAGATCCCCTCTCCCTCTGCCTCCCTTACAGTCCCCTCCCTGCACAGATCCCCTCTCACCCTCCCTCCCAAATACAGATGCCCTCTCCCCCTGCCTCCCTGACAGCCCCCCTTCATCACCTGCACAGATCACCTTGCCTCCCAGACAGCCCCCCTCCCTGCACAGATCCCCTCCACCCCTGCCTCCCTTTCAGTCCCCTCCCTGCACAGATCCCCTCTCCCCCTCTTTCCCTGCACATATCCTCTCTCCCCTAGCCTCCCCTACACAGATCCCCTTTTCCCTCCCTCCCCTGCACATATCCCCTCTCTCCCTGCCTCCCCTGTACCCTGACTGTCCCCCTCACTCCCCTGTACAGATCCCCTCTCCCCATGCCACCCTGACAGTTCCACTCCCCTGCACAGATCCCCTCTCTCCCTGCACAGCCACCCCTCTCTGTACTCTGAAAGTCCACCTTCCTCCCTGCACAGATCCCCTCCTTCCCCTATACAGATCCCCTCTTCCCCTGCCTCCCCAGCACCTTGACAGTCCCCCTCCCTCCCAAATACAGATCCCCTCTTCCCCTGCCTCCCTAGCACCTCTACAGTCCTCCTCCTTCCCCTGTACAGATCGCCTCTCCCAGGGGTCAAGTCCTGGGGAAAAAAGTGTGGGAACTCACCCAAGATTCCCACACCCCCCCCCCCTTAAAAAAAAAAATTACACTCCTATGCATATAGTGCAGTGCAGGGTGTGTATAATGAATGAAGTGTGTTTGTAGTGCGTGCAGAGTATGAATAATAATTGTAGTGTATTTGTAGTGAGTGCAGAGTGTGTATAATGAATGCAGTGTGTTTTTAGTGAGTGCAGAGTGTGTATAATGAATGTAGTGTATTTGTAGTGAATGCAGTGTGTATAATAAATGTAGTGTATTTGTAGTGAGTGCAGTGTGTATAATAAATTTAGTGTGTTTGTAGTGAGTGCAGTGTGTATAGTGAATGTAGTGTTTTTGTAGTGAGTGCAGAGTGTGTATAATGAATGTAGTGTGTTTGTAGTAAGTGCAAATTGTGTATAATGAATTTAGTGTGTTGTAGTGAGTGCAGAGTGTGTACAATGAATGCAGTGTATGTAGTGTGTTTGTAGTGAATGCAGAGTGTGTATAGTGAATGTAGTGTGTAGTGAGTGCAGAATGTGTATAATGAATACAGAGTGTGTATAGTGAATGCAGAGGGTGTATAGTGAATGCAGAGGGTGTATAGTGAATGTAGTGTGTTTGTAGTGAGTGTATAGTGAATGTAGAGTGTTTGTAGTGAGTGAAGAGTGTGTATAATGAATGCATGTGCGCTGGATGATGTGTGTGAGTGCGCTGGATGATGTGTGTGAGTGCGCTGGATGACGTGTGTGTGAGTGCAGGATGATGTGTGTGAGTGCTGGATGATGTGTATGTGTGTGAGTGCTGGATGATTGGTGTGTGTGAGTGCTGGATGGTGTGTGTGTGAGTGCTGGATGATGGGTGTGTGAGTACTGGATGATGTGTATGTGAGTACTGGATGATGGGTGTGTGTGCTGGATGATGTGTGTGTGTGTGTGGTGAGTGAGTGCTGGATGATGTGTGTGAGTGCTGGATGATGTGGGGGAGCATTTTTTTCTTACTTTATGTGTATGTATATTTTTTATTTTATCCCCCCTCCCTGCTTCTTACCGTGTCAGGGAGGGGGGAGATCGCCTGGTGGTCCGGTGGAGGGAGGCAGCCGCTGCACACAGGAGCCATCACACGCTGTGTTCCTTCTCCAGCTCTAACTCTCGCGAGACTCGCATGTGCGGAGCGTTGCCATGGTAACAGCCGCGGGTCTCGCGAGAGTTAGAGCTGGAGTGGGAACACAGCGTGTGCTGGCCCCTCTGTGCAGGTAGCAGGGCCGGTCCTGCAGGATCACTAGCGGGAACGGCGTTCCTGCTTTGGAAAAAGTGCAGGAACGCCGTTCCCATGCGTTCCTGCAGGACTCGAGCCCTGGCCTCTCCCCCTGCCTCCCCTGCACCGTCCCCCTCCATCCCTCCACAGCACCCCTCCACACACCCCCTCCCTGCCAAAAAGTAAAAGTATATATTTTTTTAAATGTGTATGAAAAAATTAAATTCAATAAGCTGTGTTTCACTCCTAAGTGTTTCCTTTCACACCAATAAAAAGTTAAATATACTGAAGCGCTTCAGTAATTATTTAAAGGAACACTCTGCTCAAATGGGCAAACCTGACCCCCCCATAAAATCACTGTTTAGTCGATAAGCCCCCATTGAATTACATGCATGTAGTCATTGGGTGTATATCTTAAAACAGTTTGAAAAGGTTGTAAACTGTGTTGGACTAGAGGCATTGAGTACTTAAAAGAGAGTATGTCTGGTGCAGCTACGGACGTCCACGAATGCTCCGGAAATGACGTGGGTCGAGGTTGGGTGCGGCAAACCTAGGGGCAGCCCCGGGCGGTGAAAGCTCTAGCTACGCCACTGGTTTCCAGGGCCGTCTTTAATAACGAATGGACCCTGGGCAAGTGTTTGCTTGGGCCCCCTGTGCCCTGCCGCTCTCGCCCCTCACTCCCTGGTATGCAATCACGGCATCCATCCCAACGCAGTGGCGGTACTAAAGTAGAATGAATTTTATTGGGACCCCCAATTGCAAGGTTGGACTAAAGGTAGAACCCCATCTGTCGTGCAACTCCAACAATGCTTTGACAGCTGGGACTCTACCAATTTCCCATGCTTGCAGGGTTGTATTTAGCACTGAGCCATGTTAGTATGTTTGAATGTAAGCATGTGTTTGTATGGAGTATGTTTGTGTGAATGTGTTTGTATGTGGTACTGGAGTTTGAATGCAAGTGTGCATTTATGTGTAGTGTTTGTTTTTGAATGTAGGAGTGTGCTTGTATGTAGTGTTGACGTTTCAATGCAGGAGTGTGTTTTATATCTAGTGTTGAAGTTTGAATGGAGGGGTGTATTTGTATTTAAAGTTGCGGCTCAGATGCACAGGTACACACTCTGACGCACAAGCAGATACACAGATACATACACTGACTACATACAGATAAACAGGCACATACACTGACAGACACACTGACACAGGTACATATATTGACACACACACAGACACATACACTGGTAGACGTACTGACAGACATACTGACACAGGCACATATACAGACATACTGACACACAGACACATATACCGACATACTGACACACACACACAGACACATACACTGATCAACATACTGACACACATACACTGACAGAAATACTGACACCCACACACTGACAGATATACTGACACCCACATACACTGAGAAATACTGACACCCACATACACTGAGGAATACTGACACACACACACAGGCACATACACTGACACACACAGACTGATATACTGGCACACACACACACAGACATACTGGCACACAGACAGATATACTGACACATGCATACACATGCACTAACAGACATACTGACGCACTGACAGACATACTGACACATACACATACTGACACACACAGATATACACACACATATATACTGACACACAGACAGACAGACATACTGACACACACACACAGACATACTGACACACACACAGACAAGCTGACACACACACACACACACATACACTAACACACACATACACTAACACACAAACACACACACTAACACACACACCTAACACACACACACTAACACACTAACACACACACACTAACACACATGCACACACAAACACACATAACACACTAACACATAAACACACACATACATACACTAACACACATACACTAACACACAAACACACACACACACACACTAACACACATAAACACACACATACATACACTAACACACACAAACACACACACTAACACACATACACTAACACACACTAACACACACACACACTAACACACATACACTAACACACATACACACACACTAACACACATACATACACTAACACACACATACACTAACACACAAACACTAACACACACATACACACACACACAAACACAAACACATACACTAGCACACAAACACTAACACACACATACACTAACACACACATACATACACTAACACACAAACACATACACTAACACACACATACACACAAACACACATTTTTTTTTTAAATGTAATCCCCCCAGCCTCCTTACCTTTTTGGAGTGCTGGGGGGATTCCCTGGGGTCCAGTGGTGCTGCTGGGCCTGGGCGGGTGGCCGGTCGGGCAGGAAGGGCGGGCGCGCGAGGGAGCACTCACTGCTTCCTCTTCAGCTTCCTCGCGCGCCGCGTAGGGATGCCGGCGCCGGAAGATGACGTCATCTTCCGGCTCCGGCATCAGTGCGGTGCGCGAGGGAGCTGAAGAGGAAGCAGTGAGTGCTCCCTCGAGCACCCGCCTTCCTGCCCGACCGGCCACCCGCCTGCCGGGGTCAGCGGGGCCCACGGGGCAGGTGCCTCGGGCCCCCCCAAGAGAAACTGGGCCCGGGGCAGCTGCCACGTTTGCCCCGCGTTAAAGACGGCCCTGCTGGTTTCACGTAACCAAAGTTGCTTGTTGTGTCTTGCCATAGCATGTAAATATATATGTCCATCCATGACTGAGCTTGTTCATTTAACCTTTCAATAAATGAACTTTAGAGGACCTCTAAAGTCACCCAGAACACTTCAACTAAATGAAATTGGCTGGGTGTAGAGGTCCCTTATTTTAACCCTGCAATGCAAAATACTGCAGCTATGTAGAACTGGCAGCACTTCCTCTATAACGACTGAGTAAAACTTAGTCACGTGGGGTTGCAGTTCAAAGGAAAGCATTGAATTCAATGCTTTCCTATGAGAAGCATTTAGGTGTTTATGTGGCAATTGCCATGCATGTGCATCAGTCTCCAATGCTCCTCAAAAAGGGAGATTGAGTTGGCTATCACAATGAGAGTCAGAAGATGTGCAGGGGCAGCACCGAGGAAGTCTCTGTGATGGTGAAAAGGTAAGTAAAACGCTTTAAAAAAAATATTTACTGAAAACACGAAAAAACTTCCTCCTACACGGGTTGCGTCTAGGATGACAGGCCATTCCAGTGCGTATGATTCCTACACAGAGAATCATTGTATACAGTGATTCTCTTTGACCCAAACATGACGGCACTGGCATGCATGATATCATATCATGGTATGTTATGGTATGAGAGTCTGAAAGTAAGATTCCAGCTCTCATACCCACAGGTCATGGAGGTACGCTTCCAATGCTTCTATAAAGAAATCTGCAAAATCTTTATAAAGATAGCTATAAAAATAATCTTTCAACTTTGCTATTTTTGGCATAATTTTGAAACAGCAGAAGGGGCTTAATTTCACAGAGAATTCTTTTGCAACGAAAGGTAAAATTATTTTTCAAAATGTAGGTCAATATAACAGAGTTTAAAAAACAATTCCAAATCACACCTTTACCTTTTTTGTTTGACCACATCTTGATTTTGCCTCTAAACCTAATTACATAATATATATATATATATATATATGAAAAATATAAACAAGGTGCACTCACAGGTCTTCTTAAGTACGTGATAAATTTATTCCAGCGTGCAAATTATTTATGCCACAATTTAATGATGATCAACGTTTCGACCCATAAAGGGTCTTTTTCAAGATATAGATTTCAATATATATACGCACTGCAAAAAAAAAATAAAGGGAATACTTAAACAACACAATGTAACTCCAAGTCAATCACACTTCTGTGAAACCAAACTGTCCACTTAGGAAGCAACACTGAGTGACAATCAATTTCTCATGCTGTTGTGCAAATGGGATAGACAACAGGTGGAAATTATAGGCAATTAGCAAGACACCCCCAATAAAGGAGTGGTTCTGCAGGTGGTGACCACAGACCACTTCTCAGTTCCTATGCTTCCTGGCTGATGTTTTGGTCACTTTTGAATGCTGGTGGTGCTTTCACTCTAGTGGTGGCATGAGACGGAGTCTACAACCCACACAAGTGGCTCAGGTAGTGCAGGTCATCCAGGATGACACATCAATGCGAGCTGTGGCAAGAAGGTTTGCTGTGTCTGTCAGCGTAGTGTCCAGAGCATGAAGGCGCTACCAGAAGACAGGCCAGTACATCAGGAGACGTTGAGGAGGCCGTAGGAGGGCAACAACCCAGCAGCAGGACCGCTACCTCCACCTTTGTGCAAGGAGGAACAGGAGGAGCACTGCCAAAGCCCTGCAAAATGACCTCCAGCAGGCCACAAATGTGCATGTGTCTGCTCAAACGGTCAGAAACAGACTCCATGAGGGTGGTATGAGGGCCCGATGTCCACAGGTGGGGGTTGTGCTTACAGCCCAACACCGTGCAGGACATTTGGCATTTGCCAGAGAACACCAAGATTGGCAAATTCGCCACTGGCGCCCTGTGCTCTTCACAGATGAAAGCAGGTTCACACTGAGCACATGTGACAGACGTGACAGAGTCTGGAGACGCCGTGGAGAATGTTCTGCTTCCTGCAACATCCTCCAGCATGACTGGTTTGGCAGTGGGTCAGTAATGGTGTGGGGTGGCATTTCTTTGGGGGGCCGCACAGCCCTCCATGTGCTCACCAGAGGTAGCCTGACTGCCATTAGGTACCGAGATGAGATCCTCAGACCCCTTGTGAGACCATATGCTGGGCCTGGGTTTCTCCTAATGCAAGACAATGCTAGACCTCATGTGGCTGGAGTGTGTCAGCAGTTCCTGCAAGACGAAGGCATTGATGCTATGGACTGGCCCACCCATTTCCCAGACCTGAATCCAATTGAGCACATCTGGGACATCACGTTGCACCACAGACTGTCCTGGAGTTGGCAGATGCTGTAGTCCAGGTCTGGGAGGAGATCCCTCATGAGGCCACCCGCCACCTCATCAGGAGCATGCACAGGCGTTGTAGGGAGGTCATACAGGCACGTGGAGGCCACACACACTACTGAGCCTCATTTTGACTTGTTTTAAGGACATTACATCAAAGTTGGATCAGCCTGTAGTGTGTGACTCCAAATCCAGACCTCCATGGGTTGAAAAATTTGATTTCCATTTTCTAATTTTTGTGTGATTTTGTTGTCAGCACATTCAACTATGTAAAGAACAAAGTATTTCAGAAGAATATTAAATTCATTCAGATCTAGGATGTGTTATTTTTGTGTTCCCTTTATTTTTTTGAGCAGTGTGTATATATATATGTATAAAACAAAAAATATCTATAAAATGATTGTTTATATATACATAAACATACATCTAGATGTGTTTTAACAATACTTCTTACATATCTCCAAATGTAACAAGCTGTGTCACAGAAGTTTAAATACAGCTAGTATTTTTTTTTACTATTACAGACAAAATACCCTGAATTCACAGGTGTTAAATATGTTTTGTTTTGTTTACTTTAAATTTGTTAATTTTATAATTTCGGTTCATCCTAAATAATATACGAGACTGCTATTTATCAGATAGCTCCCTCATTTGGTATCCTTATGTAATCATACTGTGATTTCCGCAGATTGATCTCATGGACCCCAGAGTACCTGCCTGAGATGGCAAAGCAGGGGCAAAAACTCAGGACAGCTGGAAACTACATTATTAGTATTACTTTGAAAGCTGTTTTGCACATCTACAAGATAATAACAAAAGAGAAAACTGTGGGATATGGTGCCAATATTTATAATAATTTTCAAACATATGAATTATATCTTTAAATCTCAAAGGATGTTACATTGTATGTTTCCACTCCTGTCCTTCCTTCTTATAGCTGAGCTGTGTGATGTTTTTACCTTGTTTAAGTGTGTGAGGTCAATGTTTCCTGTATTCAATGTACTGAAATAGCTTGTGTCCTGTTTTTCACTCAATCTGTCCTAAGTAATAGCCATCCTCCTTCAAAAACTTACTTAATGGATATCTTCCTTTATGAACCATAATTAAATATGACAGAAAATGGCTTAATGTCTTATTCTCTGCAAACAGCTAACGCATGTATACTATGTATCTGGGATAGCCAACCTTAAGCTTCCTGATGTTAAACTAAAATAATAATAACAAAGATCACAATCAATTATATAATTACCGTATATACTCGTCTATAAGTTGAATGCAGTTTTTTGACCAACAATTGTGAAATATGCTATGAGTCGTGGATAAGTCGAGGATATGTGTTACCTTATTTGTATCGTGATTCTTTTTATATCCCCCTGCATTAGAATGGAATGGTTCCCCTTCTGTTCAGTTACCGAACAGACTGTGTGGTCCCCCTTGTTAACACCTCGCAATCACCGACCACCCCTGGCTGTTAACCACAAACAATCATTCCCTGGGTGGCCGCCATTCGTATATACAAACGCACATGTTCAAACAAACTGAATGCAGGCAGCGGTACATAGTCGTCGACGGCATGGATCACTGAGTCGGCTACGCAAGTCCGCGAACCCTGCTGAAACTTGTACCCCTGCCCATTCGACTTCCCGACCAGCTAGGAGAACAGCGTTCAGGAGTCGACATTGCCCTGCATTCAATGTACAAAATTCTATCAAGACTAGCACTGACCAGTGGATAAGTCGACTTTTCGTTTTAAAATGAAGTTTATGACTAAATTTTCTCGACTTATACACAAGTATATACGGTAAATGTGAGCTGTGTAGGGGCCCCTAGTGGGCCCGGAGCGAAGTTAAGGGGGCTTCTCTTTTGCCAGGAGAGGTATAGATACATTGTTAGTGCATAACGATATGCAACCTCTCTGCTTCCTGTATTCATTCTTGTATCCTGCTCTCCCCTGAGGTTCTCCCTCACTCTCTGTTTCTGGTTTGTGTAGTGGTGGAGCTGAGTTTTGTGATTCCCCTGCTTTAGTGGCAGGAGGGGGAAGGGGGGGTCCTCTGTGCGGGCCGGGCCGCAACACATGTCGGCGGGCACCTGGTCGCAGGGGTTGCAGGGCTGCGACCCCTGCGACCGCAGTATGTACGCCAGTGCATGCAGATGCACACACACTTAATGGACCACTACAGACACCCAGATCACATCAGCTCAATGAAGTGGTCTGGGTGCCAGGTCCCTCTAGTTTTAACTCTGCAGCTGAAAACATAGCAGTTTCAGAGAAACTGCTATGTTTCACTGAGGGTTAATCAGCCTCTAGTGGCTGTCTCATTGACAGCTGCTAGAGGAGCTTCCGCGATTCTAAGACACTAAACGTCCATAGGAAAGCATTGAGTAATGCTTTCCTATGGGAGGTTTGAATGCGCGCGCGGCTCTTGCCGCGCATGCGCATTTGGAGCTGAGAGGCGGAGGGATCCTCAGCGCCAAGGGAGTCCGGCACTGGAGAAAGGTAAGTGCGGAAAACACGCACGCACTCTCACGAACAGACGCATACACACTAACTGACACACACATTTACTGACAAAGACACACTCAGCGACAGACATACATACACACTCACTGACAAACACACACTCACTAACAGACACACACACAAACACACTCAGTAACAGACACACACAGTAACACACACTCAATAACAGACACTCTCACTGACACTCACTAGCAGACATACACACTAACACACACACACACACACACACACTAACACACACACACTGACACTAACACACTGACACTAACACACTAACACGTGTTTTTTTTTTACATTTAATCCCCCAGCCTCCTTACCTTTTGGAGTGCTGAGGGGATACCCTGGGGTCCAGTGGTGCTGCTGGGCTCCTGGGCGGCCTGTCACCGGGCAGGCAGGCTGGCGTGCGCGAGGGAGTATTGTCCCCTGTGTGCTCCCTCTTCAGCTCCCTCGCACGCCGCGTACTGATGCCGGAGCCGGAAGATGCGACCAAGTGCCCGACGACATGTGTTGCACCCCGGCCCGCGCAGAGTAAGGGCGGACACACGGATCAATTTTGGCCCCGGGGCACCATGGGTCATGTGTACGCCACTGAGTTAAGCCACATCCTTTTGGGAAGTGATAAGTTTAGTTATTCCCTCAGCGCCATCACCCTAGTTAATTTAGTTATTTATTTTACAGCCAATCCATTTGGACGTTTTTTACTGGATGCCGTGTTAATTGTAAATACAATTACAATTACATTACCTACAACTGGGTACCTCCATCTCGCCATGTCAATTTTTTTTAAGCTCTGTCCTTGGCACCTGGCAGTCAGCATAGAGAAAACATAAAGAGAATGTTTCTATTTTTCCTCTTAATTTAAAAGGTTTTACCTGACTTTGCCTTGTCTAAACGGGATGCAAGGGTTTGCTAAATTTTTAGTTTGAATTGAAAATAGGGCATTTCATGAAAAAAAGGTTATCAGAAGTTAAACTTGACCTGTCACTTTTAGGGGGGGGGTTGCATATTTTGGTCATGGGGTGCAGTTGAAGATAAGTTTACCTACCTGGTGCAAAATCCAGAGAAATGACAATTTCCCTTTAAGGACAGTGTGAGACATTAAACAATCTGACGAATAAAAACAACACAAGGCAAAAAAAAAAAAGAAGAAATGTCTGACTGAAATTTAAACATTGCACTGTAAACCCTCTCAGAATAGCTGCGCTGAGAGCATGTTCTTTCCACTGGCATTTTAAGGCCTTTCTGCTAAGTCAACAGCCATCGTACTTGACGCATGTCTCCCGAAGACTTTCTTGCAATAAAAAGGTATGAATACTGATTAAGCTAACTGAAAATATTTCCACCAAAATAGCTCCTTAGAGGAATTATCCTCTCAACTTCACAGGAATAGATTTAAAGTGGCATTGTCACCTCCCTCCCCGCAGCATGGCGGGTATGGGGCATGAGGGAGGATTTAAACTTCCTTTATATTAATGTGAGTGTCATATTGACACTCATATTTCATGTTCAGTTCAAGAATCTCTATCCTGAAATTAGCATGCAAAGTCAACCAGAATTAATGTAGTGGTTCTGGTGTCTATGGCCTGTCACTGCAGATTTTTCAGAGAAAAGGCGGTGTTTACATTACACCCCTAGTGGCAGTCACTCAGACGGCCATGCTCTGCATGGAGATGCTGAATGTTCCCCAGAGATATGCATTGATTCAATGCATCTTTATGAGGGATAGCTGACAGGCACAGTACTGCGTTTTGCTGCACCTGTGCAATAGCCTCCCAATGCTTTTATATGGGAAACTGAGGGATTGGCTAAGATCATCAAGATTATCTCAGCCATTGAGACAGGGCCAGGTAGGGACATCCGTGGCAAAATCTATGCAGCGTGGGAGAAATTTTGTTATGGAATTAGAGGGGGCCAGGACAGCTACTTAAGGACTTTTGTGTCAGGTCTACATGTTTGAATTCCTGGCACTAAATTGTTCTTTTAATTTAACACATTGGGGAAGAAAAATCAGCAAGCTTCTATTTTTAAATTATCAAATCACAATTAGACAAATGATGAATCAGTTAATTTGTGTTTCATACAGATGAACTAATTGTGCAAAATTCAGAATTTTATTTTTTTATTTTTGAAGTGCATGTATAATAACAGTAAGTAGCTGTGATATGTATTGTAGTTTGAGATAATATAGAGGGTCAAGAGATAAACATGACATGTCATGATGAGATGCAAATTTCTTTTCAATTATATAAGGCAAGAAATATAAACAATTAGTACGTGCCCTGAGAATAGGTGTAGTATTCTGAGCATAGGCACTGAACCCTAGAATAATTGTCAAGAATATAACATTTTCAAGATAGCATGAGTCAGGTCAGAGATAGGCATATATTACTGAAAATCTTCAAGTTACATTGGCTGACTACACGATAAGTAACGTAATATAATTAAACCACCAGGTAGCTTGATACCAAACGGCAACTATCTTAAGCTTGTTAGTTGATGCAAAACTTAAACTAGAAAATAAGAAGACAAGGTAATAACAAAACAGAAGGAGGATAGCAAGCTTCAGTGAGATAGCAGCATCATTATTAAATCTATAGTAATTACTGCATCTTAGGCACACTGACTATCTGAACTCACTCAACTATGCCCTTAGCGTCCATTTAGAGGTTTTAGGGTGTTCATGTCTCCCAGGAAGTTGCCCTTAGAGGCATCTCTCCAGCCTTGGGTGCCCGCCGGAATCTGAGCTCAGTGCTTGCTGGCCCTCCATCCTGCCCTCAGGTAAAGGCACCAGGATTCTAGGTGTTGATGTTTGATCATGGTGCTCAGGCTGCGTTTAGCTGCATGTACTGTCTTTTACCTTTGCCTATTAGAGATCCTTCTGGCTGAAACTTTGCCTGGAAACTGTGTCACAGGAGCAGGCAGAGTAGTTTGTCTCCTAGAGTCCTTCAGTTTTCTCCAAAACCGCTGACAAAAAGAGTCAAATGCCTTCTGGAATTCCATCTCCCAGCTACGGGCTGATGCCTGAGTTTCCAGTTTAACAGCAGGTGCGCATGCGGCCATTTTGGAGGGACCGTGTGTAAGCTGCCTTCTCTGTGTGCGCCCAGAAGCGATGGAAAGGTAGGGCCTACGTGGTGGGGACCGGGATAACCCGCCCAGAGGGAGGGGGAGTATGGGGCTCTGTATGCCATAAGAGTGTCCAGGTGGACTAGGCCGGAGAGAACGGTCGCTTCTCCCATGGCGGGGTCACACCAGACTGCAAGTAGTCGGAGGCCGCAGGTGCACTTCAACTGCTTTTGCTGTACTCAGGACCAGCATCAAGTAAGTCCAGCATGTACCAGGTGTTGTTGCTAGTATCAGAAGGCTATTAAGCAGGGTATTTGTGCCCCTATAAACACTAATATTTGTTTGCCAGAAGCTCAAGTCTGCCACAGCTGATCAGTATGGCGGTCAAGCCGTCTCCCCCCCTAGCAAAGGTTGCAATTTTTTGACAGGTGTTAGCTACTTTCTAATCTGTGCAGAGTTTTCCTCGGGAAGCTATAAATACTGAGGATAAATAGCAAACATGACATTTAAAGGTAAGGTTGTATGTATTTTAGATATATATATATATACATAGATACATACATATACAAACCATTGCAACTGTGTGAGTCAGCTACCAAATGGAGGTTCCCTTTTACAGTGGAAGATTAGGTGATTAAAATTACAAACCATCCCCCAAGTGTCCCCGGCTTTGTACGTCCTTTAAATTTAAAGAAATTGAAAGGCAAGATTTTTGCAGCATGTTATATAATGTAAAAAAAATTAAGCATTTGTTTAATAGGACACGGGTCTGTAACTTAGATTGCACAACTCGTTAGAGAACTCATTAACTTTATAGTACAAAGGCACTTCTGTGTTCTCAAACTGTTCATTGCTAGAAGGGCTGACCATTCATTAAACATTTACAAAGGAAGCCATCTCAACATGCCTGTGTAATAATTATTTTTTCTAATCTAATAGCTACGTTTTGCTGTATAGTCAGGAAGGCTGTGTTATGTGTGGAATAGTTTCGGAAGGAAAACAAAGAGTCAACCAGGAATTCTATTCCTTATGACATTTAAACTGATATTTAAGCAACATTTAATTTGCTATTAACCAAAATAGTTATTATTATGAGGATTTGTCCCTCTTACAGACTCATGTTCCAAGCTGTAAGATCATTATAGTTAAACTAATAATATTCTCCAAGTCAGCTTTCAGTTCAACTACTCTGGCCTTAACGTTTACATTTACTCTGAATTCACCTCAGATTTTCACTGTAGTGAATAACACTCTTAGGGTCATTTACTAAGCTATTTTATTAGTTTACAAATGGAGGCGGGAGTAGAGCCTTGAGAAGTCCTCAGGTGTAGGCAAGTATGCACGAGAGAAGGAGACACAAAAAGCAGATATAAATAATTACAGTTAGCACTATATATTTTTTTGGTTTTTATTTACAATACCACTATGAGAACTTCAGCCATTAACACATTTAAGAGTAGTGATGATATGTGATGATATCACTTCATGCTATTTATTGGGAGCTGCTAGGAGGCTCCATAATAAGTGAGTGTAATCCCATGTACATAATTATGCTACCAAATATGCTACACTATATTGGGGTCTACTCTGTTTATTTTGCATACCTCATGGATTATCTACCACTAGACCAGAGATACTCAGCATTTCCGTAGGTGGGGTAGTACTATCCAGGTGCACAGAAGTCTAGTTAACTAACAGTTCTATATGCTGTACCTGTATCTCTTCTTTTGTATCTTCAACCAACACTTGGAATACTGCACATGGTTTTCTATCTCCTTGTTTCTTTGGATACTCACTTTCATTGAGGACTTCTGAAGGTGCTCAAGGTTCCATTTGCAAATTTCCTATTTTCAACCGAAAAAGAGAGACTCTGGTTTGGGTTGTTTGAGCTGCCTTCTCTATAACCTGGCTGCATCTGCATACTTCTCAACAGCTGTGCATTCAACATCACAGTCACCATTTTGAGTACAACGCTCCTCGTTTGGTCTCTGGTGCCCTGCTTCTGGAAAACCAGAGACCACAATCCAAGCACATTATAAGACTACCTAGGGCTATGCAAACTACATTGCAGGAACTCAAACAATGCAAGACTGCTTTAACATTTCTCAGCATAACAGCTGCCCACGTAATGTACATGAACACCAGACTAATATGCCCCCTTTTCCATTGAGGGTTGCCCCTAAAGCGCCACCAGTAACACACACAGGTTCACTTGCTGATCCACTCCACCACAGTCCTGCATTCATACCTTCTCAGTTTAAAAGGTATACACCTAGCAGTTATATGCAGTCATGGCTACTTATGCCTTGAGCAGCCCAGTTAATAGTACAAATATCGTCATTACAGAAACCTGACTCTTATTTAGTTTATGGACTGTTCCTGAGATTGGACTAGTATAAAAATAGGTTTCCTATGTAAGTGAGTTTAATTTGTTTTGACACTTTCTGAATGGCTCCTACATATTTGTCAAACTTTTGTTCAATCTCATTATTTTTTGTTTTTGGCAAGTCCAATCATACTCATATGATGTCTGCATTTTCTATAGGGTCATGTAGAGATAGGCTTAAAGGGACACTTTAGTTTTGGGAATAGAAATATGTATTCCTGACACTATAGTGCTGGTGTGGCTGTTTAGGTTACCGGCTCTGCTGCAGTTGTGTTAAAAAGGTAATTTTACTCACCTTCTCCCATGATGCACCGGCCTCACAGAGGCTAGCCCTGCCTGGCTTCGCCTCCATGGCTGAGATCATTAGTCCAATCTAAAAAGGCAGCATTTACATTGATAGGCCTGCAGGGTCAGGCTATAGACACCAGAACCACTACATTAAGCTGCAATGGTTCTGGTGACTATAGTATTCCTTTAAATTATATAAAATTTTATTTTCAGCTGGTTTCATAAGTTTTTATGGTATCATCAGTCCACCATAACAAATGCACGCATCCAATTAAATATGTACGCACATTTCAATGACCATGTTCTCTGGTAATTAACTTTATCCATGCATCCCTTCCTGATGTCCCTGTGGTTGATAGCTGGCTTTGTTGTTTTTACCCAACAGCTAGACTAATTCGCTTATATGGAATGTATGATTCACACTTCCTGTTTTCCTCCACAAACAAATAAACATTTCACGGGAAATTGGTGTTCCTGCTGCACGCCATGAACAGGAAAAGGAAGTGAGGTCAATTTCAAACACACTGTGGGATTCCAATGATTAAAAAGTATCTGGTCAAATTGAACGTCCTTAAATGTATCTTTGTCTTTTATTCCAAAACATTCAAGTTCCAAAGATAATGAATCCTCTATTATGACTATGAATAGCCTCCATTCTTTGAGAATAATTGTCCTTTTATAAGGATTTCGTTACACGAAGTACGTGAAATTTAAAAGGAAAGCTTGAGACATATAATCAATGGAACTACAATGCTCACACAGACTCATTATCTGACGACATTGCTTCTCTCAGAGAAGATCAGCAGTCTGGCGTTCCATATTACCTACGAATAAAAAGGGTTTGGATGCAGGAGCTCATATAATAACTTAATTCATGATCAATTTTGGATCTAAGTCATCTCCTTCCTCACTGAAAACCATTACAGTTTTCAGTGCTTTACAGGAATGTGCCTCTTATTTTTAAGTGTATCCTGAATATAGATATTACCCAACTCAATTGTACTCATATGATTGTTAAATAAACAAAATTGGTTGTGTTGTCTCCACTGGTTATCCAACCGGCAGCCCCGGTGGCAAATAGCCCATTCACCACCTAATATATGCTAAACTACCCCACAGACAAAAATATATTGCCTAAAACTACTTAGGTATTCGTCTATCAACTATAAACTCAGCTATACCTCATGTTAAAAAATGAAGTTAATTAGGGGCGGGCCTGATCTGCATGGCGGCTAGATGCATCTGGAACGAGCTCCTAATCTAGTCTTAGATTTACCTGTGTTTAATGCTCCTTGGGGCCCAACTTTTGCTGCTATCTAAGACTTACCGCTGTCCTGCTATGCCAGGTCTCCCCGAACCTGGATTGCCTTAACAATTCAAGTGGGACACGGCAAGGCCTGGTGCTGTTGCCGGGCGAGAGAGGTGGCCGCTCTGCCGACCTGCCGGATACTGGACTGATGCTGAATCCTTCTGCTGCCACGTTTCCCCCCCCCCCCTGGACCGGTAGGGGTGATCCCGGTCTACACCTCAGAGGCTCCAAAGCTACGATAAAATAGATCGGCACCTACGAAGTTACCTCTGAAATGGTGGGTGCCCCATGCTCCTCTGAACCATGTGGTGGGAAGATGGATTTTGGGAGCAGGCTGAATGAGCTATTTGACATCTTCTGGGCAAAGCTGGCTGCTTGCATGCAGAGCGTGACCCCAGATCTCAAGGCTGACCATGTGGCTAACAGTCCAGCACCTCGGAGAGAAGAGGAAACAGCCACTGGTCGGGCCTGTCTGGAACAACAGCACCAGGAAAGACCCATTTTTGTTCCAATTTGAGCACAATCACTCTAGGCACGGCGGTCACCAAGCGCTGAGCAGACTAGCTGATGCCACTTCACAAGCCTTGTCTCCAGATAGAACTGTATTACCTACTCACCCATGAACACTCATGCCTGACAGAACAGCCTTTAATGCAAGACATTATTTTGCCCTCACAGGGCATAGGTTGACCTATCTTACTCTCCCTTCTCTGCCTACACTTTTATCAGAGGTTGGGTGCTAGTATTACTTAAAGGTTGTGTTTACTTTATTTGTGTCTCTGTATTTCTCTCATGAAGCATACCACCATTTATTCACACTGAAGCATCCACTCTCTGACTTCCTATGATATCATATGGAGGCATATGGAGATCTTTCACTCATCTGCTATGTGTTTCAATTGTCTTTCCTGTGATAAAAAAAAAAAAAAAGAAATGGTGCGGTATTTCTGACATGTCCTGTATACCCTTGTTGATAATTGTCAACCTAGCACATGTCTTTACCCCTCCTTGTTATTTACAATGCAGTACAAAAATAAAGAATTATAAAAAAAATAAAGTTAGTTAAGCAGATCTATAATTAATTTGCTTGTACCTACGAGTTACACGCTTAAAAAAAAGTGTAATTCACTCTAAATTATGTGCTTGTACTTACATTAACACTTAAATTAAATGTTGAAAACATTTAAATTTTTGCATGTTAGGCATATGGTGGTGATTAGAATTAGAGGACATCAGCTCAACAAATAAAGTATCAGGTATGTATTTGAGTGTAAATAATTATGTTTGCTACCTGTTTGGCACTTAAAATCTGTACCGAAAATTAGAAGCTCTGCAAAAATCCTGCATTTAAAGAGCTGTTAATCCTTAACATGTTAGTATGTGAGATCTCCAGGTCTGATAATGAGAGGGAGGGGTGTGCAATTGACTGAGTTTGTGACAATGCAAAGACATATGAAGTACTTCTGCTCATGTGAAAATGTATTTGACTAGCAGGTGTGCATGTTAAGCTCCCATTTAGGACACTGTGCTTGTAATATGGCTATATAACTTTTTACATGTTAGAATGTGTTAGCCTCAATGCAGTAGTGACCGACTGGGCAGTTAAAAATCAGGCCTGCCAATACTATGCTGAAGTGTTGCAGAAGCCCCCATCTGAATATTATTATTATTTTTACGATCATTATTATTTATAAACAGCTTGTCCTCCACTGGGTGATAGCTGGTCTCTCAGGTCATCAGAAGGACAGAGACAAAAATAATTTAGAAAAATAAAAAATTGGTGGCCACATGAAGAGACCATGCTGCTTGACTGGTCTTACATGTGATTTACATGACATGAGATGTGGAAAAAATGTAAGAGGAACTAACTGACACGAGGCTGAAAAGGGGAAGGGGTGGTTTGTTTGTCTTTAAAAGAAAAAGCCTAGACAGCCTACAAATTAGGCAGGAATTATGATTTGATCAAAATAAACACTAGATAGAAACTGATAAAAAAAAAAAAAAATTACATTGTTATCAGAATGATGTACAATTTGTCTAGTAACAAAATGTTAAGGCCTGGAACCTACATTGTTACAAGTTTAATTTTCTTACTGACTTTCACTAAGAAATGCTGCCAATGTCCATTCAGAACAGGGAATCTGCCTACATTTGTATATGTTAGCATGACAGGCATTTAAAAAAAAATTTTGAAAAAAAATTAAAGTTAGACACAAATTCAAGTGCGAAGGGTTCCAGATCTGACTGGACAGTCCTGATTTCAAATCCATGTCCTATCAAATTTCTCATAGCCACAAAAAAAACCTAAATCATACATATATACATTGTGCAATTGACTGAGTTTGTGACAATGCAAAGACATATGAAGTACTTCTGCTCATGTGAAAATGTATTTGACTATGTGCCAAGTTGTGAGTGTGTGTGTGCGTATATGACATATATGTATGCACGTCCCCCATGCTGCAACACGTTCCCCCAACCTTGTAAGCACTCACCGACCACTGTAGAGCTAAATGCTTCCATCCCTCTTATCCCGCTTATCCTGATGTCCTCAGAATGTGGGGTTAACATGAATATCAAAGGTTCCACCACATTTAAACATACAACATGCAGTATTTAGAAGAATATCACATTGTCATAGCAAAAAAAAAATATATATATATATTTTATATATACATACATACATACATACATATATAAAATATGCTTCCAGCTCTCAACAGGGGAGGTGGCCAGGTAAGTTGTCAAACTGTTAGCAAACAATTTGTCCACTTATAATGGGAGTGCACCAAGTCACTTCTGGCACTTTGTAATGCTTATGGTGCTTGAATGATAATCAAGGAGTGATTTCTTGTAAGTCTGTTCTTTTGACCTAAACTTTAATTCCCACTGGCCTAAATCTTCTAAGGACATCGACCCTCCACAGAGCCCTGTTTAGTAGAAAACCCCTTGTTGTCATGAATCTAAAGTCTCGGGTTGCATTCTGGGAATTGCTAGGTTACAAACATACTTCATTTTCTACATTCCTGTCAAATTACTGGCTAGTGCTGTCACTGCTGCAATGATTAATTTCACTAAACAGAGAACTTGTTAAACATGTATTTTAAGGTAACAGGTGCCTCTGTGTTATCAATGTGATGCCAAACAAGTAACAAAGGAGAATTTCATGATCTTTCATTGCCAAACAGAAACCAGGAGAACAATGGCTAAAGTAAATATTCGGGGAAGAATCGGGTTGCCTTGTTTGTGTTTGTTTATAGAAAATATAGTGCTCTAATACTTCCAACACTCATCCTTCCCAGTTAAAAAATAACCTTTACACCGTGCTTACACAATCATTGCCAAATGTATAGAAAATAGAAGAAAATATGTTTTATTACTTTAAATATTCTGTGAGTTGTACCTATTTTTGAAATTACCATAATGCACTTACTGCCACCACAGAAAGAAAGAAAAAAGTTTATTTTCAATATTTTATTCCAAGATGTTGATGTATAAAATAGCTCTTAATATCACTCTTTGCTGACAGTGATGGCAGATGAGGTTCATGACAGCAAGGAACCCAAATCTTGCCCCATTTTTTTTAATGCGCTTATTCATAGGCAAAGTTTGGCGTACTAATGTGTGTATTAAATAAATATCCAATAATAACATTTCTGTTGATGTTCCTTTATTTGGCAAACATCTGCCTTTAACATGACTCTTGCACATTGCTTGTTTTTGCAACTTTTTCTGTTTTCTAAGCACCAGAGAGATCCCTCCACACACAAAGAAAATGCATATTTTCATTTCTACATTTTTAACATTGTAATTAATTCAAGGCCAAATGTATTTTTTTCTTTTCTTTTCCCACAGTTAGCAATGAAAGCACTGTCATGAGAAAGTTCACTAAAGGTTCACAAAATGCGTTGACGTACAGAGACATGAAGACATGAGTTCCTCCAATATTTATCTCTTACCATTTATTGTTTTGGGCAGCGAGGACCAAAAATTATAATTTCAATCGTGACAACATAATAATAGTATGGTTGCACGTGGAACAGCATATCAGGGCATTTCTGCAACTCATGGGAGACTTCTCCGGTCCTGCTCTTTAGTATGTCATGCTGTATGACTGGACGTGGTGCAATGTTATTATAATATTGTGAGGAGTGCAGCAATGGAGCAGAAAGGGAAGCGTGGACCCTATACTTCTCCTACTCTAGTGCATATGCAGGGCCAGGCTGGGAATACAAACTAGCCCTGGAATTGTTTCTTTTCCCACTGAACATAAATGATATTTGCGGTTAACTTATTGATTACATAAGCAGAGAAGGATTAAGATCCCACGGGGCCCAAGGCATGTTACCCAGTTGAACCCCCCTTTCATTTTTTACATAGGGATAGTTAATGGGGCCAAGTCGATTAATGGATTGGGGAGCTATTTTGAACCCCTGGGCCCTAGTCAGCTGCTTATGGTGGCTCTAGGGCTAATCCAGCTCTGCACATAAGATGTGTCCATTTTCTCCATCAGGTTCCATTCGTTTCAAAAGTTCCACACTTTCACCCCACACACAATTATCTATTATAGGGGTTGGCCCCCTTTGGTACTCAAGATGATGTTGACTACATTTCCCTGATTCTTTGCCAGCATTATGGCTGTAAGAGCATTATGGGAGATGTAGTCCACAATACCTGGAGTGTCGAAGGTTGCCTACACCTGATCTATTAGCTTGTCTCTTTCTCCTTCTCTATTATTCTGCTTCCACATCTGTAGCTAGTTTCCCGTCTCAGCTAACTTCTCCATCCATCCTCCTTTTTCTAAAGCAGATCTCCAGATCTGATGCTATAAATGCTATAAAATAAATTGTATTCACTAAACCTATTTTGTAGCCATGCTCAATTAATGTTATTTATTAAAGGTTCTTGTTTACTTCATCTGAAATCAATAAGACCGCTTCCATTATTAAGCTGTAGAACTCATTCATCACAGTATCTCACTGTTTGATGAATGGAACCCACAGAACAAATAAGGAAGACGTCTTAATTATCTAAATTAAAATAATTCAGAACCATCAATGAATGGTCCTACTTGAGTCATCTCTACTTGGTCTATAGAGAGCAATAAACTCAGGAATCCCATGACATAATTACATTTAAACAGTAAGGAGGTGGTACCACTGCCATTTCACCGCAGGACTACGTGACAATACTGAGAGGTAACGAGAAGACCTGAACATTAAAACAGTAATAAATGCCAACATGTAACCACATCCAAATGCCTTTGTGCCAGCACAAAAAACATGGTACTTAAAGGAATTGCTCTGACTCATCGAACTCAGGGGCATTGTTTTTTTTTTTTGTAAGATCTAATACTAGTATTTTTTCAAGGTTAAAGTCAGCTCATTGGGAACTAGTGAATTCTGTTGACATTGTTCTATCTATGGAGTTGACTGGCAGATAATCCATAATCCCATGTCAAATTTGAGGCTTAACATATGTGGTGAACAAATGTTTCAGGGGACTGATCCTCTGAAAGCCGAACCAACATTCCTCATTTAAGTCAAATTACTATGTGTGTTTACCAACCGTAATCAAGTGGTGTTTTGAAAAGAAAATATATTTTATTAATAAAGAAGTAATTTTTTGGGTGGTGCATATGAAATTAAATCTATGTGGAACGTAAGCCTGGCCCAAAGAGTGAAAACCCTAGGTGTTAGAACTTTACATAAGGATAGAGAGCCAGTCTCAAAAAGGTCAGTATTGCATTTCTAGGAAGACAGGCTACGTGAATCCTGGGATATGTCTAACAGTATATTGTCTGGTTTTATACTTGCTCAAATAAATGTTTAGCAGGTTATAACGCAGGGGGATTGTGATGGACAGCTGAACTGACGTCCTTAGTTAGACATTTCACAGTCATGCACGTAGCATCCGTCGTGTTGTGACTAAGAGCAGAACAGCCGTTGACAGACTAGAACCTCTGACAGATGTATCCTTTTTCCGTTTTAGCTTTGATATAATGTTATAACACTGTGCTTTGAAACCTTAATGACTTTTAAAGGTGCTGTTCGCCTAATCGAGCAATGTTTTCTAGCTAAATATAACATTACAAACATTAAACCTCTTCTTCTTGAATGCCTACATCTTGCACAAAATTAATTTTCTAATTGTGCAAACAAAAATATCCTTCACTAATACTTTTTGCTCTTTTCATATTAATTATAATTTACTGTCATGTGGCACAAGGAAATGGCAGGGACACCGTTCTTGCTTAATTTATAAACAATCTATTGGAACACTCCCAACCACATTACCTACTCACTCCAGCTCCCCACACCACCCAATACTTTGGTACTCATCCAACACTGGTGTTTATTTGCTCACATTTTGTGTATATGTCCCAATGTGCATTGTAATGTCACTAATTCAGCAGGAAAATTCCTTTGTTTCCCAAGAAGATTGCTCAATGTTTAGAAGTTAGTAAAAGGATAGCTTTTTATATATTTTCTGATAGCTAGACATGATATTGGTGCTATACATCTTTAGTTACATAGTTAACATTTAGATATGTTAGCCTAAGTTTAAAAGCCAACTTAAAATGAATCTAATTTTAGAATACCATAGAACACAGATGGTGACAAGCAATAATATACAAAAAAACTGGTAATAATGCACAGATCCCTTGTATGCAGCCTGGGGGCCTCATCTCAAGATGACAAGGACATACACAAACTTCTTAACAGAGACGCTTTGGCAGCACGGTCCAAATTCAGCTTCCTATCCGGCCATTCTAATTTAGCTTTTCTGGTGTCCCATATCTGGGAATGCCAGGGAACTGTCCAAGTCAAGCACAGCGCAAGTGCATCTTTACACAACATATTAACTCCTACACAGTCCCTATTTTAGGGTTTTGTCCCAGTGTCTTGTTTCAGTTCTCTGGTGTCCAGTATCTGGGGACACAAAGGAACTGTCCTTGGGCAGGCCATAAGGCGTAACTGCGCTGTGCCGAATGTACTAGGACTGTGCAGAGTTTGTCATCAGTGTTCTCTGCACGGTCCTGGAGGATTGGTGTGGGCCAGGAGGTTGTCAGTCAGCCAGAACAACATGACCCTTCAATGGGCAGGCACTCCCACTACCCGGGCAGGTCCGACCATTATTAACTTTACCAGTGACGCAAGTTGCAACACTGGTAATGATCCGGCAGCCTGTCCACCAATCTTGATTCCATACTTTCCAATGTTGAGATGCATGCCTATACAAAACTACAGAGTAAACCCTACACTACTCTAACAAACTACTCACTAACCTCTATACTATAATTACACACTGTATTAGGCAGTAACCTCTAAATTACAAACTAAATATTAACCACTTTGCTTCCTTAACATTTTCACTGACTTTAACCTAAAAATACACACATAAATACAGATATATACACAAATGCAAAAATATAAAAACATGCATATATACACACATTTTCTACAATATTAGATTCAATATATTTAAGAGTTTTATGTCTAACTTCCTTGTGACCAGTTTTCCCAGCCGCTATTAATTAAAAAGTCCTGACTGGTGGTTATTTTTCTTCCATGCACACAATACACGTCTGTTTTCTGTAACAAATTTGATTCACAGGAGAAAGGCCACAGTTTATCTCCATCACGAAGCCGATAAATAGAAAACTAGTGAAAGTATAGTATTTTTTTTTTTTTTTAAACAACCTCTAGTTACCCAATAACTAAAACAATCCATTTTCATTAATCACAATGCATACTAGAATACTTTGTGACTTCACAGAAACCAAACAAGGTGCTAGAAACTAAACTAAACTGAGAATTCAATGTGAATTCCAAGAATGTGAATTTCACGAAATTTTAAAACTTAAAAGTATCTGAGCTGAAAGCATAGCTGACTGAGAGGATTTTACTAATTTGGGTATCTTTACCTTTTTTTATTCACATTAAATTCACCTTGCATTCTCACATTAGTAAATAACCCAGCAAGGGAGTTTAGAAAACAATATCTTTGAGTTTTCATACAGCTATTAAAACATATATACATGTTGGCACTCAAACTGTGTTATGGTGCGAGTGTCAAGGTTCCCCACCTATAATGAACCTCAAATTATTACAGCAAAAATATACAGGCCCTTTGAAGGGATGGTGATCCCGAGCGTGCAGCCCCTCCCTGTTGATATGACCTCCCGAAATCAGCCTGCAACAACAGGACAACTCCAGCACCCTTGGAGACCTGCCACCAGCACCATTTTATTTGAGAAGTATTCTCTTACTTGTGTGAACTCCTCTTGGACAATTGTGTGGATTACAACTGGAATATACATCTAAGCAACTTCAGCATCTGCAACACTCCCAAAGTGGTGAGATCTAACTATTATTGACATTTATTATTTTTTTGAGTTCTCTGAACAATGCTTTCAATTTTATTTTATTTTTTATTTATTTTATTTTTTTCATTTGTTTTTCTTTCTTTTTTTATTGGAAACAGAAGGTGTGTAGAGAGGGATTTATGCTTATACATTTCTCTATATTTTTTTAACTGTTTATTTTTTCCAACACAAAGATTCATGGATACTGCATAGCATTTATGGATAAGGAATGAACTCTTGGGTGAATCAACTTGATCAAGGACTTTAGAGGACACAATATTTTTGTTTTTACTTATCTTAGAGTTGATTTGGAATTTGGTCAAGATTGATTATACTTTTATTTATTTTTTTTTACTTGTTTTTCCCTTAATGGGGTGGAGAGATGTGGTAGATACTGTGACAGATCCATCTGTATAGACTGGGATTGCTGGTTCGTCTGTTTTGACTTTTCGTGGAATTACCCGTTCGTATGACCCTGTTCAGTGAATTGACTTTTCTGCCATACAAAACTACCGAACGGACGGCCACCCAGAAGAGAAGTGTGCTGCTGGTTAACCTCTTGATCCCAATTAGAACGTTGTGGTTAACCGCAGACACTTCTCAATTAAAACCGAATACAGGGTGGTCGTCGTTCGTATGTCGACCACGAGACGGCGGCCATTTTAAACCATGCGAAAGACCAGCGGTGTTCGGCATTGATTTCATGGAACTGAAAACGGACACTTTTTCTGCCGAACACCGCTGAAGCCGCCGACCTCCCTTCTCAATCGACAGAAGTATACGAACACCGGCCGTTTGGGAGTTTTAAACGCACGAATGGACTTACTGCAGATAGCCTTTCCATGGAGTCAATCGCATTCCGAAAGACTGTAATAGACTTTGACTCCACGGTGATTGAACTATGCGTATGGGATCTGAGCGCTATTCTCCAATAATATGCACTCAGATCCAGGCTATCTGGGGATATGTGATACGAATGGGTAACATTCGACAAATGTAAAGTTATATATTTTTATGTGTTTTTCTGTGTTGAATTTAAAATGGCGATTTGCCTCTGTCCTGGAGATAATAGAATTACTTCTCAATTATCTCCAGGGCAGAGGGGAGGAAATACTAATGCATGCTGGGAATATTTTGTGTCTGTGGGTAGTGATGTCCCGAACGGTTCGTGAACGGTTCGCCACGGACTCATCATTGAGTAAACCTTGACCCTGTACCTTACAGTCAGCAGACACATTCCAGCCAATCAGCAGCAGACCCTCCCTCCCAGACCCTCCCACCTCCTGGACAGCTCACTAAGAATGCAGCTTCACAATGAATGTAAAATGGATGCTGTCCAGGAGGACAGGGAGGGAGGGTCTGCTGCTTGTTTACAAGTGTTTTCATTTTATCAAATAAATTCATTTTACTTCAAAGTCTGTTTTGGGTCCTCCTAAGCTGCTCCAAGAAGGGTGGTATCCTCTTTATAGACACCCAGGCTATTTTACCCAGAGCCAGGTACACAGGCTCTGGGTAGGTGAGCAACCACTTGCACTTAAATATATACCATCCAGTTATCCTTACCTACTACACCAAAGGTGTTTCCTGCTGTGTTATTTTTGTCTCTTTCTTTGAGGAGACGTATTGTGACCTAAAGGGTAAAATGCCACCAGACGGCATTAATGCTGATGAGATTTGAGCCTGTCCTGTTTAAGGCTCTTTTGCATGTGAGTTGGTTTCTTCACATTATATTTTCATACCACAGATTTTTGCAATGTGTTCCCCCCTGTTTTTTCTTTTGTATATACCTTGAGATCAACTGGACTACATTACTATTGTCATTAATGGAACATTTTCAGGCTGGACAAAAGTGTTAAGTGGTGTCCCTCAGGGTTCTGTTTTGGGACCTCTTCTATTTAACATATTTATAAATGATATTGAAATAGGCATCAAAGCCATGTTTCAGTGTCTGCAGATGACACAAAACTTTGTAAAGTAATAAAATGTGAGCAGGATATTGTTTTGCAGCAGAGGGATTTGGATAGATTGGGGGACTGGGCACTAAACTGGCAGATGAAATTTAATGTAGAGAAATGCAAAGTTATGCACTTCGGGGTCAAGAATGCACAAGCAATTTACACCCTAAATGGTAGTGAATTAGGGATAACCATACACGAGAAGGATTTGGGAATTGTTATAGACAACAAATTAGGCAGCAGTATGCAATGTCAATCTGCAGTTGCTAAGGCCAGTAAGGTTTTGTCATGTATAAATAGGGGCATAATTTCTCGGGATGAAAATATAATTTTTCCTCTTTATAAATCGCTGGTAAGACCACACCTTGAATATCCTGTGCAATTTTGGATATCATGGCACTAGAAAAAGTGTAGAGACGAGCTAAAAAAATGTAAATCTCTTTAGTTTGGAAAAATGGCGCCTCAGAGGGGATATGATAACATTATACAAATATATTCATGGCCAGTACAAACCATTATCTGGAAATCTATTCATAAACAGAGCTATACATAGGACACAAGGTCACACATTTAGGCTGGAAGAAAGGAGATTTCATCTAAGGCAAAGAAAAGGTTTTTTTTTTTACAGTAAGAGCAATAAGGATATGGAATTCTCTGCCTGAAGAGGTGGTTTTATCAGAGTCTATACAGATATTTAAACTGCAATTGGATAAATACGTGCAAAAACATAACAGACAGGGATATTATTTCTAAATAGTGGGGTAATAGCTGCTTGATCCAAGGAGACATCTGACTGCCATTTTGGGGTCAAGAAGGATTTATTTCCTAGTTTGTTGCAAAATTGGAAGCGCTTCAGACTGGGTTGTTTTCCTTCTTTTGGATCAACAGCAAAAACACATGTGAGAAAGGCTGAACTTTTTTTTTTGTAAGGTTATAAATAAGTTCACAAAGTTGACAATAATACCAAAGGCCTTCAGATAATGGTCTGCTGGTAATAGACCTAATAGAAGTCAAGAAAAAATAAACTTTCCCACATCATTACATCAGCTTATGTTGTTGAAGCAAAATGGGTAGGCCATTCACTTCAAGGTTTGTGCATTCAGTGATGTAATTCTGCACACCGCTGTTGATGAATATATGTGGCCTTTCAGATAAAACAAGTCTGTTAAGCCTCCTCTGACCTCTCTCCTTAGCAAGGTGTTTTTGTTTATCTACACATATTCTGGAAACTCTGAACAACTGACAAGGTATTTTTACATACTTCAGAATAGCTGCAACCACCACTCCATGCACCAACAAATTTGTTTTGAATATTAATATTGAAAGAGGTATTCCACAGAACTTCAGTTGTAGTGTTGTGCTGGTTAAGAGTCCTAGCACGTCTCCTTAAAGGACCGCTATAGTGCCAGGATAACAGACTAGTTTTCACTATAGTGCTCTCAGGTTCCCACTTCCGCCGGGCTGGATGGAGAGGAAGGGGTTAAACACTTACCTTTCTCCAGTGCCGGGCTCCCACGGTGCTGGAGACTCTCCTCCTCCTTTCCCTGTCATCGGCTGAATGCGCATGGGCGGCAAGAGCCGCGGCGCATTCAGCCAGTCTCATAGGAAAGCATTCTCAATGCTTTCCTATGGACGCTGGCGTCTTCTCACTGTGAAAATCACAGTGAGAAGCGCAGAAGCGCCTCTAGCGGCTGTCAATGAGACAGCCACTAGAGGCTGGATTAACCCATTTATAAACATAGTAGTTTCTCTGAAACTGCTATGTTTATAGAAAAAAGGGTTAAACCTAGCTGGACCTGGCACCCAGACCACTTCATTAAGCTGAAGTGCTCTGGGTGCCTATAGTGGTCCTTTAAAATAAATTCGCTCTTTTGTTTATTTTTTTAAACCCTACGAGCGTGAGGACATCCAGTGTCAGGCAACTTTTTTATACTGTACTTTTCTAAATAAACCTATGTTTATAAGTTTTTGGTTTTTTTGCGGCCCACATAAACTTAAACCTTGTTTATTTGGCCCGTGTTAGCCTTTGAGTTTGACATGCTTAATGCCCTCATCTGCTTTATAAACCAGTACAGCCTACTATGCAGACTGTTCTAGTCTCTAATACTATTACAATTTCCAATTTCCTGTAACCCAGATCTCAGATAGTACCACAACTGTGCAGTCCTCTGTAATCTCGATCTTGCTTGTTTATCAACCTTGTTAGCTCTTTATGGGCACAATTTGTTTTTGTATCCATGGACATTACTTTAAACACAGACATTTTAAGGAACCCTCATACAATTGCTATGAGTTGTTCCTAAACTAGGTTTTATATCTCAGAGAAGGAATGTAGTAGAATTGTCAGAGTCCAGTGCTTCTCATAAAATGGACAGTTGACAGGTTTAACTTTTTACTCTCCATTCTAGTGCAATGTTCTTGAAATAAAATGAGACGATATAATGTCGAAAAAACATTTTTTTTATCATCCAGATTCTGATACACAAATAGATATCTAAGCTATAATATGTCTACTTTAACATACAAAACACCCATAGTGAAACTTTATTTTTCCACAAACAGCTTTAGATAGAGGAACTTCTAATATAAAAAACAACAACAAAAAACAAAACCATATATACCAAGTAGGTTATATAAATAAAAGGAAGTATGGAGTTCCCAGAGTAATTCATTGAGCACACACAAATAACTATAAAATGAGATACAATAACAAAACAAACAAAAAAAAGCTAAAAAAGTAATTTTCCCAGAATTCACACAGTCTACAGTTAATTCAATACACACATCAGAGTTTGTCCTCACCCATCACATGATGGCTACAGAGCAACCATTGTTACACTGCCAAGGTTGTTAGTTTTTTGAAAGGTTGGTAAATTATATGATAGGACTCATAATTAACTCAAATAAACTAGTCAAAATGTTTCAGAAAAACATGTATTAATGCAACAACATAATTTATTCGAACATACGCCCTGAAAATTGTGCAATTCTCATAAATCTCAGCCAGCCTCAAATCTTTTTGAGCCTGTCACAATATAGGGACTTGGTCTACATTTACCATTTACAGTAAATAAAGGAACAGTCAACTCCCCATGCAATGGTGCATGTATCAAAAAGTCATCTCCATCCATATTCGGGTTTTAAGGATACTTAATGACATTTATGGACTAAACACTAATAGTGCCTAAATGTACCCTAATATAATCAAACATTTTTGTGGCATGATTTGTTTGGGTACCGAGGATCGTTCGTGTACTGAGACAATTTTTCTCAAATTTATGACTACCGAATTGTTCTGGTAAGGCACCGTTCAAATTCTGAGGTTTCAATGCACAAAGAACCAAGAAACAGCAGGGGAATGTGAACTAATATCATAGTACTGAGCCAGGTACTGAGTGTCATCCTATTGAATACTGGCAGTATACTCAATTTATGACCCACACAAAACAGTCTTACCCATTGTATGATTTTATAAGAGCAGGTGCATATGGGCAGAATATCTAATGTTTCATATTTAAAATGAAAATATGAATTTAAGTTCAACTAGATGAGTCAAAGGACTATATACAACATTCCATTCTTTCTCCAGAGCGGAGTTTATAGTTCCATCATCTTACTAGGCGGTGATGCCAAAAAACAGTAATGGCTCTCAGTTGTCAGAAATTAAAGGAACACTCCACGCACTAAGCAATTCCTTTCGCTGAAAAGCTTTGTGTGTCTGCAGACAAATTTATTTGTGGAGGGTTCGGTAGGGTGTGATTTGGTCATAGAGGAGAGGGCAGGGAAACACAAAATATGTAAGGCATTTGTGATCAGTAAGTAACTTTAAAAAAAATAAAGACCGGTTTTATGTTGTTTGCCATGCCATTGGTTTTCATGAAACTACTGCACATAGTTACAAAACACAACACATTTTTTCATAACCAGATTCTTGTATCTGGAGCAGAGAAAAAGTAGAATGGCCCTTTAAGAAAACAACATGATAGATAGATAGATAGATAGATAGATTCTTTTAAACCTTTCCATACAATTATGTATATTAAATAAAAACACAAACAGACAAACATATTGTCGTGACAAACAGAGAATCAAATATAAAAAACACCACAGAAAAACAGCTAAAATGTAAGGTCAGTAATTAAGTAGCACGTTGCATACTGATCTATGAAAACATGGGCCATACGTCATTCTGTTAGAGGCATTTTGGGTGTTAAACAGCATTCAGAAGGTGGGGAGGAAAACCCTCAGCATGCTGTAGAATATGTACTTCTAATTACTAGTAATGGAAAGTTAAATCAGGTTAGCAATCTAGAAAGCAGTGGTTTAACAATCACACAGCAATACCAACATATCTTCATTTTTATGCAAATGTCCACTGGTTAGCCTCATAACAAAGCACATTCTGGCAAAGTCTACCAGTAACACAAACCAGTTTGCTGCAGTATGGCAGATAAGTATTTACATTGTATATCAATATTTGGGAATTGGTTAAACAACTTTTGGATGATTCTCAAAAGGCTGATTTGGTTTATGAATAGTTGAGAATCTAAATCTAAAGATTAGCACGTCAATTAATTTACCTACAATTACTCAATTGTGTAAGCACTGATTTTTTTTTTTTAGAAGGGTGGAATAGAAGGGGAGCGAGGCACATCATTGGTCCTTGGAGATAAACATCAAAATAAATAGAATTTTGACTGTTTGATGTGCCATGTTTAAACTTTTTAGTATAGCCTTTTTATTCTTCTTTTTCAAAGTGGCTACATCTAAAGTATATCAAATCAAAAGTTACCCAATGTTGGTCTTCCAGGTACATTTCCCAGAATTCTCTATTTTATGTATTATATAGTTGCCTGCATCTGCAGTTCATAAACACGTGACAGCATAGAACAGGAAACTGAAATGTAAGGAGGAGGAGTTTGGGATATCTCTAGGCATTCTGAATATTTGTTACTGAACTTGGACAAAACTATTTTCTTCTAGTTTCCGAGTGCCTTAAAGGGACACTATAGTCACCAAAATAACTTTAGCTTAATGAAGCAGTTTTGGTGTATAGATCATGTCTTTGCTGCCTCACTGCTAATTTCTCTGCCATTTAGGAGTTAAATCACTTTATGCAGCCCTAGTCACACCAGCCTGCATGTGACTTACACAGTCTTTCTAAACACTTCCTGTATAGAGACATCTAATTGTTAAACTTCCTTTATTGCACAGTCTGTTTAATTTAGATTTCTTTTATCTTCTGCACTGTTAACAGCCTACTAAAGTCTGCAAGAGCCTCCTGTGTGTGATTAAACTTCAAATGACAGAGCAGCACATCTGACGAAAACAAGAGGGGTTTAACTCCTACATGACAGAGAATTGAGCAGTGAGACAGCAGCGGCATGCTCTATACATCCAAATGAGTTAATTAAACTAAAGTTATTTTGGTGCTTAAAGTATCCATTTACAAGCACCACCTACTGCCTACCAATCCTGGCTTAAACTCCACCTAGCCCAAATCACACCATATGAATGCAGTAATAACAACTCATTTTAATAATTAAAAAAAGCAAAAAACACCCGAAATGCAGCAGTGCAAGGGGCATGATACAGAGGTGTTTTGCCAAAAGGGGACAGTGGTCTTTTGTTTGCAATATTTTCTATGACACCCTGGACGGCTGGCCCAGACAACTATAATTGTAGAATGTATCACTAAAAAAAAATCAAAAGAAAATTCTAAGTATTACAAAAATGTTCTTTATAAGAGCTTGACTAGATAAATCAAAAGTTCTACTTAATATAATTTTAAAATCATACTTCAAATGCAATAAAAATAGTACAGGCTGCTGTAGTTTTAATTAAAACCATGTAATGAACACTAAGCTACGTTAATAATAAGACAGATTCCGTATAATCTCTGAGGAATGTTCAATTTGAACTGGTCTTATCATTAGTGGCAGTTTCTGTTGTTCCTTCCAGCAGAGTAACCCGGCAACCAACAAGAGTCCACGATTATCTTTTTTTTCACTCATGCATTATGTCATATCTATAGCTGGAAGCTCTTCCCATAAGAGAAGGTGAATTCTCTATAGCTTCGTACAACGCACGCAGCCTAATGTGCTAACACATATTTAGTTGCAAACAAGGGCAGGTGATAAATAATATAGATATGACAACCAGATAGGCTTTTTGAATCCTCATTCTACTAACAAAAAACAGTAAACAAACTAGCAAACGGAGTAACTGAAGAAACTTGTATAATCTGGATACGTAAGGTATCATCTGATAGGAACTGCAGTTAAGTATAAAAACTTGACTTATTAAAACGTATATTTTCCAAAAGTTTGCAAACTTAAATGGATACTGTAGGAATAGGCAACAAAATAACTTTAGCTTAATTGAGCAGTTTTGCTGTGTAGATCATGCCCCTGCAGTCTCCCTGTTTAATTCTCTGACATTTAGGAGTTAAATCACGTTTTGTTTATGCAGCCCTAGCCACACCTTCCCTGGCTGAGACTGACACAGCCTACATGAAAAAAGCTTTCATTTGCAATCAGATATTAACTTGTTTTAGAGGTTTTTATCTCCTGCTCTGTAAACCTACATATGTTGATTTGAAGGATCTATATTTTTTATAATCTTGGTTTTTTTTTTTGCTTTGCAATCTTTAGTTGATTATCTTTTTGAAAAATGCGTTGGTAGGTCAGAAATCCCAAGCTCATCGTCCCTCATGATTCAAAGGGGTGAGAAATAAATAAAACAAACAAAAAAATATATATGCTAATTTCAGATGTTTTTGGTAGAAATGTGCAGAACTACCTACATTACTACATTACTTAAAGTGCCCAGATATCATTTTATTAAGAGTTATCTATAGTTATCTATAGAGTGCATTGCAGTATACAATGGAACTGTCTAATACAGCATACACACTGGAATCCATATACTATGGAAAATAATTAAGGGAGTTGCGTTTGGATCTGTCTTTGTTTATTCAGTAGATTGTAATTTATTTAATTCCTGCAGCAAATAAATTCTACATACTGCACGACAGCACTTTCAATATACTGCCCATCAATATACAGTAAGTAATTTGGGTCTGGCAATTCTATTCAAAACTCAAATGGTTAAACTAGGTGTTAGAAATGCATGCGGCAAACCGTTCGCAAATGAGATGAGCATATAGCACTAGACCAGGGCTGCACAAATGGTAGATCCCCATATGTTTTAAAACTACAGCTTCCATGATGCTTTGCCATTCTAAAGGCATGCAAAGCATCATGGGAGTTGTAGTTCTACAACATCTGGGGATCTACCTTTTGGGCAGCCCTGCTCTAGACTGTAAGCTCATTAGAGCAAGGTCCTTATCAACCTATTGTTCCTGTAACATTTTATATATATATATATGTCTCGTTTATTGTTAAATTTCCCCCCACCCCATTTTATAATATTGTAATGCGCTGTGGAATATGTTGGCGCTATACGGATACCAAAAATATTAATAATAACTCTTTGTTGTACAAGTGAATACAAATGCATTTGTCAATCTGCTTCACAGAGTGCATTGAGGCACTCTGTGAAGAACTGAACTACCATTGTTTAAGATATGCAAAAGCCCAAATGCTACCTTTAATATGGTTCTTATATAAAGGTCACTTATCTTTTCTGAGGGTGAAAAAGTAAATAGAACACAATCAATATTCCAACATTGGCAAGACAATGCAGGATTCTTAATTGATATCTGCTGAAACAGGTATTTCCCCAGGGAAAAAGAACAGCTGTTTCCCAGCAATAGTAACCATGCTTCAACCAATCAGATTTCAGAAATCTACAGCATGCTTTCTCTGCATCATAAACTAGCACCATGATCAGATTGATATATGTGGGGAAAACAAAAACCTAATTAAACAGGGTCATCATCCTTAGAGGATATTGATATTTAAAGGAATACTTTAACGTTCAAAATAAATATATTTGTTTTGAATTGTAGTGTGATTCTATGCTGCAGATACAGGGATTTTTTTTTTTCTTTAAAAATTAAAAAAAGCAACAAAAATAAAATTCAACAAGTTTACTTTTATTCCAGCAGAGGGACAAATTGTATTCCTCCTCTGAGATGAATTAACTCATTCTAACCAAATCAAAGCAATGAAGCAAGTATTTCTCTATTATTATTATTTATAAAGCGCCTACAAATTCTGTAGCGCTGTACAATGAGAAGCACTGGCTGTTTTCACTAACATAATGCTGTGTGTAATGAAGTTGAATGTGAAGAATTTTGGAAGGTCTTCATGAAGAGGTGTTTGGGACTATATTTGGGACTATTTATGCACCAAAACCATTGCATTAAGATGTCTCTTTAACTCCTACTGACCTTTGGGAGATCAGAGCACACATTCAAGTAAGTAAAAAAAAAAAAAAAATGATATAAATATTTCAGAGGATAGGAGAACAAACTATACAGAACAAGTGAAAGGCATAAATAGGTTGGAGAGACATGGTTTAATATTTTCAGTCACAAAGATTAATACAGTAAGGGAATTTAAATATGCACAAAGAATACACAGGGCTACAAAGTGATTGACAAAAGTCAATACAATAACAACAACAACAACAACAAAAATGAAGTTTATAACTATAAAACGATTTGGCAGACTAGGTGAAATCAGCTGTCATTAGTGTTCCCATTCGGTTTTTCAATGAAGCATCAAAAAGACATTCCAAACATAATTTTCTTATATCCTTAATAATGATAGTTATCCCTGACTAATTGGAATAGTGTGATTTTACCCTCCCATGTCTCAAATATCTATGGCTTTTTGGCATTTGTTTCTTCCTTTCAAACAGAGCTCTTAACATCTTAAGGACCAAATGCTATTGTTTTCCGCCATCACAACTTAGTCACTTAGGTCATTTCCTTCTGCCATTATGAAATATACAGCTTATTTAGCGTTGACAGTACAATACAGTCATGCAGTCATCAATTTAGAAGGTAATTTCATTTGGTGTAACTTTCTTAAATAATAGATTCTTGTGCTGGCTCAAACCATTATTGGTTCTCGGTGAGTTATAAATCATTCATTATTGTGAGATGTGATTTTAACAAATCAGGTTAATAAGACATTGTAGGTATGAAACAGGGACAGGCCTATAAGGGCATGCCGGTGACGGCAGTTCCCTCAACGGTGATGCCAAAATAGGAGATCCTACCAAAAAAGGGGGCATGGACACCCACAGAAGGAGAATGTCAGCCTTGAGTGAATGCACGTTAGGTTGGTCCAACTTATGGCAGACCATGCACAGTTGTTGGCATATATGAGTTAGGTATACATTGGAGGCCAAACATTCTTACTCATAAGCCTTCAGAATAAGTTAGCACTATGAGAAGGGTATTGGAGTAGAAGGCTTCATCTGGTAGTTCAATTTACTTCTCTTTTCCATTGCTCTGATGGGTTAGTCAGTAACTTGTTTTTAAGGCTTTCTGGGTAAGATGAATAAGCCAAGTCAATGAGAAGAGCTGAAGCAACAAGAGCAAAAAGGTTCACACTGGATTTTACAAGAAAAATACAAATAAAATCCAAAAATGACAAATGGCATTTTGGGACAAAGTTCTAATAGTAGCACATTTACTATGGAAATGCTTTTTGTGTGGTTGCTCCTCTAGAAACATTACTCTGTACTCATAACTCCAGTTGTAATGTATGACAAGAATAAAGCAAAGATTATTGATCATTGCAAATAAATTATCAAAAAGTTTTATGATTGCTTGTAATAAAGAGCAAGTAATAAAAACCAGGAAAATAAGTTCAGTATCGATAGCCGTTTAGAATTGTGTTACACATTTTTCCAACACAATAAGGATTACAACACTTGGCGACTGTGGCTTACCTATGTGACTTTGTTGAAGATGAGGCACATGTTGCTGGATTAGACGGGTGGTGCGTTTCCTGGGTCATCTTCTGACTCAGGGGAGAGGGACTTCGGGGTCGGGGGTCAGTTGGGGACTCCTGACACTATGAGTAGGGTTCACATTGTGGTTGGGATGATTCGTATCACCATCGTCTGAGACCTGGGACCAGGGGATCCCTCATTACTCCTGCATGAAGGGGCATGCGGAAATGTATTTTTTATTTTTCTCTCTATCAATTGTCTCGGCATTCACCATCTCCTTCTTTTACACTTCTAATTCATCTGTTCTACGATGTAATACAGTGGCTGGCATAGAGTGGCATACGGTGGCTACCTTTGTTTCCCTGGACTAGTACAACCAGTGGAGACCCATTTACGTCCTACAACTCGTGTGATGTCTACACAAGAGTTATTTCGCTCAGTGCTTCGAGTAGTTGCCTGGAGGGTTAGAGTAGCATATTCTGAGCATGTTAAAATTATATCTTATGATTAAGGGTGAAGTATAACGGGACATGCTTTTTGAATACTTTAAGCATTCTTATTGTTATCATATGACTCCACACTGTAATTTCTTACGTGTACTATTGAAAAAGATTGTGAAAATAAACCTTGTTAAAAAAACAAAACAAAAGGGTTAAGTATGTTAAGTAAAGATACATTGTCTTAATGCAGAATTCACAGTTCTTTTTCCCCTTTATTTGGGTTTTGTAGAGAGGCACTTTTATTTAATGTTGCAACTCTTGACTGATCAGCACAGGGCTATGATGGCTGAAGAATACTCCAGTATACTCTGAAAATTCCAGGACAGAACAGTAGAGAACTTGGCTTCAGTAATACAACAGAGGTAAGTTTGACATGTTTGTTCATTTTTATTTTTTTATTTGAGGGTCGCAGCCAGTACCTCAAGGGTTACTCTAACCAAAAACAGTGTTTTATGAAAATACTGTTCTTTGCTTGGAGTAACATTTTAATAAATAATTTTGCGCATAGTCAGAAAAGCCAAGCAGAAAAAAAAATCAAGTCATAAGGTTGTATTCAGCCCTTTTTCTGTATTTCAAAGGGACATTCCAAATGCTTAATTTTTATGAATGCATTTAAATACACCCTCCTGACAGTCAAGCGGACAGCCATGAGCTCTACCAGATTTTTTTTGGTTTGATTGACTGTTCAAGCAGAAGTGAGAACCTCCATAGTGATGCATTAGTCAGTGCTTCCCTACGATAAACATTCTATTGAGCAACTCCCACCATCAGCGAATTTGATTGGCATATATGCGGCAAAGCCCAATTTGGTCAGAAAGCGGAGACTATCATCAATGTAAAATATATTATTTTGTTATGAGTGGGAGTCTGGAAACTACATGGTTAAAGGAATTCTCCAAATGTTAGAAATGATTATCAGTATTTAACTTTGCCATGTTCCTTTAATTGTAGGTTGTATCCAAAATACTTTATCTATGAATGTAGAGTGCAGTGACTGTTAAATGGTTTTCTTCACTCAGCCTTGGATGTTTTTTTACTTTTCCTTTGATCATGGACATCAGCTGAAATGAGTATCAGACTATAAAGACAGTATGCTCGATTGCACAACTTAATGGGACTTGCAAATGCAGCAAATTTGGATGTTTCTAAAGCATTCAATGTAGATCTATACTGTAGGCTATTCACAAAAAGCACCGAAATAATCATATTGGACTAAAAAATGGATAAAAGATAAATCAGACGGTTGTTTTAATAGAAATGTAATAAAATTAATAAAAATCGGACAGAAATGATTAGTGAGGTACCTCACAATTCTGTGTTTATTACATTTTTCTGTAAAGGACAACATTCAGTAGATAAAACATTGGAAATCCCATATAACTGGTGTTATTTTTTTCCATAAGATGCTCTGTGTTCTTTTAAATTCATATTTAATATTTAGCAATATACACTGTAAACAAATTCAGAACATGCAAAGCCAGGGCAAATAATACAACTATTTCTCCTCTTCTTTGTGTGATTTTTTAAATTAACATTTTGTTGGAGTTTTTAAGCATGAAAGGGCCACTCCATTGCCCTCCCCCAAACAAAATATCACTGTTTAGTAGATATACCCCCCAATGAAACCATTCGTGAATTTATTTATGCATTTTGCATTGCAGACTATAAAGGCAGAATATAAAAACAGCTTATAAAAGCTGCAGCTCTTTTGCCTGAAGACTTTGCAAGCCCTCCCCTTTTAACCCCGCCCAGACTTTCTGTTGTTGTCCAATTACAGACTTCCCAATGCAGCTTAATGAGAAGTCTTTACAAGGCAAGTGCTCTGGGCAACTGAGCAAACCAAACCAGGAAGTAAGAGGACCTGTTGTCTGCTTGAAAGCCAGGGAGAGTGTAACCAAGTTAATTAATAAAAGTGTCAATTTATATTGAAATCTGCACTTTTTTAAATGAGAAAAAGGACACACTCTTTACATATAAAGCACTTCAGAAAGCTAACGTGCTTTAGGGGTCTGGAGTGTCCCTTTAAAAGAACATTATAGTAAATATGTATTCCTAATGCTATAATGTCCTACTCACCATAATGGTGACCCCCTCAAGGGTTAAAAAGCTATTTTACTTCCTTTTCAGCCCATGCCATGCTGCTCTAACCACGGTCTCTTAGCCTCCTTGGCTGAAATATCAATCTTGATAATCACAGTCAATCCATCCAATGCTTTCCCATTTAAATGCCATGCTGTGCCAATCAAATGGACTACATGATTTTAACCCCTTAAGGATGGCAGGTGTGCTATGCTGTACTTAAGGAGTTGGCCCTAAACGCTGCCAGGCAGCATAGCTCCCGCTGTCCTCCCTGCTTACCAGATCACCAGCGTTTTATATATATATATATATATATATATATATAAAAATAAAAATAATCAACAAAATATATTATATACATATGTGTAATTACGTGTGTGACAGTAGTCACCATCACCTGGACCTTCAGACAGACTATTTATGTAGGTTGCTGGACTTTTCTTATGTTTTAGTCACCCTGTACCTATTATAGGTGCAGGGTGTGTGTAATGTAGTTGTTTATAGTGTGTGTGTGTGTGTATACTGTTAAATGTTTTGCCTGCTCTCCTGCACTGCTGATGATTGCTACCAACTAAGTGGTTTTGGCTATGGAGCCTGTGTCGTGCCAGCTGGTAGCAACAGCAATATGAATAGCAAGGCTGGTTAATTTGCATATTTGGGTAGATTTGCATATTGCTAATTCTGCAGACAGGAGAGATATTTTCTGTTATTTGTTGTCTACCCCACCCCATTATAAATATGTCATTGTGTTGCTGTATGTTTTCTGTTATGATTTGACTGTTTGTATGTTTATTGTGTTGTCACAGCAATCTTTATGTAATAATCATATGGGCTAGTCCTGAGAAAAATAAAGTTTGGGATTTTGGTTCATTTTTGGAACTTGTGTCCTGAGTAGGTTTGTAGGGATCCCAGTGAAAGAGTCTTTGGACCTTGTTGCAGGATCCCTCTAGCCCTGAGATAAATCAAAAGAGCTAGGTCTGAGAGTGGCAGTTGCCTTTGTAAAGGCAATAACTATAATCATTTAAGCAGAGTTTCAGAGGAATAGGCAGAGGGGATGATACCTGCCTGGAAGGAAAGCTGCAGAGGAATAGGCAAAGGGACGATCCCTGCCTGGAAGAAGAGCTGCAGCCTGTTTGGGTGGAAGAGCTCTGGAGAGACCCCAGTCAAGCTTCGGTGACTGGAAGCGTTCCAGGGTCCCTACAAGCGGCTAGGAAGTGGACTGGGCGGATGTACTTGGTGTGAGTACAGGAGCTCCGTCACAACATTCTAACTGTATTTTGTTATTAATATATATCTTGATATCAAAATACATTTAGAATGATGTTATATATATATATATAAATAAAAATATATTTAAATTTTTTTATGTATATATATTTAAATTCTGTGTATATTATGTAATCGTTTTACCTAATTAAGTAGTTTTATTCATTACAATATGAAGGACCTGCCTAACAACCCAGGCAGGATGTCCAGACAATTTAATTTGCAAGTCCTATATTTAGCCCTGTAACTTTCCAAAACACAATAAAACCTATACATTGGAGGATTCTGTTGTACTTGTGAGACATCACTGAATACAAATACGTGTATTTTATTGAAGTAAAATCTAACGGTTTTATGACGGTTAAAATGCCATGCAGAACTAATAAAACTGCAAAATTTCTTAATTTCAAATTTATTTTAGTCTTTATTCAGATTAAATTATGTTTCATATATAAATATTTAATGTGAAATGAAAGCTCTGTTTCTCCTGAACAAAATTATATATAATAAGTGTGGGTGCACTTAATATCAAATAGGTGAATTATGGTTGAACAGAGATATAATCAAATTCCAGAACTCGTACAAACCCCGTCTTTAAGGGGTTTATCTATTTCGTCGCTCTCTGCAATTTAAATAACATTTGCTAAATGTAGGGATTAGTAAATAGTAAATCTATTATTAGAACTCCTGAGACGTGACCATTCCCCATTAACCTGAACTTTATCTTTTATGGAACATTTGATGATAACAATACATTTTTCTGATTTTATAGATATATACAGCTTTTTATGATGATTATGTAACTGGGAAATATCTAGATATGCATTATAACACTAGGTTACATTAAAAAAAAAAGGTAACAAAATTATTGGTTTACACTAAAATAACAGAGGGTATGTGATAACATTGCATAAGATACACAAATTTCTGGATTGACTGGTTCGTTATCAAGACTATACAATGTCAGCAGCTGAAACTTGACAATACCCTGGTGATCCAGGGGCAAATCTTTATTATTGGAGTAAAAAATTATTCTCCATTCTTGAGCCACAACTGGAAATCCTTTCAAGTTCCGCTTTTGTGTCATTGTACGGATCAATCGAAGCAAAAAAAAAAATAATCTTTCTTTACTTTTTTTCCCAGTATGCTTCCAATTTGTGTGAATATCAGTATTTTTTTTTTTTTTTTTAAATAGCTGCTCGGAGCAGTAGTTTTCTGACTGTAATCTTTAGATCCCTTCTTAATTGTGTCAAAAATAGGTAGGAAAAGCCTCAGAAATTGATGTAGCTGACAGAATTTCCTTAACGCATGGTGGTATAATGAGTCCTGTGCCTTTCCTGTGACAGCAGATGATTACTGTGTTGTAAGTCAGTTATAGTATTGAAGAAAAATAATGTGACACTGAATAAAAATCTAAATTTCAAAGTATTAATATGCTTGCGTTAATCTGCATTCCAGTGCCTTCTTGAAATCACAGCTTGTTAGACGGCTGCGTTACAATGTATACTAAAGGGGTATTAAAGGCTGATATCACATATCTTGACATCTTGGAAGAGTGTAAAATATTTATCTATTTTTTGGCCGAATGACAACCAGTTCAGTTTTGAACGTGTGTGAAGATTCATGGTGTATTAAATATAAATATCCGTTCTCAATCTTAGTGCATTGTCTTGGACAATCGATAGAATGAGTTTCAATTACCTAGAATATACATTTGACTAAAGAAAGCTCATGGGGAAATTAAATTGGTACATGGGCAGTGTGATGCAGGGTGAGTTTTGAATATCACATAGGATAATGACATGATAACCTAAGTCAGTCTGCAATAGGTAAGCAAATACATGTGCTATTTTTTGTTGGGTTCAGCGAAGCCACTTTTTATTTTTTTCTTTCAAAAATGGCAAAAAGTTAAAAAACAAAAACAAAATAAAAACACCACACTTACAAACTAGCCTTGCATATTTTCAACTGGAATACTGCAAGCAGCATGCATATATTGAACTGCTGACTGCGAATAGTGAATGGGAAGCACTTAAATGAGGCCCTGGACGCTTCTGATCACCAGAGTTCTTTTTGTTTTGTCGTGTGTTAGTACCATGTAGGCCAATGTCTGAAACCATGCATTGGTTCAGCTCTGTTCAACCCAAGTAACTTGTTACTGTTGCTGTAGGTGTTTCTTTAACATCTGATGTTGATGGGAAAACATACTAAGCTATCACAACCACAGAAGGACCAGGTCTTGCTTAAAGAGCTCAGCTATTTCCTGTGAACTAGCAAAAAATTACCGACCGGCAGAAAAAGGCTATTCCAGACGAAATGTTGGGGGTTGTGGTGTTCCTATGTCACAGTGATAGGTAAAACACTTCTTGTACAGCAGTTTATTTCTCTTACTTTTTCGTTTATATTGGATATGTAGCATATTGATTCTGTATAATGATGTTTATTTTTGTAGATTTATTGCGCTGATGTATTTATTATTAGGTTATCTGTGATTTCTATAACAGTGTGTAGATATATCAATTTTAGTTTATATTTATTGTCATTACGTAAAGCTTATTTTTATTTTATATCAGGTATGCAGTTGGTATATATATTTAGTACATTTTTTTTTCCTGCCCTGATGAATATCAAAATGCTAAGTTAAAATGTTGATATTTTCAAGAATTTGTAATGCATATAACAAATTTTTGAAAGTTCGAAAGTTTTTTTTTTGTACGTAAAAACATAGCTTTATCGATGCAGAACTCAATATTTTTGCTAAATGCATTAATATTTTTATTAATTATTCATTTATATTTCTTGACTATTGTTAACTTTATGTTCCCTATTTGTTTTCCGTCTTAATCAAAGCTAATTTTCCTTTAAAAAAGCTGTCAAGCAAAACATTTGGAACAATGAATTAGATCATAGATTTGTAAACATTATTCAGGCCTACTACAAAAATAAATAAATAAATAAATAAAATCAAAATGCCAACTTAGTAAGATTTTCATGTTGAATGGATGCAGATTGTAGGAAGTTTGGAATAAACATGCTGTTCTCATTATCCAAAATATTCTAGGTTCCTGACATGATATCTTATTCAATAATTCAAAACATCTCAGAGGAAATGTTTGGCTTTTGTACATAGTATTTTTTAAATTACTCAATAGTGTTATAAATTAAAGGAAATTGTAGATAGTTAACCTGTCTAGACTGCAGAATTTTATTATATAGAATCCAATAGATGAGACCAAGAATTGTTTGAGGCAGTGATGTTTAATCTATACTGAAATGAGACATTTACAGAGAGCATACTAAAGTTTGTAACCAAAACAATGCTTTTTATTCAGATAGGTTTACTTTTGACTTTTAGAGGAATATGTCAATTCTATATTTTTTTATTTTATATGATCATTTGATTGTATAAGAATGTGATATTTGTCAGAAGGTTTGCAACATGATTTCCTTTTTGAAACTGTGACTCTAGCCAGAGGTCATGCTAAGGTGTGAATTGCCTGCCAGAGTCATATCCAATGAAACAGTAATAATAACTCACAGATTAATAATCATGCCTTATTTTGTGCATATTCGGGGAAAGTGCAATCTACAAAGAGTAGTATAAATATGGCTAGCGCAACTTAAGCCGTTTGGAAGGAATTGTGAAGTCCACGGTATTAGGTCATAAGCAAGAAGTATGTCATATCTATGAAATTGAAAAACTAGCACATTCATTGATGAAAGAATTATATCTGTGGCAAGCACAAAAAAATCAAATCAAAATGTTTCATTTGGATTGGTGTTTGTCTAAAACACAAGTGGGAGGCCAATTACTGTTCCTATAGGTACAGTTTACCAACACCCAGGGAGGGCACATCCATAAGGCGGGCATCTTAGTGACCAGCAGGAGGGACGCATTCCCTTTTATCAGGCCACCTTCTGGAACCCCCCAGCATGGCATGCTGCTGAATTGGCATCCGTGGCGGCAAGGGAGCCCTTCTGTCCCCTTTTTGTGCCCCTTTTGCTGATGCTGCGGGAGCCGGAATATGACATCATTCCAGCTTCCGACATCAGTAGACAGCCCGCGAGGTGCGAGGGAACAGAGAAGGGAGATCAGAGCTCTCTCACCACCTTGGATGCCAATTCAGCCGCACAGCTCACAGCAGCCCCACTGGACCTCCAATGAGAGACCCATGCCAGCTCTCCAGGTAGGAAGGCTGGGTGGAAAATGTTTAATTATAATAATGTTAATAATTAGCGAGTGTATGTGTGAGTGAATGAATGTTTGTGTCTGTGAGTGTATGTGTGTGAGTGTGTGTGTATGTTGTGCATGTGAGTGTATGAGTGTGTCTGTCAATGTGTGTGTGTGTGTGTGTGTCTGTCAGTGTGTGTTGTGAGTCAGATCACTGAGTCTGTGTCTATCAGTGATGTCTGTGTGTTTATTATTGTGTGTGTGTGTGTGTGACTGTCAGTGCGTATCTGCCAGTTTGTGTCTGTTGTGGAATATGTGTGTGTCAAATCAGTGAGTCTGTGTCTGTCAGTGATGGCTGTGTCTTTGTCATTGAGTGTGTGTGACTGTCAGTGTGTATACACCACTGAGTGAAGTGTGGCCGAGCAGAGTTCACTGAGAGAGCACTTCCTGTCAGTCTGGCCGGGTACAGGAAACAGAAGCTCCTGTACCGGGATCCGCTCCACTCCACCACCCTACAAGAGAGGTAGGAGGCACACTGGGAGGGAAAGGAAACCACTAAGGGGTGTAGGGTGCACCAAGTGACAGGGAGGGGAGAGAAACACTAAGGGACAGGAAAGGGAGGGGACTACTAAGGGACTGGGAGAGGGGCTAGATGTGAAAGTAACACACGGCGGGGCTTGAGTAAAAGACACAAAGGGGCTGGGAGAGAAGGAGTCACACAAAGGGACTGGGACGAGTAAGACACAAAAGGTGGGAGGATGTAAGAGTCATACAAAGAGGGGAGATAACAGAAAAACAAGGGGGGCTGTAAGAGACACACAAAAGGGAAAAAAAGGATATAAGATACACTAAAAGGAGTAAGACAATTAAAAAAGGGAATAAAAAACACAAAAGGGAGGTTAAGAAGGGGGAGTCAGGGAGGGGCGGAAAAATGCATCTTCGTCTATGTGGATTTTTGGAAGTAATGCAGCTAAATTATTTCAAAGTATGCTTGCCACAGTTTAACCAGGTCTCAACAGTCCACAGCCACACTGCACATGGTTATATCATATACTGGAATACCATGCTTGGTGTTAAGAAGAGACTCCTAAATTAAGGATATCATGGGATTTGCACTCTCCAGAAGGCCTAAATGAGAAATCAATGTCAATTGAGGTATTGAATTGATACATAGTCAATGCACTGGACATATTCACTTTTCTTTTATTGTGCATGGAAAACTGTTTGAATAAAGCAGTTTGTAACAATTAAAAGAAAGAAAAAAAAAAACAATCGAGTAAAACAAAAAGCCGCAGAAACATGCAAATGTGAGCAAACCCCTACAAAATAATTCAAAATAAATGGAAATGTTTTATCTAAAACAAAAAATAAATCTATCATACAAATGGAGCTGAATACTGATCTAAAGACAGCTGCAATGCCACATACAATAATTTTAACTACTTGCAACAAAGAAAACACATTTTCCGATGCTTTAGTTTAGCATTCTGTTGATGGTCTTATTCATAAAGGGGGAAAAATTATGGATTTTATATAAGTGATTCTCTCTATGGAGCTATTGTCGGCAAAATTATGTTTTGCCGCATTTGCCAGTTTGACCGTAAACCAATAACTGCTCAATGATCATTACAAGATTCCTGCTGTGTTTTATCGGTCATCCTAAAACGGTCTGCTGAGACAGTGTCATACCCCATAAAGTTTTATAGCACAGAGTTTAGCTTAGCAAATTGACCAAATCTACAGAGAGTAGATAAAATATTGAAATGTGTTTTGTGTATCTAGCAATTGAAGGGCAATCCTTGAACAAATAGAATCCTAGATTATATATATTTACTTCACATTTTAAATCAATCTTTGTATCTGCAGTCGATAAAAAAACAACAAAAAAACAAAAACACTGAACATGGAGTTATCGTTTTATCTTTTGAAAAGGTTGATTAGAGTAATGCGATTGCATTGTGGCTGAATCATCTGTAGAATTTTAAAAGTATTTGATAGACTCAGCAGAAAGCTAATTAGTGCTTCAAGACATGCAGAAATCTCATTGTTCCTAAAATAAATCTAAATTGTCAAGAACGCCAAATGAGCGTCTAAAGGGGTAGGTCACCTGAAGAGATCTTTATAATACTAATCAAAGCATGAAAAAAAAAATGTTTTGGTGTATATATATATACGTACATACACACGTTACAAAACTATAGAAGGACAGCAGAAAAGATTTATCACAGTTCAGGGCAGGGTTTTTATGAAGGATTAAGGGGCTGGTGTGATCTGGCTTACAGGAACATGATAGCGTTAGGAATACAAAACTGTAATGCTATAGTATGCCTCTCTCTCTAACTTACTAGGCCCCCCTACTAGCACGAGAAAGGGTTAAAAACCCTTTTATTCACTTACCTCTTTTCAAGGTCCCTTGGCGTGGATTGACCTCCTCCTTCAGCGATGTCACGCCAATGAAGGAACCTAATATACATGCACGGAAATTTCTGCACGTGCATTAGACCTTACCCATAGGAAAGCATTGAAACAATATTGAAAATGCTGGACCTACTCATTTCACAGCGTTAAACTCCGTGAAAATGCACAAAGCGCCTCTAATGGCTCTGTGGAAGAGAGCTACTAGAGGTTGTCTTAACCCTGCAATGCAAACATTGCAACTTATCTAAAATGACAATTTTTTCACTTGCAGGGTAAGGGGACAGGGGCACTTTACCCAGACCAGTTCAACCAGATGAAGTGGTCTGGATGCCTATAGTGTCCCTTTAATGGTTGAGAACTTAAGTATTTAGCTATAACCTCACTAAATCTAGAACTGCTTCTGTTTGGTAAGCTTTGAAGCTTGACTTAAAATCATTTCAACATAACTCAAGTATATTGGGTCATATACAGTGAGGGAAAATAGTATTTGATCCCAATGCTGATTTTGAACATTTGCCCACTGACAAAGTAATGATCAGTTTATAATTTTAAAGGTAGGTGTATTTTAACAGTGAGAGACAGAATAAAAAAAACATATCCGGAAAAGTTATAAATTGATTTGCATGTCAATTAGTGAAATAAGTATTTGACCCCTTAACTTAGTACTTGATGGCAAAACCCTTGTTGGCAATCACAGAAGTCAGAAGTTTTTTGAAGTTAGCCACCAGGTTTGCACACATTTCAGGAGAGATTTTGTCCCACTCCTCTTTGCAGATCCTCTCATTAAGGTTTCGAGGCTGATGTTTGGCAACTCGAACCTTCAGGTTCCTCCACAGATTTTCTATGGGATTAAGGTCTGGAGACTGGCTAGGCCACTCCAGGACCTTAATGTTGCCTTGGCTGTGTGTTTTGGGTCATTGTCATGCTGGAATACCTATCCACAACCCATTTTCAATGCCCTGGCTGAGGGAAGGAGGTTCTCACGCAAGATTTGACAGTACATGGCCCCGTCCATCATCCCTTTGATGTGATGCGGTTGCCCTGTCCCCTTAGCAAAAAAACACAGCCAAAGCATAATGTTTCCACCTTTATGTTTGACGGTGGGGAGGATGTTCTTGGGGTCACAGGCAGCATTCCTGCTCCTCCAAACACGGCGGGTTGAGTATATGCCAAAGAGCTCAATTTTGGTCTTATCTGACCACAACACTTTCACCCAGTTCTACTCTGAATCATTCAGATGTTCATTAGCAAACTTTAGATGGGCCTGTACATGTGCTTTCTTGAGCAAGGGGACCTTGCGGGCGCTGCAGGATTTCAGTCATTCACGGCATAGTGTGTTACCAGTTATTTTTTTTTTTTTGGTAGCTATGGTCCCAGCTGCCTTGAGATCATTAACAAGATCCTCCCGTGTAGTTCTTGGCTGATTCTTCACCATTCTCATGATCATTGAAACTCCACGAGGTGAGATCTTGCATAGAGCACCAGACCGAGGGAGACTCACAGTTATTTTGTGTTTCTTCCATTTGCGAACAATCGCACCAACTGTTGTCACCTTCTCACCAAGCTGCTTGGCGATGGTCTTGTAGCCCATTCCAGCCTTGTGTAGGTCTACAAACTTGTCCCTGACATCCTTGGACAGCTCTTTGGTCTTGGCCATGGTGGAGAGTTTGGAATCTGATTGATTGCTTCTGTGGACAGGTGTCTTTTATACAGGTAACAAGCTGAGATTAGCAGCACTCCCTTTAACCCCTTAAGGACACATGACATGTGTGATAGGTCATGATTCCCTTTTATTCCAGAAGTTTGGTCCTTAAGGGGTTAAGGGAGTGCTGCTAATCTCAGCTCGTTACCTGTATAAAAAAGACACCTGGGAGCCAGAAATCTTACTGATTGATAGGGGATCAAATACGTATTTCACTCATTGACATGCAAATCAATTTCTAACTTTTTTGAAATTCGTTTTTCTGGATTTTTTTTTAATTTTTGTTATTCTGTCTCTCACTGTTAAAATACACCTATCATTAAAATTATAGACTGATCATTTCTTTGCCAGTGGACAAACGTTCAAAATCAGCAGGGGATCATATACTTTTCCCCCTCACTGTACAAACAATGCAAACTTTGCCTATTTAAAGAAATGGCATCACAAAGCACAGGTTTTCCTCTGACAGCTAAATCCTTCAATCCTTGTCTCCAAGATTAGGGACATAAGAGCAGAACATGAATGTATCAGAATTGTACAGAAACAGAACACACTGTATTATGTGGTTTACATGAGGGCATCACTGATCTTCATAGGATTCGCATACATAAAACTGATAGTAATGTACCTCATGTTTGAAAGCCACATGGTAAAAAAAAAATGGTTTAAGATTTGATCTTGTTAAAACAAATTAAAATCACTTGCTGATAGCAATTACTGAGATAAGGCAGTTTTAGATAAACATGTCCACAATTTAGAAAAATAAAACATTGTGTCATTAGACAATAGCCAGATTTAAAGAGTTTCTCTAGATCAGCTATTTTTACCATTGTTTTACTATTCTGAATTAATTCATGAAAATTCAAAGATAAGGGACTTCTCCAGGTGAGCTATTTCTACAAATAAATTATAGTCACAGTTGTTTTGATGGCTAATGTATATTGGTGCCATATAACCTTAAAGTGTTAAACCATTTTCAACAGTTTTTGCTGGGGCAGTCCCAAGTTTTGGCAAAAAAGGTACCTGTCACCTGTCTGCTGGCCTTTACACTTTCTTCTGCATACATACAAACGGGCAATAGAGTGAGGGTATTGGTTTCCAGGAGGAAGTATTAGGACACTGCACAGCATGAAATGAAGCCAAAGGGAACCCATTAGAAAATGGGTTTATACAAGTGGAAGTTACCATGCCATGGAATAAGTGCTTTCCCTATGGTGAGGCATGCAGGGACTGGTATGTGTGGGGCCTGAGCGGGGTGTATGATGTGAGTATGGTTTCCTGGCAGCAGCTTTCCCAAGCTGGAGGGGATGGATTTTTAAAAGTACACCCTGCAAAGTGGATCAAAGAGAAACTAAGTATTGTGATAACCTGTACTGCGAGCTGACTGCATGTCATCTGACACACAACCTCACCAGATGCTGGAAAACATGAGCTTCCCATATCATCACTTATCTCGTGCTAACATGGGGTTTCCCACATCATGCGCCATTATACCAAACTTGCATGCGGCTTCTTACATTGTCCCACACTGATATGTGAGTTCCCACCTCATCCCTTATCTCATACTAACACAGGCATTCATTCTAGGGATGGGCATGGATAAAAAATTAGGTTCGGTTCAATTCGGAAATTCGGTTAAGTAAAACAATTTGTCGGCTTTGTCAATTCGGACCAATGGCATTCGGTTCAGCACATGCAAAATTTTAAACTTCGGTAATTCGGACCCTAACCCCTAACCCTAACCCACTTGGGAACTTTGCCAATTCGGGACTTCGGCAATTGGGTTTGTCACTTCAGAAATTCGGAAATTCAAACTTTGGATATTCATAAACATCCGAATGTCTGAATTGCACGAAATTCATCCGAATGTACATTTGGAACGAAACAAATTGTACATGTCTAATCCTTACCTCATCTCTTCTATAAAAAAAACAAGATAGGATTTGTTAAGTGTGTTCGAGGCAGTGACAGTTTTCTTCTTAGCAAATTCCACAATTTTTCACAGAAACTTACATTTCAGAAGATTGCCAAATTTAGAGTGGAAAATGTTTTTTAAAAGTGAAACAGAACAATTTTCTGTTGGTAAAAAAAGTGTAATAAATGTGACAAATCTGTTTAAAAACAATGGTGTGTGTTTAAAATTATAAAAGATGCAAGGTGACTAAAAAAAACAAACCTGACAGTTAATAAATTGTGCCAAATATTTGCCTTAAATGGTATGTGAAATTTTCTCCAAAGTGTCCCAGGAAATTGTTTCCAAATGTTGGCAACTATGTAAAAAAAAAAAATGATGCTTCCCGCCCACTTACCTGCACTCTCCTGTCCTTTCTCAGTGGCCATACTGATCACCACCGTACTTTGCCACTATGCAGTTATTTACTGTGTGGTCTGTGACACACTCAAAGTGTTAGCTCTCAACCAATCATTACTGCCCTGTATTTTTCAATGATTCCAGTTCCTGCTCAGTATAGTGGCCAAGCAAAGAAGGAAAAGAAAAGTACAGATGAATGCCCGGAGAGCAGAGGCATAACTAGGTCATCTGATCCATGGCAGATATCAATGTTGGCAACCCCCCCTGAATTTTTTACTTTTGTGTCTTTTCTGCACCCACTCATCTCCTGACTGTGTGTGTCTCTCTTAATCTCTTAACCTTGTGTGTCTCTTAACCCATGTTACTACTTCTGCCTTATTTACCACGGTTACCTTTTTTTTGTCCCCCACATACACAGTGACATGCATGCATACACAGATATTCAGTCATACATGCACTCACATACAAACATGGACACACACAGTCACACAAACAGACACACAACTACAACATTCAGTTATATACTCATACACCAACAATATGGAGCCCATGGAAATAAAAAGGACATTAGGATAGAAAAGAGGGGCAGAGAGATTTGGGCAATAGGGACTGTCCATTGTAAACAGGGATACTTGGGAGGTATGTCTCATAGGTCTTGGATAAAAGGCAGTCAAGTTACCCTTACCATGCTATAATCAATCACACCAGCTTTACTGGGTGCCAATACTTTGCACCCAGTGCACACCTCAGATTAGTTAAAAAAATTCTAATAATAATAATAATAATAATAATAATAGACGACAATGAAACAATGAAAACACACCACTTTAACTGACAATATTCATACAAGAACTGTGCCAAGTAAACATTTTTTAAATTTTTTAACATTTATTTTAGTTATTTAGTAATATGGCTGTTCAAAAATCTAAAACAAAATTGCAGTTTTAAAGGAAAGAAATGGTCAAACTGGTAATGCTATCAGCGTTATAGAACGTCTCAAACACTCAGGAAACAAATGACAGTAGAATTTAAAGAAAAGGAGAAAAAATAAATCCCACATTCCATCATCTACTTTGAACACAAACAAAAAATTCTAGACCTACGGACAGGCAGCCAGTCAAATGAGCAAGTGCTTGCCATGTGTCAGGGGTAAAGGAAAATGGACTTGAAAGCTTAACACAGAAATGGCTCGGAGCAATGTGCCACATTTGCTAATGTTGGTGGAAAAGGAATAAAAAACGGCTTAGAACAACACAGCATTTAAAAATGAGTGCAACTCTGACCTAATATCACTGGAAGTGCACTTAAGTTACAGTGAGAGCAGCTGTTGGAAACATGTTAAAAGGTACCCGCTGAAATGAGTCTGCAATAGAGGACAATTACATAATGTTTAGAGAGTAAAATTAAATTTGAAAGGGAAAAAAAAGAGGCAGTGGTCTTTCTTGGGAACTTGCTCTCTAAAGATTTTAGAAAATAAATGATGAATGCTGGGCTTTTGAGGACAACCAATTTCTCATCTCTGTTTGAGTCTTAATTCTTAAAGGGGAACTAGGTCTTCCCACCTATCACCTATAAAATCATCTATCACTTGTCTTAATGTTTTTTCATATGATGCTACGTTCACTTGAATTCACTTAAAATTCCTCATAGTTTTACTTTAGTTGATTTAATGAAAAATGTCTTGGAATGGTTTAATTTCTCATCTTCTCTTTTGGAATGCCGGGTGCAGAGGACAGATAACAATGACCGACAGGGAGCCAAGATGGAATCACCCAGTCGTATGACTCGTAAAGAGTTGTTGATTTCTTGTAATTTTAATTTTTCGCACCCAACATATACATACTTGCCAACTATAGGGGATAATTAAACATAATATTAAAAAACATTGGAAGTAACAGATCACCTTTAAGAACTACATTTTCCCATTCATTGTTTAGTTAATAAACCCATTTTTTTCTGCAATTATTACCATATGTAATCATTTTGAGGTTAGGTTTATTTTTATGCAATCAAGAGTTAGTGTATTTAATTTGACACAGTCCCAGGCTGAACAAACCTTGAAAGAATATAATGTATTTGTTTAACACTATTGACAGATGATCGGCCTGTGATTGATGTCAATTTAGACAGACTAAACGTTTACAGAAAAATTAAATATCAAGGCACTGCAGGTATCTGGCTCTAAACATCAGACCTACTGCATCTATTCTTGAGCTGCACCTTTTATGTTGCAAGTACAAAACTAAAAGTTCAGTTTGAATAGGAGAGGCAGGAATGCCACAGATCGCATAGTTATAGAAATACAGTTTTTAAAAAGAGTTAACTTAAAAAAAACAAAAAAAAAACATAGACTAGTTTTTTCAACCATTAAAGTAGGTTTCCTTAAAGATATTGGGAAGCAGGAGGAAGAAGATTTCACAATGACAATTAAAACCATCTGATATTTTGTCGATAAGTTTTTAGTGCGTCTTTATATTGACGTCTATAACACACCATTCTATAAAGAAACCGAAAGCCAGTGAATGATGACTGCTTCACACATTGTTATAATGTGTGATGATGATGTTTTATTGTTGCAGTTTATAACACAGAGCAGGAGTAGACATACATATTAAAACAAGTTACAAAAGGCCCAGGTCAATCTCACTTTCTGCAATTTATCCAAAAGAAGCCAAAAACACCAGCTCAAATGTCTCAGATCAACAATGTACTCCTTTGCCAAAAACAAACACAAAATACAGATAGTTATTAAAGGCAGCTGTTTAATTTGCTAAAACAACCCATCTATCTTTTTTCCCTTCTAAGTCTCAGTGGATGACCTCTTGTTCTTTGTACGGTCCTGTTAATGAGCAGGTCATAAGTGGGTGGTTTGCATTGGCATAAGAGTCTCAGCAATAAATGACAAATTAGCCGAACTGGAAGCGTTGCTGACGAAGAAGAAATTTCTAGTTTGGCTACTTTCTCCTTATATTTTAAATTCACTTTGAATACCAATAATTCTTAAATTAGTTAATAACTAAACACCCAGTTGATGCTACATATTTAATCACTTATGAAGGCAGCAGGTTTTTGAGTGATTATACATGTTTATACATATTATAAAATGTATTCTCATTACCAAACGGACAATGCATTTTTCTACTCCAGGGGTAGGCAACCTTTGGCACTCCAGATGTTTTGGACTACATCTCCCATAATGCTCTTACACCCATAATGCTGGCAAAGCATCATGGGAGGTGTAATCCAAAACATCTGGAGTGCCAAAAGGTTGCCTATGCCTGTTCTACTCCATGCTATGCAACATATTGTGAAGTAAATACAGATGTGTCACATTTATAAACAACCGTTCTCAATATGTTAATATTATGAATCTTATATACATACTGTAGTCTCGGGCAGCATTTACTTGTTCAATGTAGTTTACGCACAACTTGGCTAAACAGAGAGTTAAGACACCATACAGAAGAATGTCCTAATTTCCTTCCAAAAGAAAACCTTCTTCTAAGTCACATATTCTATTTGGCAAAAAACATCACTTTCCTGTAAATATAACATGCTCAACAGCAATATTTCCTTTACCCTGATGATTGTATCCGTAGTTTAAGGTCAAGATTTACTCTAATGCACAAAAAAATAAAATAAGTCTGCATTCCAGGGTGTAACGTTACATTCCATTTTGATCTGTTAGGTTCTAAATTATTACATTTTCCACAGGCAAAAATAGGTCTGTTCTCCACTAGCTTACAATATCAGAAAAACAGAACAAAAAGTTGTACATCATCACCACAAAGAGCAGACATTGTTTTCATCGCATGTTCATTTCCTGATCTCAGACAAAAAGAAGAATAGGAGATAAGGAGAAAACAAAAAACTTTGCTACTGGAGGTGTGCCTGTATCTCTAGCAGAGTCATTAGCCAGTCCGGAAGGAGAGAGAGTTCCAAAGTTGGCTAATATTAATTCTGTGCATATCAGGAGTCTGTTGCCGGTATACTATGGATTGACCCCAGCACAGGATTGCAGGCAAGTTTCCCTTTTTTTAAGTTAAAGTAGTGAAAACCATGGTAACAAGGATTATTACAACCAAATATAGTGTTATAATAAAAAACTGTTTTTGGTTGGAGTGACCATTTACAGGGAGACTTTACATTTCCATGTCAGGATGGTTTACTGAAAGTGGAGCTATTACAGGACATGTTAGTTACTGCATCACGTACAAACAATTATATATAGAATACGAAATTTTTAAAAAGTTGCAATTTGAAAAACTAATTTGCAAGCCTATAATTTTTTTTTAAATTATCTTGTTTGGGTTTCCTTCTTATTGACCATGCATTCTACACTGGAAGGTAGTGATTGGCTCAGTGATTGGCTGCGAGGTGAGCTGGCCACCTATCAGCCTATCATATATGTCCATTTCTGGTATGAGTTGTTATAGCCAAGTGGAAGTATAATCTGAGAGGAGTCCTTGTTATGGGCTCCTAGGAACCATTAAAAAATGGTAGAACACCTAATCATTTTAAAAACGTTCCATTACAGACCAATGAGTTTACATATATATGTCATTAATGAACTGAGTCATCCAGGGGGTCTGCTTCACTTTAAAGGACCACTCTAGGCACCCAGACTACTTCAGCTTAATGAAGTGGTCTGGGTGCCAGGTCCAGCTAGGCTTAACCCATTATTTTATAAACATAGCAGTTTCAGAGAAACTGCTATGTTTATGAATGGGTTAAGCCTTCCCCCAAAGCCTCTAGCGGCTGTCTCATTGACAGCCGCTAGAGGCGCTTGCGTGATTCTCACTGTGAAAATCACAGTGAGAGCACGCAAGCGTCCATAGGAAAACATTGATAATGCTTTCCTATGCGACCGGCTGAATGCGCGCGCAGCTCTTGCCGCGCGTGCGCATTCAGCCGATGGGGAGGAACGGAGGAGGATCGGAGGAGGAGAGCTCCCCGCCCAGCGCTGGAAAAAGGTACGTTTTAACCCCTTTCCTCCTTCCAAAGCCCGGCGGGAGGGGACCCTGAGGGTGGGGGCACCCTCAGGGCACTATAGTGCCAGGAAAACAAGTATGTTTTCCTGGCACTATAGTGGTCCTTTAATAATATCACCCACAAAATTGAAGATAATTAAAAATCTTGTTATTCTCTATTTGACAGTAAATAATGCATTTAAATATATTTTACAGAAAATTACTGCAAACAAAAAGATGTAATAATAAATAGAATTAAAAAAAAAAACATTACAAAAAACCAAAAGCAAAATAAACAAATAAAAAAAAAAAAAACCACCAAGAAGACAAAAAATGGTTAGGTGTTAAAGACTGACATAATTTGCATTATTGATGTTGGTCTGTATTTATACGCCGATACATTAGCATTAAGAATGAAATGCAAAACATCTATTTTCATCTCTCTTATGGTATACATTCACAAATATATTTCTCAGACATAAAACAGAATGAAATGTAACAGCTAGTAGATATGGGGCCAGAGTGGTGGAATGAATTGAATCAAAATAGTGAGCAGATATACAGGTGGATAGGATTTCAAAATAAACAAAAGAATTGCTTTATTTTAACCAGACATATGCATGCAGTTAATGTTTCAGCCTTGTTGTCTTGAAAAAAGGGCTGGTAATGGGACTGAAACATTAACTGTATGCTGATACGTACAAAATTATATTTTTTCCTTATTTTTCTATTTATAATTTTGATTGGGTTTAATCTGAACAAACCATATAAAAGGAACACAAACGAATAAGATAATATTACGTCACTACTATTGAAGATACTAGACCCCCATTTCATAGTTATCCTTACTACAATCACTTTGTGTTTCGGGGCTAAAAACCATTAAAAACAATATAACATGACGACAATATCAAAAAACATACAATACAAGCTACACTAAATGAAAGCTGGGAGTTACCCCTTAATAGAATTCTGAATTGCATTAGGACTTAGATTCAGCCCATCTCGCTACTAGTTTTTCCATTGTATAATTATTGGTAGATCCACAAAATTTCCAAGTCCTGGCCATTTTCTACATTGAATATATTCTTAATATATATTGACACCAGGAAAATAAAACTGAAATCCTCCTTACATAAATGTTATGTAATTGATATATGTATACATTAATTTAATATCTCTCTCTCCATATACATATATATGATATATCTAGATATATCTATCTTTTCTGGACACCAACTAGGTCCATTATACCAATTTAATTTAAAAACACATTTCGACTCAAGCAATGAACTTTACTGCACAACCATCACTTTGCTAACAGCAGTGCACGCACTAAGCCTGGCCTGACAGTTTTACATCTCATTGCTAGTGTTCAAGGCTATCAAGGAAACTAAATTTGAAATAAAGAGTTTAAAAGCATTTGAATGGTTCTGGGGTCAGTGCATTGTCATAGTTTTTATGTAAAAGGTCTTTAACCTATGAGTCACCAGTTTACCTGGAGGCAAAGTTGGTAGACTGCACTGAGATCATGTCTCAGACTTTGCATTAGGAATGAAAAAGTGGAAAACATGTATTTTAACCAAATATAATTTGTTAACACCGCTCATAGAAATCAGTTCTAATGTTTGCAGTAAATTAAATTGAGACATTATTCAGAACAAAGAACTAATAAGACTCCAGGTTTAAGGGTTGTCCTGGTAAACAGAAATAATGCATTATTTTATGTAATTGCTATTTATCAATTTTAAAAATGTAACTATGGTTGTATAAAAAAAAAAAAAAAAGTATTGTATATTATACACACACAATAATATTCCAGCAAATTAATATAACTGTTAAATGTATTTTCTTACTTGTACGTTTCCACAGTACATCTGTATGTGCATCATTTTAAGGCAAATTATTAAAAAAGAAAGGAAAGGAAGTGAAAGAAAGAAAGAAAAACCTATACATAGACACACATTTAGAAAACGTAATGGCTTGACTATTTATGCATTGAAGATATATGATCTTTCCTATAGCTGACCGATCACTCAGAGATAATTGGGAGCAGGTCCACAGTGAGCAATTAATTGAGTGACTGCTTTGTGCTTGCAAAATGATTATTTAAGACATAGATCAACTAACGGTTCTGCTTCCTCTAACCACGATTATAATGAAGATCATTCTGGGTTTTCCATGAAACCTTCAAAAGACAGATAGCTTATTGCTAGGGTTCTGTTCCGTGTCAAAATCCCCCTTTCTTTCCCTATATATTAATGCTATAAAAATATTTGGATAGCCGAAAGAGAAAAAAAAAATTCAAATGAGGTCAGAAGCCAGAGGGTGGAGCTACAAACACCTAACATTTTATACTACACAAAGTAAATTGTATAGCTTCACAAGAGGACAGGGCAAACAAAGGTTTGTGGCTTCACAACCATTATATCAAGCTGGAGTGGTTATGGTACTAGAAGAATGAACAATGGTGAGAGAAGGCAGTTCCTGCTCACATCTATCGCTGACAAGAGTTGCAGTTCAGTTGACATTAAGAAATATCTAAATTGGTTAATTTTGGGTTCCCACATAAACAATGTTAACTTCTGCCAAGTCTGAATGTAGTAAACACTACCGTATATGCATGAGCACCCTTGCAAGTCGGGGCTGGACTGTACTGGAGACCAGAATGGGATTCTGATACGACTGGAGCTGTTTTGGGTTCCTTTTCCCCTGTCCCTTGTAATATTGAGAGAAAAATATATCCTTCAATTCACCCGAGCCGTATAAAAGGAGTCATATCTAGGCATGATTACAGATTGAGCCCCCTTGTACAGGCCTGGCCTCAGTTCTATGAGTGTTGCCTGTGCGAGAGGAAACTGGGGTTGGTGGCAGGGATACCCCCTTCACAGCCACTGGCCCCTATGTGAGCCCCTGGCACAATGGTTGGCCGCTGAAAGCACAATGGTTGGTATTAATAATACAGCATACCGTGCGGGTTTTCTTCTGGGTACAGGGTTTAATTCATTGGGGGCAGGTTTAATGCTAGTTTGGAGTGGTTTGAAACAGTATGGAGTAGATTTTATAAAAATATAGGTTTATACAATACTCTGAATTAATTCAATGATTTGGTTTCATGATGTAATTCATAGAGCATGTTATGGTTTAGTAGGGTTGTAGCATATGGTATACAGCATAGCTTGAGTAATTAAATCAATGCATGTGTGTGGGTGAATGGGGGGGAGGGGGAGGTGCATGAATTATATGGCTGGGCTGAAGTCACTTGTCTTTTTACTACCAGGCAGGATCCCTGCATACATTGCAGCACTATATAGCTGACCAGAGGCAATTCTCTGGGCCCAGTTATTCATGGGATCTACCTGATGTGTCAGGATAGGGTAACACCTTCACACAAAATATAGGGAATCAGTACCTGAAATGATGTAACGACAGAGCGGGATGCGCTTATTTTCTACAACTTCTCGTGAGTGTACCCATTAACAGCGCAAGATTTCTTTGTGCACACTGTATCACAATATTTTTTCTATATGTTCTCTCTGTAGATTTCACAGCCGTATCCCGATTCTGTTTGTGGTTTTTCATTATATGAAATCCTCCTGCTTATTTACATCAGGCCAAGGCCCCGTTTGCAGCACAGAGGAAAGTCCACTGTACAGCGCTGAGGAATATTGCTTTAGAAATAAATGGAAAATATTAAAATAAGTTCTCACCGCAGCTCACGAAATCCACATAATTCAGTGTAAGTTCACAGAGTCCAAGTCATTCTCACTTAATTACTATACAGAGCTTGGGCTGCTTTACACATTTGTAGTGTTTCCCATGTTTCTGTTCTTTTTCTGTAACAGCTCTCTAAACTTTGTGACAACGAAAGGGTTAAGAATGTTTGTCACAATGTATGGTGACAGGAAAGAAATTGCAAATGCAAATCTCTCTGCCTTGCTCTAGTGTTTAGATTGGAGCACGGTAGAATGTCATCCTCTCCTGACGGAAACTGGAGTACTCGACTTGGTATGTGTGACTGAATAGCACTATTTCTCGCTTATATAAACAGCGTTACAAAAACAGTTTCAGTGACAGAGAAGCAGGCAGAGTGTTATTAATCAATGTCTCGATGAATGGAACTTGCCTTGTAGAGAGAGAAAAAAAATGCAAAATGAGAACTAGTGAAAAAAGGGCAGAAAATGATAAAGAAAATGTACTCTAGTCTTGTTATAGTATCGTACAAGGATGGCCAAAGAGAAATGATCTCTAGCTATGATAGAACTACAATTCCCATGATGCTTTGCCAACTAGTATAATAGAAGACTGGACAAATTTATGTACAGTCATCAGCCTCTTCTTGGTTAACGTCAACATCTGGAGTAGAATATTACCAATAAAATGCAGTGTTTGCAAATTTTCATAAACACCGGCAAATGACTGCAAAGATTCTTACATAAAGAAAACGAGTTGGGAATAGACTTGCTATGGTTAAAAACGAGATAACCAAGATAAGAAACATTTTTTATTTTTTTTTTACTACAAAAGAGTTAGACAGTACATATATAACAAACACAAAATGTAATACACACAAAATGAAGCATAAATGGCGTTTTAAATGAAGAAAATGTAAATATCCTTAGGAACTGAAATTAACCTTCTTAAGTGCTCATTGTAAATAGCTTGTATATGAATCATCATTCGTGGTAATCATGTGGGTTGGGGTTGGTCCTCATGTAATCCTGAACTTGTCAGGAGATAAAGATAGCCTTAAGTAGTCACTTGTATTTAATGTAGCAATCTGATCTGGCATCTTAGAAATTAAACCATTTATTGGCACAGTATGCTCAGAAATTACCAAATGAGAGTTGACTTTGAAGGTATCTGTCTGCTGTAGTTGATGGAACATCCAGAATCTGCCCATTCATCTGCAGACCCCAGACTCTGCCTACTCAACTGGAGACCCTTGGATTCTTCCTCATCTTTTACTCCTGAGGATCTGCACATTCACCCTGAAAACCACATTATATATATTTTTTCTAAATTATATATAGATACCCTGAAAATCTGCCCAATCAACAAGGAGCCCCGAGATTCCCTCTCTCCTGAAAACCCTGAGAATCTATAAATAAACCAACAAATGCTTCTTTAGAATAGATCGGGACTCTCAGATTTGGCTTACGTGTCCTGAAAATCTCCCCATTCACCCTGCAATATTGGAATTGTTAGCTGTTTAATGAATAACCCTTAATGAGTACATATCACGTAAAATCAGTTTAGATTGACTTTACACTGTTCAAAAACATGACAAACTAAGTTATTCCATGTTTGAGAGAACTTTTTAGTCTAACTGAAAAATGGTAATATGCTGCTAAAAAAATTAATTATGTAATGAACTATAAAAAAAGAGAGAAAAATCAAGAAACAGCTGGGCTGAAATTATTTTAACAAATTCTGATGATAATGGAACTCATGTCAAAATTGTTGACATGCCATCAACGTTAATTTGTAATAGATCCTAGATAGATAGTTGTCATCAGAGAACTTTGTGCCAAGGAGTTAAGAAAGGGTTAAAGCCTGCTCGTCATTCTTAGATACTGTTGCTATAGTACCTGGCATATCATCTAGTCAAGTTAATTTTTAAAAGTTTTTTTTTGGTTTCGTTTACCATTTCTGCAAATGGCAAAAAAAGGAGTTACCAGCCATCAGGGTTAACTCTCTCTGCAACAACGAACACAATTTTATTAAAAGGAACACTTCGTGCACCATAACAAAATAATCGAAATTAGGTTGTAATAGTGCCAGGATGTCCCTGGCTCACCTTAGGGATTTAAACCATTCTCAAATTATTAAACCCCAAACTGTGTTTCAGTGCAGAATCTTCCTGCTGCTCTGCCCTTTAAATTTTTTAAAATCTCTAAATTGAAGGCTCGGAAGGCCTGCAACTACAAAGCCCCAAATGTAAACTGTGATGCAATCACTGTGTGTTCCGACTCCTTTTTATCATCGCCCACATTATGTTTTTCAGCAATTTGAGCTACGGTAGCCCTTTGTGTTTTCAGGGTTATGGGTGCCCATGACCCTGAAGCCAATTTACTGGTTGTCCTTACGTGTGCCACTTTTGGTGAGTACTAACCATTGAATGCCAAGCACACCCCACAAGACTTGCTGTTTTGGAGATGCTCTGACCCAGTTGTCTAGCCATCACTATTTAGCCCTTGTCAAAGTCACTCAGATCTTTTCACTTTCCTATTTGTCTTGCATCCAACACCGGAAACTCATAAACTGACTGTCCTCCTGCCGCATAGTATATCCCACCTGTTGCCACTGTAACAATATAATCAATGTTGTTCACTTCACCTGTCAGTGGTTTTTATGTTGTGGCTGATCAGTGCACATCTTTTTTTTTTTTTTTTTTTCTTTATTTTTGTTGTGCAGGTAGGTACATTTTGTTAACGGTCGCCACAACAGCGTATTGCAAGATATAAAACATTTTTACAGTGACATGTGTATTCGCACAAAATTTTTTTTTTTTTTGTTGGTTATGCTTAACTATACATATCGATGTAGTGAGATTAGCTAATATATCATTATATAGACAGACGAGTAGTTATGAATGCTAGTTCTGCTATGTTTTCGTAGTCGCGCTTTGTGATCATGGTTAGCAGTTATTAAATGAGAACGCATTTAAAAGGTAAACAACGTGTATATTGTTCTATCTTTTGAGGGCAGTTAGTGGGGTTCGCACAATTTTAAAAGGTAGTGCTGTCAAGCATAGGGACTCATTTGCAGTGGAAACGTAGCTGGTTTAAGATTAATGGATGACGAGTGAATTACTTGTGAGTAATATACTGCAGTGTATGCTCCCCTGCGTTAACCAGCTCTGCTGCTATTTGCTAGGGCCATACTGTAAAATATACTGTAGTGTGTGGTCTTGCAGCGTCCCTGCTGCAGGGCCTGCGGGGACGCCGATAGCCCCTGGGTCAGTCCGTCGTGGGCCAGGCGTGGTTGATGGTTTTGTGCTGCCCCAGTGCCGCCCATGGTAAATGTGAGCCTCTTAAGCGGGCCTGTCCCCTTAAAATGTACTGTCAGACCATAAACTATATACAAAATGATATGTAGACGCAATGTGACCGGCTCTGCTGCTATTTGCTAGGGCCATTCTGTAAAACATACTGTAGTGTGTGGTCTTGCAGTGTCCCTGCTGCAGGGCCTGCGGGGACGCAGATAGCCCCTGGGTCTGTCCGTCGTGGGCCAGGCATAGTTGATGGTATTGTGCTGCCCCAGCGCCGCCCATGGTAAATGGGAGCCTCTCAAGCGGGCCTGTCCCCTTGAAATGTACTGTCAGACCTAAACTATATACAAAATGAAATGCAAACGTAATGTGGTAAATTAACAAAAAAGAAGTTCAATACAACAGTGTGAGTAGCCGGTGAAGCTCGGCCATCTTCTTCGGAGGCACTTAGGTGGTGGCTACAGTCTGTGCAGTGTGGGTGGGCTCCCCAGGAACAAAGGGTTTGGAGGTGGCCGGATTCCATTTGTGTGGTTTGGGGTTTGTGACATGTCGTCGTATGGCATCTGCCGGGAGTCCCAGAGTGGAGAGGTGGGCCTCCGCCTCTTGCAAGTCCGCTATGAGGTACGTGGTGCCTCCCTGGAGCACTTGAAGCTTGTGGGGTGAGCGCCATCTGTATCTGATATCGCGCTCGCGGAGCAGTGTGGTGAAAGGCCTAAGGGTTGAGCGCCAGGCCATGGTCCCCCTAGATAAGTCCGAGTAAAAGGAGAGAGTCATGTCCTCAAAGGTGAGCGGTGTAGTGTTCTTAATGGCAGCCATTACTGCGTCTTTGTCCTGTTGCTTCTGGAACTTGATTATTAAATCCCTAGTTGCTGCTGATGGGGCCGTTGGTGGTTTAGGGATTCTAAAGATGCCGTTGAGGCCCACTCCCTTTGCTTGCTTTGGTGGCAGTATCGTACTCACCAGGTGCCGCATGAGGTGGGGGAGTTCAGAGTCTGGAATTGATTCAGCGATGCCCCTGACCTTGAGATTCTGGGCGCGTCGTGAATCCTCCATTGTTGCCATAGCCCCTTCAACCTTCAATTGCTGCTGTTGCAGTTTTTTCATCTCCTGCTGGAGGGAGGTCACTTTCCTAGCGTGCATGTGGGAATTTAGCTCCACAGTGTTCACACGGTCCGTGAGGCCCTTTATGTCTCTCCGCATATCAGCGACGTCCGCCTGAATATTTCGGCGGAGCTCCGCCAGCAGCTCCTTCATTTCAGCTTTCGTGACCGGAGCTGTTTCAGGCTGCGTGGCTGGCTTTGGGTTAGGCTTCTCCGGTGGCCACCTTGCGGGTGAGCAGGATTCTTCTGGGTCAGAGAGCAGGTCGTCTGAGTCTTCTAGGCCTTCTATGTAGGCGGCCATGTCAGGCTCTTGTGCGCCATGTGCCCGCCGCCATAGGTCTCCTATGCTGGCGCCCGGCCAGATCGGGTTTGGATTTTTTGGTCTTCCTGCCCATTACTGCTTCTTGTGTGGGTCACTGGGGTGCTTTGGGGTGTGATATTTCCAATAGATTGTCTTTTTAGGCCGATATCGCCAGGAGCTCTCTGTAGATGCGACCTGTCGGTTCGGCTGCTGGCTCCGCCCCCTCCAGTGCACATCTTTTTATTATTCAGGATTGCATAACATAACAGTTTCTGTGGACTGAGTACATTATTGAAGATGCTGACTCAACAGAGCTCCCCCTGCAAGCTGTTTATACAATATTGCTAGACTCACCAGACCACCAGTACCATCCTATGCACTCTACCCAGAAAAACAAAAATGTAAATGGAAAGAGAGTAACAAGACTGAGTATCAACAACATGAAGAAGTACTTAAAGTTTTTGTGCAGGACTCCTTCCCTTGTAGTTGGGATACTGCCTCTACACCATGTTTTGAACAAGCAGCATTTTCAGTGATCTCACCTATTCAATATTTTGCAAGTGCCGTGACAGACAGACAACTACAATGCTTTTTTTTAAATTATTTATATTTTATACTTTTTTTTTTTTAAAGCATTTTCTCTTTGGAATTTATATGCATATTCTATACTAATCTGGTGAATAGACAGATCTGTTTTAAGTAAAGTCACAAAATCCACCATAGTTTCTTGAACACACACACACACATATATATATATAATATACTATACTATAATATAATATATTTCTTCACTGAGGGTTGTAGCCCTGTAGTATGTAAACATTACACATTGCAGAAAGAAAATGAAGTAAGGAGGGCCCAGAAGAGATGCCTTGAATAATAAATTATTTCCTTCTTTATGCATTTTAAATTAAACCCAACAGGTTTTTCCATCTATTTCTAACGTATGGGTTTATTTATTTAACAGGAAGTGCTCTTATGTTTATAGCCAACGTGTAAAACGTAGGCCAGAATAGCTGAATTGGACAAAGCCTCCAACTTGGATATTTAACTTTTTTACAATACACTTAAAGGGAAACTCCAGATCCCTAGAGCATTTTTATATGAGAAAAATGTGTCCTCTTACTACATTTTACATAAAGTGCAGATCCAAATAAAATTTAGCACTTTTATAACATAACCTAGTGACACCCTCCTAACTGTCAGTCAATCAGTAATGTTACTTCCTGGTTTGCTCAGTGGAACTAAACACAAGAGGCAGCAATTGCTTAGAGCACCTGCCATGCAAAGACTTCACATTGAGCTGCATTGGGAAGTCTGTGATAGGACAGCCACAGAGAGTCTGGGCGGAGTTAAAAGGAGAGGGCTTGCAAAGGATTCAAAACAAGAGATCTGCATCTTTTTACAAGCTGTTTTAGATTTACTCTTCTATTCAAAAGTGCATTATTAAAACACATTTTCAGTAGGGATATGTCTACTAAAGCGTGATTATTTTCTTTTGGGTTTGGGCAGTGGAGTGTACCTTTAAGTACCTAGAAATAATATGTGTATTGCGCTTTTACATTGTGTAGGATACAACTTATCTTAATCTAGCATTAGATGTGATTTATTAAAAATGACTAACCAAGATAAGGAACTATAGGTGATCAATACATTTCTAGTAAGCTTGCATGCATAATATGAATGTAGGCACCTGATTAAAAAAAGTGTCAGAATAATAGAATATAAATAGCACTGCAAATTTTTAACAGCCGGGCAAGCATTCCATTGGTGATAACTTTGCAAAACTTTTTAGTACAAGAAACTATGACAAATCTCTTCCAACTTGCCTTAAAGGACCACTATAGTGCCAGGAAAACATACTTGTTTTCCTGGCACTATAGTGCCCTGAGGGTGCCCCCACCATCAGGGACCCCCTCCCGCCCGGCTCTGGAAGGGGGAAAGGGGTAAAAACTTACCTTTCTCCAGCGCCGGGCGGGGAGCTCTCCTCCTCCGATCCTCATCTCCGCCCATGCGGCTGAATGCGCACGTGCGGCAAGAGCTGCGCGCGCTTTCAGCCAGTCGCATAGGAAAGCATTATCAATGCTTTCCTATGGACGCTTGCGTGCTCTCACTGTGATTTTCACAGTGAGAAGCACGCAAGCGCCTCTAGCGGCTGTCAGTGAGACAGCCGCTAGAGGAATTGGGGGAAGGCTTAACCCATTCATAAACATAGCAGTTTCTCTGAAACTGCTATGTTTATAAAAGAATGGGTTAATCCTAGCTGGACCTGGCACCCAGAGCACTTCATTAAGCTGAAGTGGTCTGGGTGCCTAGAGTGGTCCTTTAACCAGATCCTTTAAAGGGACTCTCCAGTGCCAGAAAAACATTGCTGTTTTCCATCGGCGCTAGGTCAGTGCCCTTCTCCCTCCCACCCCCATCCCATGTTGCTGAAGGGGTTAAAACCACTTCAGTGACTTACCTGAATCCAGCGCTGATGTCTCTGCATTAGACCTTCTGGCATTCCGGCAACGCTGGAGGTCCTCATGCATAGCGTGAGGACCTCCAGTGTAGTTTAAAACACTTTTCGAGTTTTAAGAACCCAGAAGACCCTCTACTGGCTGTCTGATAGACAGTCACTAGAGGAAGACTTAACCCTGCAAGGTAATTATTGCAGTTTATAAAAAATGCAATAATTACACTTGCAGGGTTAAGGGTGGTGGGAGTTGGCACTCAGACCACTCCAATGGGCAGAAGTGGTCTGGGTGCCTGGAGTGTCCCTTTAAGAACCTTTACCAAAATAGGTCAGTGGTAAGTGCACCACCTCCAGTATATCTCCAGTTCCTCTCATAAAAATGGAGGGGTTGACCCATGGCAAATGAAATCTAGCATTTCATCATTTAGAAGTTAATAAATGGAGTATCAATAATCTGATTAATTATAACAACATGTCAGTGTACTTGTTACCCTAGTTAAATTGTTTGAATTTCTAGCACCACTATGAACTTGGCTTCTTTAGAATTTCAAAATTAAAAGTCCTTCAGTTTAGAATTGATTGTATGCTGTCTAAATGACTGCTGGCAGACACAGCATGTCTCTTATTCCCACTGAGAGACTGAGATTAGGATGCTTTAGATGTCATTAAAACATTTTCCGAAACCTTCATTAGATTTATAGCTACATCTATTATATATTATCTGCCCGATTCCAAATTATTTATGTTTCGAAATAGCTGCCAGCTCACTATGTAAGCAGAATTTGGGAGTCGGACGTAGTTGGTAAAAGTTATAGTACAAAAAGTAAGAATTACTTTTCTTTTTAAAGGTGTCTGGCTCAAACAAAACTCCACACGTGTTTCACAATGTAACAGTTAAATTATACCTACAGATTCTAAAACTGGGAGAACCAGATTTCAAACAGTTGTAACCACCTCTAGACATTGTAATAAATGTTTCACTGGCGTAGAGATGTGCATAATACAAAGTATGTCTCAGCACAGCATTAACAAGGCTGCGGGCTAAAGTAAAAAAAGGGAAGGATCGATGTACGTCACCTCGATCAGAAACATTTTGCGTAGGATGTGTTCAAAATATCTAATTTTTTCAGGCTTGATATAAATAATTTCAAATGTATACATTAAACATGAAATTTAACTGTCATATTGCTGAGAGGTCATATGATGTTGATATTTAGATGAAAGAATTGTTTTAAACATGCATGATTAATTCCCTCCAAATAATACATTGATATTTTGGCATTGTTAAAAATAATAATAAATGCTGTTTCTCGCAAATTAGTGTTTAGAACCTGTAATGAGGGACATATTAACCATCAATAGATTAAAAAAAAGAAAAATTGTTTCAACAAATAATGCATGTTTTACAACACTATCTCCTTCTAACTGATACATTTTTCATTAAATTGTTTACTCCCTGTCATCATTTCTTCTACATTGTAGAGTATAGATAGGAGTTGTTCAGTTGATACAGTTTTATTACTACTTTTACTTTTAATTCTCTCTATAAACGAATGTAACCTTTATTGCAAGAAAACAACCAACTATACGCCTCCTTGTTTAAGCAGAAGAGACTCTTAGAAGATAAGATCAAATTGCATATTATTATTATATTTATAAAGCTCCAACATATTCCGCAGTACTGTACAATGGGTGGACTATCAGACAAGTATTTGCAACAAGTGAGGCAAGCTAGATTCACAGAAACAGAGGGTGTTGAGAGCCCTGCTCAAACAAGCTTACATTCTACCGGGAGTGGGATAAATTGGCACAAGAGGTAAGGGTAGGATGTACATATAAAGCACTTCAGCAAGCTAAGGTGCTTTAGGTGTCTGGACTGACCCTCATGTTTGTCATCTGCGTATTTTAAATGGGATAAAACAAAATTATACAGATGTAATAACAGGGCTCGACAAATCCCAGACGCCAGGTCACCATAGCAAGCAGAAAATGTTTCATGGCGCCTGGAATTTGTGAGCCGTTCCCTCTGAAGCAGGTGGACGGCTGCTCAGCCAATCGAATGCTATTGTACAGGTGCTGTAAAATGCTGTGCCAATCAGCATCTCTTGGTAGAGATGCACTGAATCAATGCATCTCTATGGGGAATGTTCAGCTCATCCATACAGCGTAAAGACATTGCATGTAGGTGCTCCACACTGTGCAGATAGGAAGCACATTAGTGGCCGCTAATACAGGTGTATCTAGGAAACAATGTAAACACTGCCTTTTCTCGGTTTACATTGAAACGCCTGCAGGGACTGACTATAGACACCAGAACCACTACATTAAGTTGTGTTGGTCCTGGTAAATACACTGTCTCTTTAAGAATTGTATTTTTGTTGTTAAAAATATACTTTGGAAGTTTAAAAAAAAAAAAAAAAAAAAAGGCTCCTTACTTTTTAGCTGGCTCCTAGCAAAAATGTGTCAAGCCCTGTGCTTATACATAAATACTAAAGTGAAAATTGTTAAAAATTCAAAGTGGATTTCAAATTTAAGTTTCCAAGTCAGCTATGTTTCCAGTTCAGCTCTACTTTGGCCTTAAAATTCACTTTCAATTCCTGATAATATTTACTGTAGTGAATATCCCAGTTTATGACCACAAGCCACTGTTTAGTGATTAAACCTTTTTCAGAATAAATTATTACTTATATTTGAGAACTTATTGCACAAATAAGAAAATACATTCCAACAGTCTAATTTTTGTTACGATTATGTCACCTTTTAAACAAGCAAAACGTGGTGTGCATTGATTCAATGCTTTCCTATGGGAAAATCTGATGTGCATGTGGCACTCGCCACGCATGCGCATCAGGTCCCCAATGCTCTTCTACAAGGATTGGACCGATTCTGGAGAAGGCCATGCTTCCTCCATGATGTCGCGGGAGGAGAAGAGGTAAGCCAGAGTTGAGGAAGTCTCAGCGCTGGAAACAGGCAAGTAAAAGGCTACTTTTTATTGTTTTTATGGTGAAGGGTGGGGGAAAGCAGTATAGACAGGAACAGGAACACAGAAGGATTTGTATTCCCAATTTTCCTTTAATGCAACATTAAAATAAATCACAAACATGCTATCATAAATAAGACATATCCAAGGATAAAAAAACTTCAGAGTAAAATATATCAAAGGCATAATTGTATGCCTCCATGTGACATTTACAAACATAAATTTTGTGAATGCTGTCATACAAAAAATTAATCTAAGAAATGTTTAAAGTATGAACAGAATAGAAAATATATGTAACTAAAACGGCAGATAGATTTTGGACATATGCATGTTCTCGTTCTCCTACTCTCAATGAGAGGGGATTCCCTTATCAGTGTGATACATAAAGCTACAAAATAAAACAAGATAGAGATAAGTCAGCAATCCAATAGCTTATAAGATAAAATAAGTAAGGCTAACATTATCTGTGTCTACTCCTGACTTCTACAGCACTGATACAATCCATCATCTCAGAGCTATAAAGTCATTCCCAATAAACGCTTAATCCAATATTGCCTAGCTCTACCAACCAACAAAATGGGGGAGGGCCGAGTTGCTCAGCAACATTATCTTTTTTTGCGAGCCTCTTTATTTATGGCTATCCTGATTCCATTTGGGAGATTTACCTTAACCTTTCTGTAAAAATGCAAAATAAAATGAGATGAATAATTGGTTGACGATGCTTTGCGGAAAATATAACCACTCAACTGCGCTCGCCGCTTACTAATGGGTTACTAGGAATTCAACAGAAAGCAAACTGCTGAGAGGGTAAATCACATGAGGAATATGTGAAAAAACACACATACACAGGGCTATTTACTAAACTAGAAATCAATCGAGCAATAAAAATGAAAGAGTAAAAAGGCTAATAAGAAAATGATATCATTGTGATGGCGACTTTTCTTCTAATTTGGTAATTTTGTTCTTAAATTAACAGTAATCATGTTAATACTCCACAAATCCCAGTTTACAGGTTTAATCGCCAAATAATATGCAAGGGATTGACCAAGAAATTGTAGTTTTTAGATTAAAACAGCTAATCTGAAAAGACAGCACACATTTTTTCCTCTTCTGCAACTTTGTCTAAAAAATAAAAAATGTAAAGCTTCATGGCGTAGTGAATGTTTTTATGAATTGATAAATTAAGCAAACTCTGACCAACAACTCCCAGAATCCTTTGAATGGAATAGAGGAAAGCAATCTTGGGAGCTGAAGCTCAGTAACATTGTAGGAGTCGGAGTTTAAGAGGTCTGTCTTAGATTGTCTTTAATGAAATCAATTTTCAATGTAATTTGAGTTAGGCTAAGGTCTTCTCCGCCCCCCCCCAAAAAAAACGATTTAGGGCCCTAACGACCTACAGTTGTAGTATGTTTCATTACTTTCAATTGTTAACAGATACAGGAGTTATGGGATTTACTTTGTACAAGTTTACGACATGTTGGAATGCAGGTGTGTTTCTATTATACAGATTCCAAAAAGCATTATTAAAATAACCTTTGTGCTACTGCAAACCAAGCATATTCCTGGCACGGGTTTACTGTTCCATGCTGTTTTCAGGGCCTGCTGTGAGTTCCTGTTCAAAGTCTGGTCTGCAAGCACTGATATGAATTGGCCTTTTCACCCGTCAGGGTGGGTAATCTAGTCTATCACATTCCAACTCAACAAATGACTTCCATGTGCTGGTTCACATGGAGCTAAACAATCTCTTTGCTTACAAATGTGGCCTTAACCCTTCGAGAGTCGCAACACTGATTACACACATCCTGGCATGCATGGTGTTAAAGGACAATAAAGTGCACATTAGCCCTACACTAATGAAAAGCATTTATAACTGATCTGCATGTTTTAGGTAAGACCTGTACCTATCTGTTAGGAGACTTCTTAAAGGGACACTCCAGGCACCAAAACAACTTCAAAGTTGCCTCCGATGGCTATGTCTACTCTCTCTGGTAGCATCCGGCTTTTGAATTTTCAGATTCAGAAAGCGCGGAAACCACTGGGCAGGGGCACACCTGATGGGCTGAGAGTAGTCAGCTGAATACTATCAGCAACTCCCCTGCCCTGCGGCACTCCTTGCTTCCTGAATCTGAAAATTCAGAAGTCAAATGTGGACATTCGATAACAGTTTAACCCCTTGAGGTAAGAGTGCCTCCAGGGACCTCCTGGCACCACATGAAGTTGTTATAGTGTCTGGAGTGTCGCTTTAACCCTTTGAGTGACAGAGCTTTGTCAGTGTAATATTAAAAAAAATGCTTTAAACCAATTTCTGGCATTCAGAGGATTAATGGGCAGACAAATATGCTCATTTTCTCTTATATCATTCTGAGCAACTTAGCTTTTCATTTGAAGAGGGACACTGTTATAAAAAAAATTTTTATTGTAGGATTGTAACCCCTATTTTAAAATTTTGATCACCTTAAGCCAAAAGAGTAATTAGTTTAGAATGATTAAAAATAGTGTTAGATATATTATAATCTATGTATATTATTTTGTAATCCTTACATGTAAGTAAATACATCATTTTAGTGTATCTTGAGGCTTGGGGGAAGCCATCTTTAATCTTCTTAAGTCTATAATCAGGAAATCAAGAGATACTATGTGCTCACAAATCCTAACATCGTGTGCAAGTGCTGAAGTGTTGGGCATCTTAAAAATGCACTCTGGGATGGTTTCACAACTTCAAAGTGTGCATTGGCTTAGCAGATAAGTGGTACTTCTTATCAACAAGGAATTACAGTGAAGAAATCAGAACAGAAGCAGATACATGTATGCATGACATAATACCTCTTAAAGCAGAAACCCGGCAGAATAGGGGCCGTCAAATTGGGACTGTCCCAGGAAAAATTGAATTTTTGGGAGGTTTGTAAATATAGGCTACTGCATTACCTCGATAATATATTTTGACTCATGAATCAAGAGCATGTTACATAATAATCTAGTTTGAAAAGAGACTCAAGTCCATCAAGTCTAATTATAAAGGTTTACTCCAACCACCATGACCACCTCTGCTTTTTGAACAGGTCATGGTGGTAGGAACCTGTATGTGCATTGTTTTTGCTTGAAACACATACAGAGCAATCTGCAGTTTGCTATTTGCACCTAACACATGGCTTGGGTACATTGACGTTGTGGCAGGCTTATGCAATGTATGATCATATACTGTAACTAAACCCCCATTATTTGAATAAGTTAGGAGTTTACAAAAAAAAAAAAACATATTTTGTAAACTTTGAAACTGCTGTTTAGTGAATAAGTGAGCTGGTTCTTTTTTTAGATATATGTATATATATACACACACTGTACTAAAAGCACAGCCCGTCAGCAAACTCCTCTGGGAAGCGGTTTCCTCCAATCTTCCAGTTATAAAACAGTTTAGTTAAGTGATAGCACAGAACACCTATTGTTAATCATGGTCTAATAACCCCAGGAGTAGCCTTGCAATTCCAGGAGAACAGAATTCCTATTTGAAGTCCACCAACAGCACTGGCAGCCACATCAAAGCTTTAAACTCTGCAGTGGATGCTGTGAAACCGCAAAACTTGGGTTTCCAAAACAAATGTGAGTATCTGCAGAGATTTATCTCAACATGTTACAAAATCACAGCTCACACACATTTTGCTTATTTTAGGCTTAGCGAAAACAATTGTCCATACACAAATATAGACTCTTTCAACCAGCACAATAATTGCGTTCGCTGTTTTGTTGTAAATCATTCGATCAAAGCCCCACAGAATAATCTCATTGGTTAGTGATAGCAGAACATTTAACACTAAATTATGAATCATCAAGAATCCAAACTGAAACCTTAAATTTTAAGCCAAACTAATTGAACTGCAAACATAGCTTACTTTTCCTGAAATTGGTTACTTTGGCCTAAAATCTGAAATTCACTTTTCCCGACAATTCATGTTAATTCACCCATTAGTGAATAACCCACTGGCCCACATTGCACAACTAAGGCTTCTGGGTGCATCCATTTTTTTTTCCTTGTATACCACCACAGAAGATTTTGGAAAAGCAGGTACATACTTGTAGTTACTGCAAGGGTCAATCCAGACCCCTAAACAACTTTAGCTTTATGTGTGACAAGTGTTTCCTCTTTTCTTTTTTCAATTCGCAAAAAGTACAGATTTCAATAGAAATTGACACACTTTTTATATAATAACCTGGTTACACCCACTTGGCCTTCAAGCAGAAAACAGGTAATGTTACTTCCTGGTTTTGTTAGCTCAATGCAGCTGACTTCAACAAAGACTTCTTGTTGAGCTGCATTGGGAAGTCTGTAATTGGACAGCCATCTAAGGTCTGGGCAGGTTTAGGAGTGGAGGGCATGCAAAGGCTGCACAAGAGAATATCAGCTTTTGCAAGCTTTTTTTTTTTTAGATATATTCCCAATGAAAAAAATATATAATTAAATGCATGCTATTTTTTATTTGGGGTATATCTATGAAACAGTGATTTTTATTTTATTTATTTATTTTGTATTTGGGCAGTGGAGTGTCCCTGTAACAACTCAAACTAGTTGTTTACTTACTATTAGTTTATTACTAAAGTGTGTTAATGGAGTACTTCTTGTGTAGATTGGAAAGGTGACCAAATTAATCTTATTGCTTAATTGCTATATGTTAGAAGTAGTAGTAAAATCACCTGCTCCAAAAAAAAACAAAATATAGATTATTGCCAGTTTTCATCATGTGGGTGCTTCCATAAAAAAAAATATTTTTAATCACTTTTTCCTTTAATTAGTACTTTTCATCCTGTGGAAAACCTTGCAAAGCGGAAAGGGAGTTTCTAAACTTGAGTCGAGTTCCTGAATCAAAGAATAGTGATTTCCAAGGTCAGAAATCAGTTATTTGGGCAGAAATTCTCTCTAAAAATGTGTATACACATCTAAAATGGATGTAATATCTTTATGCTTACAGCTAACCATCTCATATTAAAAGATTGCAGCAGCTCCCTGTTGGTATTAGACCCTGAACACTTACAGATTACAATAGCCTTGTATTTTGTGGATACAATGTTCTACCTTAATACAGCTTAATATTTTTTGATCCATACCATTAATGTGAGACAGGTCAGATCATTATGTCTTGTGCCATTATTACAGACTTTTTTTTTTCAAATTAAGGTTCCCAAACATTTCTTAAAACAAGTGTGCTCAATATTGTATTCATAGTGATGTTACAATTTGTATTTTTCTTTGTCGATACACTATCCGCCTGTCCAATTCACCACCTCCCCCGGTAATTAGATAACTCACTTAAAGAGGTGGTGATGAGAGGCTTGTAAGTAATACTGAAACAGATGGGAGATGGCTGGCTAAAACAATGACACTTGTCTATTACAAGTCAGAGAGTTGTGGTACCAAATATACTAACTAAATAAAAAAGATAATCTTTATGGGTCTTTCATTTTTCATTTAGGATATATTATGGAGATACCAAACAGGATAAACAATCTCCACAAATGTATGCAAATTTAAAAATACGCTTGTGCATTATCTGCATAGGGCCCAATGAAACTTTTTCCCAAGGTCCTACTTAAGATAGGAAGATGATGCACAATAAAAAGTACATATATTGATATCAAACACATTTTATTCTGGCCTGTATGCCCTGTGTGTCATTACATAAAGTATTTGATGTAACAATTTTAGTTAAGCCTAAGTAAGGAACATTCACTAAACTGGGAATTGTTGCAAGTTGCCATTTTAGGCCTTGGTACCTCTATTACACCATCTCAGGTTATCTGTCTGGTGTTCCTTATAACTGCATTGCAGGAGTGAGAATTAAGCATACATGCAGCTATGGCAGAACATCCTTAACATGCACAAACGTTTAATTAGCGAACATGTAGCAGCCAGATTGGCAAATTGCACGTGTTGGCTCAGTGTTCATGATCCCTAATAACCCCTCTTATGAGAATGGGGGGACATGCCTTCTCCCATCCTGATTAGGAATGGGGCACAACTGGGAGCTGTACCATAATAGCCAGGACAAATTGGAAAGAGAGTGTGTGTAATTTTTTAAACTTTTTTTATTTTTATTTTTTTTTATAGAAAATAAATTTTAGAGTAATTTCAAACAGCAAAATGAAAATTTTTACTGACACAATAGTACGAGATCTAAGGTAAAATAAAATGCTTAAAATAAATAAAAAGAGGATAGTTTAACTCTGTTTGCTGGAAAGCCTAAAGATCTCTATCTAGTGATCAGTCTGAGTCACCTAACCTGCTAACCTGGGCGAATTGTCTTAAAAGGGAGTTACCTGTGCAGTTTGGAGTGCAAATATTTACACAAGAAACATTTACCCTCCATCTCCACTAATTAAGAGTTATGGTTTAGTTATTTTATTTACATTAAACAACATAATAGTAATAGATGAATTTGTAGGTCTTCAAACGACTAAATAAAATTAAAAAAAGGGGGGAGGGGGAGAAAATATGAAAGGCCTACTGTAACATTTAAAGCACCAGAAAATGGCATTTTAAATAAAGAATAATTTCTTCATATTGCTAGAATAACAGCTTTTATACTATTTGTGCTATGTATTTCAATGTGTGTGTGTGTATGTATGTATGTGTATATATATATTAGAAAGTTGATGTGCCTTCCGGTACAAATGGCATTGAAACTAATGTCAAATAAATATATTAGAGTCCTTGTTTAACCTAACACCTGCGTAACCAAACCCAACTTTTTACCAGGAATAATTTTGAACACTGCGGGCCTACAGGGTCATTGAAGGCAATGCAATCTCTCCTAGCCCAATGATTGACAGACTGACTGCTAGTACTGGGCTTCTCGTGTAAGATCCAGGCAACATCAGGTGTGTGTTTACATGGACTGCAAGCACTTTAGGAAATAAAGGACATGCCATGTTCATTTGCTCATATATACTCAGCAGAGACGCATAGTACCATCAACATGAAAATGTAAATCGCTGTAATGAACCCAAATATCTATGTGTAATCAAAGATGCGTAATCAGGTCCTTTCTGTTCATTCATCCCCTATATTAGGGACACTGTGACACATTTTATATTCTGACCACAAATGGGCAATACTTGACAAAACAGCTGTGGAATGCAACTCATATCATGCTTAACCAGCCAACCATTTCTGGCCCACATTAGCCAACTTTGTTTTAAAATAGTATTTTCTTAAATTTGAAATTAATAAATAAAATGTTCCTAGTTTCACTCTCTATACAAACTCCAGTTATGGTATTGCTTTATAGCAGTATATGGTAGGTACTCCAGGTAGCTCTTGTTTCGTTGATGTTTACCTCAAAAAAACTTGGCCTAGTGCTGTGATGGCTATTATTAAGGATGGCTGATCATCAACTGCTTGCCAATCATTGGTCAAGTGTTTATAACTTGTTGGTTTATATGTGGTGGTGGTGCTGCAATAAGCATATTATTTGAAATACCCCACTATCAGAAAGTGGGTGAATACACAAGGATAGGGGACCTTCGGCACTCCAAATGTTGTGGGACTACATCCCTCACAATTCTCTTACACCTGTAATGCTGGTAAAGCATCATGGGAGGTGTAGTCCAAAACATATGGAGTGCCGAAGGTATAGTCCAGGGCCCTTTAGAAACACATCGCATTGCCTAAAAGATGTACAGAACATTGCAAAGCAATATGTTGCTAGCCCTCTGGCACTCAATAGGTTAAAAAAAAGTCCCTATTCCTGTCAGCTGATTAGTTTGAACATGTACAGGTTTCAAATGGAGGACACTTCAAAATGTATGATAATGGGACATTATAAAAAAGAGATTTAATCTTTTCCATATCATATTTGTAAGCTATGAAAATAATAGATAAGTACATAAGTAAATGTGTAGTATGAATATACACACACAGCTCATGATTTAATTGTATAATGACATTTCTAAATTACGATTATACGTAAAACATGATGTGACGTCAGATGCTATTTTATTATTGTATCATAACATAGTACATTAGTTCCATATACACCTATTGATTTCTGCTTATGTATACAGAATACAGTCCCACCAGGTGGTTGCACAGTGAAGGACCATCCCCCAGTGGTTCCCCAGTTAGTGACCCTCCTCCCATTAATACACTCACCTTGTCTGACAGCTCTCACCAGGACAGGCTCCTTGCAATTCCTGACCATATCCAGCACGTCATACCTCGGTAACCCCGACACTGCAAACCCGGCTACCTCCAACAGTAGTTCCCCCTCAGCCAGCTTCCCATCGCAGGAGAACAACGTTTCACCCACCTCCCCCAAATAGAGAAACTCTCCATACTCCGCTCCACCTAGCAGTGGTAGGTTGAGATCCCCATCGGAGGTCCTGCTCAAGGCACACTGATGGACCCTACTAGTCCAGTGGTTCTTTTTTTCAATCACTTTGGCCATAGTGACCCAGGAGCCAGAAGAACACAAGTGCCCTCTCCACTGGCCACCAGCTGGTGCATAGAACAACTACCAGCAAAATAAACCCCTATTTAATAATAAATACAAAAAATATATATATAATAAAAAAGGCGCAGGGAGCAAACTTTCTCCTTTTCGCTTTTGTCCAGAAAAGCACGTTCAAGCCATCACATCCCAAACTTTGTATCCAGATACCTCTGAGCAGCCGCACTCCATAATACCTTCAGGAACAAGCAGCACCCTGTCCAGACATCCCTCTATTATACCCACAAAGTTTCCTGCTCCTATTTCCTTGTGATCTGCCTCGCAAACCCCTCTCCCTTCTCTTCGCAGGCAGCCTTTGCTTGGAGGTGGGGAGGTTTCTTGGATAGTGAGTTCCTTACTGGCACTTCCTCGCTCACAGGGAGAGAGCGGCTCCTTTAAAGAGATACAAAGGTTCTGCTGTTGTTACATTGTAACATTCCATCCCGTCCCGGCGAGCTTCTGATCAGACAAGGCAACTGACGCGCATGCGCGTTGATCTCTTCACCCTCCCCTCCAGGAGATATCACACAGAGTACGCTGCCAGGTCCTAAAGCTGAGGGGTGAAGGAGGTGGAGGTGGAACTTGCAGGGTGCCATTTATTTATTTATTTATCTTTAAGGTAGGGTGTATTTTTGTTGATTTAAAAAACAAAACAAAAAACAAATATTATTCTAATGGGCACAGGTATGTGTGGCTATGGCAATTTTGATACGCTATCCCCATCCAACAAGAACGTATTGTTACTCTAAATCTGGAAAGAGTTAAACTGACTTTGTTGGTTGGTAGACATCTGGATAAAGGGCAAGGTCATTGTATGTCATCATATGGCAAACATAGCCAGGGAGAATAATGCTGCGTCAGATCAGGAGTTTAGGATTTGAAAAGCCTCAGCTCCTGCACCTCCTCTTGGAATAATTTTTTTTTACAGAATCTGACTTTGTGGTACAAAATAAACACATCTAAAAAAAAAAATACTGTATGTCACAGGGAGTCATAATAATTCCTATAAAAGATGCACATTAAAACAATTGTCTTAGGGCCACTATTCTAGGTTGATTATCTGGACAAGACCACTAATACTCTCATCATCGCTTTGTAATTATGATGAGTACCTATGTGACGAGGCTATCTGAAATAGTAAACGTTCACGCTGGCATGGATACACCTGGCAGGCATAAAGTTAAATTCTTTCTGTCTCTCTCACGCATCTAATAGTTTGCGTAGTTTGTGAGCAGGATAAATATAGGTAGATAGATTTTTTTTTTTGTTTGTTTTGTTTTTTTATTTTAACTTTTGTCATAAATCTATTTCTTTTATCCTCACTGTGGGATGTTGTGGAGTATATTGATGCTTTATGGATATATCTTATAAATTACATAAAAATGCTCATTGTAACTCTTAGCCACTTGTTGCAGAATTTAATTTCAATTTCCAGGTTAAAAACCTTACAAAATAAGATAAAACGAAAAGACACTGTGTAGAACGTGGTCTGCACTTGATAAAGGAATTAACCCTTTCTATGTGATGCTCACTCTCATGGCACTAGCAAGGTTAATATATGGGGCATGGTTTAGCAATGAATACTGTTGCTATGCAACTTCTTGTGTACATTTTTTGTTCCATGCATTTCCACAAGAAGTGATTTCATTGTAATTTGTAGACCAAATTGAACCCTTCCTTCAGGATATATGCATTGCATATGATCTTCTATAGTATGTATAAATATTTTGTCAAAAGGGGAATGACAAAGGGTAACTTGTTTAGCTAAGTAAAAACTAAAAACTGCAGTATCCTAGATTTATAGATACAATAAACATGAACTGTGAATGTGGTTTACAAAATCATGATTATGGTGTTCAAAGTGAATTTCAAGTTTTACACCAAATTACTGAAGGGAAAAATAAAACCCCAATAAAATAGATGTGTATGCATTAATGTGTGAATTAGCAACTCAAAGTGAATTTTTAAATTTTCGGCTATATAGCCAAACTGGTAAAATTCTACGCGTCAACAATCAGAGTTATTAACTAAAGTAAGAATTGAAAGTAAATTTCACATTTAAAGGGACAGTTGTTGTGGTGCCTGGAGCCCCCAGCGCACTCCTACCTCAAAGGGTTAAACTATTCTCGAATGGTTTAGATGATGTTGTTTTGGTTACATGGAGTGTTCCTTTAAGGCCAACGTAACCCAAGTGGAAGCTCAGCTGACTTATTAAAATTTTCCTGTATGGCCTTAAATTTTAAATTTATCTAAAATTTTCACTATAGAGAATAACCTTGACTTGTAGACGTTTTTCAGTTAAAATATTAAGGCCTAAAATTTGAAATGTACTTTTTATTTCCTAAAAGTTCATACTTGAGGATTTATTCACTAAACTCAAAAAATCACAATTTAACTTTTTTTTTTTGTAATGGATTTTTCATTTGGAATTAAGTGAATAAACCATTAAAGTATGTATTTTTGTGAGCTCCAACACAAAACACCTAATGTCACTACATTTAATTTAAATGACAAAATTGAAGCTAAGAAAAAAAAAAAATGCAACTCTACTCCAATACCAGCTCAGCTATTTTAGTTTCAATTTGCTTGATTTATTTTGTTAAAAAAGCATAATTTAGTGAACACTTAAAGTGAAAAATGTAGTCCAAAGTGACAGAATTGAAATATTATTATTTATAAAGTGCCAGCAAATTACGTAGTGCTGTACAATGGGTGGACTAACAGACTAGTAATTGTAACCAGACAAATGGACGCACTGGAACATAGAGGTTGAGGGCCATGCTCAATGCACTTACATGCTAGAGATCAGCCTTGGAGAATTTTTCCAGTTCTGCTATTTAGGTCTAAAATTTGAACTTCACTTTCCGAGTTATTTACGGAACTCGGAGTTTGCACAAATTAATTCTGAATGTTAAAACTGAGCAAAAGAGGGCGGAACCTAAAGCATACTGGGCAGGCGCATGTCTAGTGAGGTCTTCATATAATTAGCTTTTAAGCTGTGAAAACGTGTACATACCGCTAATTCATCGATTTCAGCAGTGCTCCCATGGTGGCAGGAAACTACCGAGATCTGACCATTTCGGATTGCGGCCTAGCGGTAATCCGGCTGGGAGTGGCAGCCTGTCTCCTTGTTGGAACTCAATTTGCCAGGAGGCCGGTGAGTCCCGTTTCCACCCCCCCACTCTGGATCGGTCATCCTGGTCCTCCTCAGCATAGACTGACTCCATGCTAAAGGGCCCCTCTGTTTGGGTATAGGAACCATAGGCGTGTGCACGGGGTGTGCCGGGTGTGCCTGGGCACACTCTAATCACACCTCCGTGCTGCACTGCATTAGGGGAGACTAACATGTCGGGTCCTCAGTCTATGACCGAGGACCTGACACAGGAGGGGGCCCGGCGGCTTGCAGGGGTCGAAGCTGCGACCGGGCCCGTCACTCCAGGGGGCCCAGCCGCCCTGTTGACCCCTGCGACCGTGGTGCCCACCGGCTTTGTGGTGCAGCCCAAACACTGGAGCCATATTAAAGGGGCCCATCAGGTGGTGCATGCTCTAGGGGCCACCCGATGACAATGAATTTCCGGTGATGATGTCAGAGCTGGGAGGAAGTATGTGTATCTCTTTATCTGCCTGGGTATCTGTATGTATGTATTAGTATCTCTATGTATGTATGTATGTATGTATGTGTATCTGTTTGCATGTCAGTGTCTGCCCCTATGTGTCTGCATGTGTGTCACTGTTTTTATATCTTTATGCGTGTCATTCTGTGTATCTGAATGTTTGTCATTTAGTGTATCTTCATGCATGTCTGTGTCTGTGTGTCTGCATGTGTATCTGTATGTGTCTGTGTATCCACATGTGTCAGTGTTTGTATCTGTAGAAGTGTCATTCTGTGTGTCTGTGTATTAGCATGTGTGTCAGTGTATGTATCAGTATATGTTATATTATACAAATGGAGGGGTGGGGGGGCCCAGAGCAATATTCGCACTAGGGCCCTGTGGTTTCTAGTTACGGAGGTGATCAACAAATTACCCTGCTCAATTACATTTTATATTTAGAGTTGACATTTTTACTGACAATTTATTTTGTGTTGTTTTACTGTGTAATGCCCCCTGGGCAAAAATACACAATTTCCTCCAGGTCATAACACTATATAAATAAGAATTTGTATTTTTTTTTAAAGTCTTTCTTCACAGCAAATAAGTTAAATATAGATGAGACACAGGTGAGCAAATGTGTGTCCAATTCAGTCAACAGGTGTGTTCACTTAGCCACACCCCTTTCCTTCAGGTGAGTTGGTGACTTACATCACACCCCTTTTTCCAAAATATTCTACATGGCTAACAATATAGCAATATCAAGTTCTAAAACAAATTAAGGCCGCCCATTGCCTTCAGAAGGGTTACAGTCATTATTTTAATTTAATGATATTGAACAGTTTTGAAAGAGAAAAGCCTTCAGTTCTTTGATGGATCACAAGGAGGAAATCTGCTTCACAATATAAGCTCAGGCAATCCCCATAAAGGTTTAAATATGGTGATTGGAGAGATTCTGAAAGGCACTTGACTTCTTTCTGTCTATGGATTTGATTAGCAGTATGTATGTGTGAATTATCATTATGAAATACAGGAACATCAAAGAATAATCATGTTTGATCCGAAATATACCGGATTCTGAAATAAGTATCATATTCCCTGGGCATTTTTAAACCCTTAGTGACTAGAAAATGTAGGTTCAAATTTAATCAATGTCATATCTTGGTCAGTTTTAAAGGGACACTCCAGGTAACTTGGAAGGTCAACTGTCATAAGTTGGTGTTACTTTAAATAGAATAAAAGTTCAGCTATATTGTGTGAGATTTGCAGATGAAAAATCAAGAGTATGTAATTTTGAACTATTAAGGCTCTACATACATGCCATTGGTACCACACATTTGGAAGTTGGCACTGCTGTACATGATGCATCTCCTCTACTTCCAAGTAATGAAGTGGCATCCATAATTCTAGGGCTATTCACTGGAGTAAGGAATTCAAAATTAATTTCAAACTTTAGCCAAAAATGGCTAGTCAGCATAGGCATGCACACTGGGTGTGCCGGGTGTGCTTGGGCACACCCGAATCCCCGTGGCCCGCGCTTTGTGCCTCTATGGGCCAGGGAGGGAGGCAGGAGAGGACCCAGGGAGCTCCTACCAGCACCCTTACACAGCACACTACCAGCACCCTCACACACACAGCAGTGTGTATGTATGTGTGTGTGTGTGTGTGTGTGTGTGTGTGTGTGTGTGTGTGTATATATATATATATATTTGTGCTCGGAATTTAAATACGTAATGGATAGTATCTGTGAGCAAAGTTGGTTGTGGTGTGCCGAAACCAACGTACGAGTGGGCCTGTAAATAAAAGAGGGCAAAAGATAAATTCGAGAAAATACACACGTTATTGCATTTTACAAGACCAAGTTCCTGAAAGCTTGGCGAAGCTCTTTCTCCGGTTGCGGAATATATGCGTTATATATATGGAGGATTTCCATCGCCCCAGCCTTTTGATGATGTGGACCGGTGCGTTTGTGCTAGAGGCTGCTGAGGCGGCTCCTATGCGGAAGGAGTGCCCGGAGAATGCAGCCGGGTTGTGTCTGAGCTTAGATAACAGGGTTCTGACATGTAACATCAATTTTGCCGTGGTAAGCGGGTGCCCTTGTAATGTTAAGAGCGGAGAGTCTGGCAGGTGAGCGTGAAGAGTTGACCGTAGTTGGTCGAGAACTTTCACCGGACACCAGGCATTATCAGTAGGGAAGAGAGGAATTATTGTAGGGTGTAGTGACCGGTTGGTTTTAGTGGTAGGGATAGAAAGTAGGTAGTGATCCTCTATCTTGGTGAGGTGTGAAGTTTTAAGGCTTAGCGCGATATCTCCTTGACAAACCACGGTGAACTCTCTAGGTCTGAGAAAACCATAGAAAGCGAGATATATAGCAGATTTGATCACCGTATTGGTGTTGCTATCAAATGGGGCTGTGTCAAGGAGATTGCTAAGTGACCTGAAGATAGGCCTGTCTATGGGTAATCTAGTGCTTGCGAGTGGAGGTGATATACCTTTCAAGGCCTTTTTAATGGGGTATGATGACAGAAATGGAGTGCTGTTAGGAAAATTGGTGAGGCTGTGGTGCTGAACCCCGGTGAGGTAAAGTTTAATGGTGTTGTGCGACAGATTAAGGTGTAGGTGGCAGAAAGAGGCAAAAGACACCATGATTTGCATAGAAAAGTCACCTTGTAGCCCGAATTCTGCAGTGAATTTGTTAAATATGTTAAGTGCCCTATTGTAAGTGATAGCAGTGTTGGGTGATAATGCTTGGTGAGTGAGTGATCTAGCGTGAAGCAAGAGTGTGCTTAATCCAAGATTAGTTCGTGAAACCGTGGTGTCCTGGATGGCTGTTGGTGAGCCATTGGGAGTGCCTGAGAAAATGCCTGGAATCGAGAACGAGAAAGAGCGTCAGCGGCGGTGTTGTGAATACCCGGGATGTGAGAACATACTAAGTGAAACTGACCGGATGCTGCCAGCCTGGTCAACTTGTGAATCAGCCGCATGATGGTCAGAGATGATGAGCGCCCTTTGTTAATGATATCGCAAGCTGCCGAGTTATCTGAGTAGCATTTTACTGCCTTGCCGGACCAGAGATGCCCCCAGGTGTGTGCGGCCGCCACAATGGGGTAAATTTCAAATAGGGCTGAGGTCTCCCTGAATCCTGGCAAGGCATTCGTCTCAGTGGGCCAGTGGCCCCTAAACCAGTGGTTCCCGAAAATGGCTGCGAAACCGGTGTTGGCTGCTGCGTCTGTGTGGATGATGGGTGAAGAGGTGGAGAGAGGGGGGATAAACATGGAGATACCATTCCAGTCTTTCAAAAACTTCCCCCACATAGCTAAGTCAGCCTTGGCGTGGGGGTCCAAAGAAACTGTGCCGGAGTCCGGGACTCCGTGGAGCAGGCAAAGAAGTCTGGATATGAAAGACCTTCCCTGCGGAATGATGCGCATGGCGAAGTTCAGAGATCCGAGAAGGGACTGAAGTTCTCTCCTGGTGCAAATGTCATTCCGCAGGAATGTGTCTATCTCCCCTCTCAATCGTGAAAGTTTGTCGTGGGGAAGGCTAGCTCTGAGTTTGACAGAGTCGAGCTCTATGCCTAAAAAGGTCAACTTAGTTGTGGGTCCTATAGTTTTGGCTGGGGACAAAGGGACTCCAAGTGTGTAAAATAGTGCGGTAGTACTTTTGATTGCTGTGGGTGTTGATGACCCTGGCTCTATCAGTAGAAAGTCGTCTAGATAGTGAATAACGGAGTGACACCTGATGACGTTCAGAAGCAGCCAGCATAGTGACTCTGCGAAAATGTCGAAAAGTTTGGGGCTGCTTCGAGAACCGAAAGTGAGTCGTGTTGAGAAGTAATAATTCCCTCACCATTTAACACCGTGTAAGTGCCAGAGTGAGGGGTGTATGGGCAGTAATTTAAAGGCGTTAGTGATGTCTGTTTTGCTGAGCCAGGGTCGATTACCAGATGTTGTGATGGACTGTATGGCATCGTCGATGGTAACATACCGAAGTGAGAATTTGTCTGCTGGAATGAGTGCGTTTATGCTTGGAACAAAAGAGGAGTGCGGTGCCGATAAATCGATAATAAGACGTTTTTTATTAGAATATTTGTGAATAGCAATACCAATAGGGTTAGTGCGCCAGGAGGAAAACGGTGAAGAGGTGAAGGGTTCGATCATGAAACCGTTAGTGGTTTCTGCGGAAATGAGAGTGTCTATAGCGACTGGGTCTAAACGTGCAGTCTGGAGATTGGGACATTCTAGTGTACCTGGGGGAATGGCTACTATGCCTGTGTGAAACCCTTGTGAGAAACCTGTGGTGAGAAAATCCACCAAGTACCTGCTGGGGTGAGACCTTAGATAAAAAACCAGGTTGTCGATATTTATGTCGGTTAGTCATTTGTTTGGTGACAACCTGGCTGGACACATGGTCTTGGTATGTGCCCTGAAACATATGGAGCAGATGTGCAATAATCTACAGGCGCTGAAACTGCAGGAGCCTGTGTTGAAATTATTGCACACCTGCGCTTTACCTAAAAAGGAGATGGGCCTACCCAGCTTATCCCGAAGACCACCCGCTGGCTTATTGTGAGGGGTGAAAGAGGAGTGAGGTGTGAACGTGGGGTGAATGGGTGGGAGTGGAGGTGGTGGGATCTGATTCGACGGGACATAAGTCTGCCATATGGGATGTCGAATTACAGATGGCACAAGCCGGGGGCCTGAGTCCAGCGAAGTGGTGACAGAATAGTTCTGTGTCCATCTGACCCCAGTTCATTCTAATGTTGAACTGCTTGAGATGGGTCGCCACCTTCGCTGAAACTGACTTGTGGTAGTCATAGAAGGAAGAGCCCCCGTACTTGATGCCTAGATCCACTACCTTGTGGAAATAGAGATCTAGCTCTTCTCTCCTATGGGGATACACCGTGCAAATGACGTCGCGGTATATCCCGAAAGCTATCACAAACTGGGGGATAGACAATTTTTTTATTGAGCCTGGGATCCCTCGTTTTGAGCACTACTGAAATGTCACCATAGTTGTATGCCTTGTTCTCGAGTACATCCTGAGAGGCTATGAGTAAAGACACCAGACACACATCCTTCCCGTCTAGGATATCTTTCCTGATAGAGTCTGGGACGGAGTGTGCTGGTGACTCGAATGGTGTGATGGCCGTGCCAGGTGCTGGAGGGGGGAGTATAGGGGGGCATGTAGGTATAGCAGGTACAGCCGTGGTAGAGACTGGGACTTCGGTGTTAGTACCTGAGGAGGAGATGGCGCTCTCCACCTTAGACAGCCTGCTATTGAGGGTCTGTAGATTGGCCAAGATATCTGCCAGGGTATCCTGGGTGGCCGTGCTGTTTCTTGGTGGTTGTCCTTGAGAGCTAGTTCCCGGCCTAGGCTCGAGGACTTGGTGGGTAAGCAGCCTGTAAAGTTCTGCCTTTCTAGCTGTGGCCGGAAAGGGGATTCCCCTGAGCCTAAGCTCGGCCGTGATTTTGGGAATAGTCCATGCTCTCAAGGACGTGGGGGTTGAAAGAGTGAGTGATTCGCCTGGAGACACGGGTCTGATTGGCGTGAATGGTGTTTCTTCTGTCAGTTCTTCGGTTGGAATTGGTTCTTGGGACATTCTAAAAAGGAATGATTATGTGAAAGATATATTAGAAGGGGAGTGAGGTAAGTAGGGGGGTATGGGGAGTGGTGTATCTGGAAGAACTGGACTGTAATGCTAGATGCCGAGGCGAAAAACTTAACTGTTGAATGACTGGATAGGTGAGGCCCTGCTAATGCCAAGTGGCGGTGAGAGGCTCTACCTGTGATTTGGCTTATGACGTAGGTGCCACGGACGTGGTGGCGGGATGTTGGCCTCTCGGTGATGATAAGAGAAATCAAAACGTGTGGCCGTGACAGGTGAGGCCCTAACTAGAGCCCTGTAGTAGGGCATGCGAGCCTTATAACTATGGTTTGGGCGTGGGGCCGTACCTCCGTGTTGAGGTGAGGTGGGGTGGGGGTGATAGGCCTTGCGGGATCGGATTTCCTGATAGGGTGGGCTAAGGCATTAGCCTGTGCCCTATAGCCAGTTCGATTGTATGCTTAAGGGTAAAGTGAGAGGACTGGAGTGGTGTGTGGATACTAACCTTGACTGGTCGCAAATGGTATCTGGAGCCTCCTGATAAGTGTATAGAGTCTTGTCTTAATGCTGTCTTTAAGGAAGAATCCTGAGGGTTTAAGACAGATGTTGATGTATTTATACGTATCGTGATGTCGTATGAATAGTATTGGGAGAAGGTTTGTTAGGGGCGCAACGTGAGATCCTGCATTGAGGGATCTGGGAGGTTTAGGTGTAAGAATGGGATGATTTTAGATATTAGTGAGGAGGCAGAATGAGGCCTTGGGGTAGCGAATGGACGTACTTGAGTAAGGACGTAAGTACCTGAAGGTATGGCTGAGTACCGGGTCAGGTTTTTGGTGTTTTCTGAGCCTGATGGCCGTACGACCGAATGTCTGTGTAGACAAGTAGTAAAGAGATAACGTATCGTGGGCGTAAGCCTGAGGAAAGGTAGTAATGGAGTTGAGACCGCGTGAGGTCTAGTATGGAAAAGAGAGTGAACTATACCTTGGTTTTGAAGTACAGAGATTATGTTTAAGCGTGGCAGGTTAACTGCGTAGAATCGGTGGAAGCTTAGAATAATACAGGATCTAAGGGTTTAACCAAAGACAATTTCCATATTTAGCGATAGATGTGAAGATAATTGATAAAACCTGATAACTCAAAGTGATAATATACCATACCTGTTCCTGTAATAAAAGGACCTTGAAATAACAACTTTAGCGCAGAAAAGTAAGAGACCGATGCAATCTGTAAAAGCCAAAATATGTGACAGCGTGATTTATGTGAAAGGAATAGTACGGATTTTGTGTAATGGGTATTTCTTGTATGTAGTGTTTAAATGACTTATATCTGAGTGTTTTTAGAAAGAATGGTATTGCTTGTATTAGACACGTATGAAGGTATGTACCATGGTTAAAACAGTATGTTTATTACAGAAAAATACGTTAATCGGTTAGCAAGGTAGGAAAAACACAAGGCTGGTAGTTAAACCAGATAGCATAACCCCATACTGATGTGAAGGTATAAGTAATAATCTGACCGAAACAAGAAATAAACGAAAAAATGTAGTAGGATTCGTGTGATTAGAACTTATGCATGCTTTTAGCTTGTTAGAATAGAAATATAACCGAATATAAATTAGTAAGATGGTGTTCGTGTATTTAACCGTACGAATAGGTTGGTACTGAGTGACCGAACGGAAAAAGGTAATACAGATAATAATGAGCTTAATACATTAAATATATATTCGGTAGTTTCCTTACGAATATGCTTAAACGATAGTGAAATGAGCCGAACGTACGTGCGTTTTGGCGCGAATGGAGATTTTAACGAAAAGCATGTATTCGTGTAAATGCGAAAGAGGGAGCCTACCCCTACGTTTTTAGGCCCGAACAGCGGGGAATAGCGAACGCTAATTCCCTAGCCTCGCTTACGTGAACGTGCCGGTCTCGTGACCGGAAGTCGGGAACCTCGACCGGGAAAAACCGAGTGGAAGGACCTCGAACGGACGGAGGATTGAACAGGACGTCTGACTGCTGGAAACAGGTACAGTTCTGTCGGGAAGCTGGACCGGAAGTGCTGGTTGCTATGAAGACAATCAGCTGAGCGGCAGCGGTGAGTAGGGGCAGGGAATTTAAGTAGGGGACTTACTCCTCCCACAAATTCAGGCCTAATGGCAATATATATATATATACACACACACACACACACACACACACATAGATACGCCGTGTTTGTTTGTACTTTAGGGTGCACACCCTTATGCAATAGGCTGTGCATGCCTTTCATTTTAAATCACTTTTGATTTCCCAACAAATCTCACATTGGTGAATAACCCTATTTGTGTGCACTCAGTCTTTTGGGGGCAAGCCTTCCTGTATGCATCCACCCTGCCTATTTCTGTATGATATATCCTTGTTGTAATGGTCAACCATCCGTAAGTCCACTTGGGTTGGAAGCACCTACTTATATGATGAAAAGCTAGTGTATGTTTGCAAGTCATAACATCATGTGCAAGCACTGGGCAACTCCATAACGCAATCTGGGATGGTTTTATACCATCAAGTTACGCATGGTCTAAAAATATAAGAAATGCTTCTAGCCAAAGACAGCTGAAGATGGCCATCTCCACAGAGCAAAGGTAAGCTAGGCGGTGCACTAACAGGGCTGGTCATGACATCACATTCTGAAGACATAGACATTAATATGTAGTTCGTCCCCCCTCTCCCCTGCCTTTGCAGTTATGGCACCTTCTACTCATTTGTGAAGACTTTCCACAAAATTTTAGAGTATTTCTGTGAGAATGTTTGCCCATTCAACCAGCAGAGGATTTATGGGGTCAGGCACTGATGTTGGATGAGAAGACCTGGCTCTCAATCTCCGTTCCAGTTCATCGGGGTTTAGGTCAGGGCTCTGTGCGGGCCAGTCAAGTTTTAGAAGGAAAAAAAAAAAGCCAGTACTAATGTGAAAAACAACTTATTTGGAAAGTTAACTAAACTTTTACTGCTGTCTCTTTAACAACTTTACAGTCTTTTACTCCCGTATTGAATTTTCTAGCTATTAATCTCCACAGTTAACCACATTGGTCCTTTTAGTAGTCTGATCAATAGTATGGCTTGCAGCTCTGTAAACATCATTGATAAAACAATCTGCAAAGCCACAGATCTTTTAAAATATTTTAATAAAATGCAAAGTATTATAATACATTTTATTTTATGAAATCTTTACAATATTTTTACCTACAGTATTATAAAAATGCAAATGAATAAACTAAAAATATTCTAGAATTAAAATCCAAACATAAATCTTTTTTTACAGCGTCACACGTATTGCCAGTTTGCTGAATAAACATTTCTAGGTAAAGAACATTTAAACAAAATATTTTAGATACACATAAAATATTGATGTTGTTTGTTTTGCATGTTTTCTTCAGGCGTACATGATATCTTGATTTGCAATAGCTACAGATCTAGTATCTGCAGTTAGCTATAATACAGATTATTGAGAAGTCTTTGCAAGGCAAGTGCTTTGAGCAGTTTAGCTCCATAGGGCTAAGCTACCAAGAAGTAACAAGAATGAATGTCTGACCGAGATATATTGGAAGGTGGAGCCTGAAGTTGTGGGAGGGGTTAACCAGCTATTTAAACTCAGGCCCCCTACACCACAGGGCAGATGCTGCCAGGTTCATTTCTACTTCCGGTTCAAAGGCCATCGACGCAGACTGCCTAAAACTCCAAACAAGCTGGTCTGGGCTTACTGAGGTTCCCACGCCGATCGGACCAAGTTCTCCCTGCTCCAACAACTCCCATCATGATGTTCCAGCCACATGCGGTCAGAGACTCCCACGCCAATCGGACCATGTTCTCCCTGCTTCATCAACTCCCATCCTGCTGTTCCAGCCACACGCGGTCAGAGACTACTCACTTCCTCTCCAGAACTGGCCATTCATTCCCGCCAGCACAATGAGACCCCTTCCCGGCTTTCCGAGCCTTTTCCTGGACCAACCCTCCGTGTCTGCTGAGTCTGGGTACTTTCCAGCCGCATAGCTGACCTTTCACCTCACCGCAGCTTCCGGGTCAATTCGTTTGCTTCCTGTATCAGTCAAATCCACGAACCGTGAGTCTGCCCAAATGGGCTAAATCCATGAACAAACACTTACATAACGTCCTTACATAACGTCCATTCAGGACTTTTTCCCCTTTCAGGACTTAAGTCAGTTCGCCTACTCCTGCCATTCCCATTTCGTTAGTTTCCTTTCATCCAATTTCTACCAAACTAGTCTCCAATCTATCTCAGTTACATGCTGCTATCTAGCGGCCACTACAATCATAGTACCCATTCATTAGTTTTACACTGTTCCCTGATACATGTAATGTCCAGGATCTTTTGAATGTATTTAGCCTACTACTAATTGTCCTTACATGCCCCCTGTTGTTGGGTTATGTTTGCTATGTTTCTTGTTATTATTTATCGATTTTGCACAGATATTGTCAGTTTCCCATTACTAGTTCAGCTGTGGTACACGTTTAATATCCACTATGTATATAGCATTTCCATCATATATTGCAATGTCTAATTTTATCACTTATGGACATGGTACTGTTCTGAAGCATTCATCATGTTCACATTTGTTACCATGTGTTATGGCCAATCTGTATACTTGCTCCCATTATAGGTATTTTACTTATTTGGAGCACGACCACCTATTCGCTAAACCTTTTTAGTAACACGCCACACTCCTATGTTCAGTATATGTATCGTCATGTTCCCTGGTACAAACCCTAGTGTGCCAGGTTTTACCATACCATCATACGATCCCCTTGACTCTACATCAAATAATCACGTATTCTGCACTAAAGGTTATTTTCTCATCGCTGTTATATTCTACTCAATCAAATTCATCATCCTAACCAACCCTTGCTATTTAGGCATGGCTTCACTAAACCTACATCAACTCCACTCTAACTGTTCGATGTTACATCAGCCAACAATGGCACGCAATTCTTCCTCAAGGCCATACACAGGCCCACGCCCAGGGATCCTTAATTTCCCACACATACACCCCTTCCCATGCTGTCACGACTATATAATTATTCTAAGTCCTACCAGGATAGCCCAAACTACCCTCATAGCTTGGTATTTCATATCACCCTATACGTATTTTAGCTATAGAAGTCACAGGACCAATAAGCGGTCACTCAATAATGACTCATTATTGTCACAGTATTGGTTAAACACTCCCCCACGGTCTCTGGTAGTGGTCTTGGATCCTGACCCTACTCACTTATAGGGATATTTTATTTATGTCCTATGAATCTTGTACCCAGCATGGTAGGGTCAGGATTCTAATGACTGTCCTCAGGTTACCTACTCATAGCCCAGCCTCAAGAACAACCACCCCCATGATACAAGCTTATTTTCATTCATAGTAAGTCAAGCCCAATTCCAGTTCCAACTGGCCTCCCACCATAATTTTCCCTCTAGGTTCTCCAGTATCTCATTCCTCTGACAAGGAAACCTCATTCTACCCCAAGCAAGGTACATTTACCCACCTTGCTACTACCCATCACCCGTTCTATTCGCGGATCGGTATGTCAACTGGCGGTCTGGTTCCCAGTTAAGCCAGTAACTAGACTCATCGTTGTCAATGCCATGAGGCCAACACCCATTTACATCCGCAAATGTAGGTATACGCCCATCAGCCCAACACATAGCTAACGCCTCACATCAACCTCTCCAGGTTACCAGTAAGGGTCTCACCCAGCACGGCCTCTTATATTGAATCTTTTTTAAAGTCTCTGAGAGGCCAACGTTCCTGCCACATCTTTCAGTGGCCCCTGCCCATTAGGCCAAATCATAGGTAGAGCCTCTCTCAGCCACTTGGCATTAAGGGCCTCACCCTCCTGGTAGTTGAGATAAATTATTTGCCTTTAGCTTTAGCTAGAGCCAGTTGACACAGAATCACGCTATTATTTGTTTTGCTCACCCCACTCCTATTTGGGTATCAGCGTGTCTCTAATCCCAGAACAAGACAGGGACCTCACTGCCCTTTACCCCAACCTGACTTCACACGCCGGCCAGGCCTAGCACCCCAGCCTACTAACCCTGGTTCCCCACATTCCTGGACCATCCTAAAATTAACAAGCTGTACTACGGCATTTAGGGATTCCATTCCCAGCCACAGCTCGCAAACCAATCTATATAAACTTCTGCTCAAATTACCAGTACACCTCAGCTGGGCACTAGCTCACAGTCAGGTAATCTGGATAACTACAATGAAGTCAAGTAGTTGATATCCACTCTACTTGCCTCCATACAAAACATCAATGATGGACTAGAGTGACTGGAATCTCCACAGGCACTGACGCACGGCCCAGCCACAGGGCTCCTAAATCCCTCTCATGGTTATGTTATCCCTTCAAATCCCGCCCCTAGCACTTCTGTTTACATTGTCACTCCCGCGTACTTCGTGTCCGCAACCATACGCAAAGTCATTTGGAAGGGTTAGTTTAGTCTCCTTACTGATTGCCTCCCACAGTGTCTTAGAGTACAAGTCTTACTACTACTACGATTATCTGTCCGTCGTTCTATAGACCAGAATCCTAGACTCAATCATGGCTTCAGTCTTTTCATGACGTAAGTGACTCTACTTCTCCTCACCATAAAGATGGTTTGCATCGACAACCTGGAGTTTTACCTCCAAGCACACCCTTCCCGTCACTTAGTCGACTTCTACATCAAGGTTTTAATAGTCCCCGCAACACAATCACGTTGCTTAAGAAGGTATTTGACAACCCATATTAATTACCCACCCCTAGCCTCAACGCATTGATTTCCTCTAAGGAATTCTCCCAGCACTATGCCATAGGGGATGACCGGAGCCTGGGTGGACAAGACAGACATTTCCAACGCCTCCAAGCTTCTACCTATTCAGCCATTCCAAGGGCATGTTCGTGGCATTTTATGGAGGGATTGTCATTACTTTCCCACACGTTTAACTTTTAGAACAAAGAGTAACCCCAAGCTGTTTGTCTTATTTGCTAACACACTATGTTGGCTACCACTCAATATTAGCGAATGTCCTGCAGTCACCCGCTTTCTTAGATGACTTCCTCATGATAGAACACCCTCACTCCACTCTGGTTAGTATTCACAAGACGATGGCACCTTTTCACCGCTAGGGGTTCCACTTTCACAAACTGATCTTCTTAGACATTCATCTTGACCCTATCACACTACAGAACATGTCCAGCTACAGAGAAGGTACAGTGCAACGGAGTCCGGGGAACTTTTTCTTGCGAAGAGCATGCATACCAGGGGGGATCTACAGTCCTTACTGGGCACGTTGAACTTTGTCATGAGAATTATTCCTCAGGGCCGCACATTTATTTCCCGACCACTGTGTCTTCTTCCCACCGACAGTTGCATTTTTGGCACTAGTTGTGCTTACTAAAGCAGACCTACACATATGGCTCAGGTTCATACCACACTGGAATAGAAGGCCAGGTTATTCCCGCCATTTCTCAACATTCCCCAGTTACATGGACCAATGCAGCCGCACACACTGGTTTCACAGTCAATTTGGTGACTTTTGGTTCTGAGATTCCTGGCCAGTTGAGACTCTTTGTTAAAATCTTTCCGTTCCTCCTCAGAATAGTTTGGAATCTACCCCATAGTGCTGCCTACAAGGCCTGGGGGTATAAGTGGATAGGGGAAACTGTCAAGTGCTTCTCTGACAATGGAGCAGCTGGCGATACCATCAATAAAGGCAGATCCTCATCTTTGACAATCTTGGCTTATTAGACAACTCACCTGGTAGGCATCAACACTACAATTTAAAACTCTCTCTTAACACTACAAAACTTTACCTGACTGGAATACACCACCATATCTTTAGTGCCTATCCTAGTACCAAACCGTTCCCATCCTCTTACCATGTGATGAACGTACAGAGATAAGGTACTATCCTACGGACAATAAGGTGCCTGGTCAAAATGCCTGACCTTTACAGGTTATCACTCACTGGACTAAACTTCAACATGTCCCTATTTATACTGCAGGGCAAACCACTCACTACAGCTAAATTCATTTTGTATCTCAGAACACTCTTAACTAGGTGGGGACTCAACCACAACACCTTTTCGGGACCATCGTTCAGAATTGGGGCAGCATCAGCTGCTTCTAGACAAATGTCCCTGCTCACATCATAAACATTAGGATGCTGGAAATCCGCAGTGTATTACTAGATACATACCACAACCAGAGCTAGAGTTGAGTAGACAAGCCTTTATGAATCTTGCTACGTAGAGATATGTAATAAGGTTATTTTATTCAATTTTTGCCCTCTTTTTATTACAGGCCTACCTGATACATCAGTTTCGGCACACCGCAACCGAATTGCTCATATATCTAACTTATCATAGATAGGGCTTTTGTCCCCGACTACAAATCACTATTTGCCCATTGGCTACTAACGCTGCCAGTGGTCCATAGAGAGTAACTGTCATGGTTTGAGAGAATGACACCGATAAATGCTTTGTCCAAAAACACAGATAATTTTGCGTGTGCACTTGCCCATTGTGGCAGCATGTATCAAATGAGAGCACAGTTCCCAACAGTCCAAGGTTTGGTTGGCATTGTGAAATGTACAATTCTCACACTGTTTTTTAAATGTGAAGCTTGTAACACTCTCAGCCTATCAACAGCGACCAATCCGAAGCTTCCTCTATGAAGCCTCGGACCATCGCCACAATAATAACAAAGGTACAGTCAGATGACTCTGGTTTCCAAGTACATCCTGGGGCTGTTACTTTTGCCCAACGTCCAGGGGATGTTACTATTACCCAATTTAATGGTACTCATTTTATCTCCCTTTGATGAATGAAAGGCTAAGTTAACCCTCCTGGGATTTGAACCAGCGACCTCCAGGTTTGAACAGATTTTTGAGTGGGTAAGAGTGGATGCAAGTGTGAAATTATCAAGTGTGCAAGTGTGAGGTTGAGCAATTTATACATTGTAGAACCCCTTTTGACCCCTTAAAGTAAGATGGTGTGCAGAACCTCCTGGCACCATAACAACTTAATTGAGTGTTCTTTTAAAAGTGATACAATATAATAAATGCATGTGCATCTTTGTGAAATCAATTAATTACAGCTGGGTTATCAAAAGGATCACACTGATTTGCTAATTCTAAACTAGCTGCACAGAAATTCCACTTTCAAGTACTGCTCAACAGAATGCAGACATTTATAGTGTCTGACAAAATTTGGTGATTGGGGAACCTAATCGAATTCTAGGATTTTGTAGGTAGAACCATGGTTTACAGACCTCTATTCAGAAATGATGGACTTCAATATTGGTAAAACACCTGATATTAGTATTCATGCTACACATTAGCAATACTGCAAGTTCAGTTGTGAAATTTGATTGGTGATTTGATTTAATTTGTGGTGTTATCCGAAATGTCTGGTTTTCATGTTCTAGCTAGTTTTGCACAGTCTATGGGGCCACTCACACATGTGGTTACTCGCCGTATCGCTAAAAGTAACACAATAATGCATACATTGCTTACACAAGTATGCATAGATTGACATATTAACATAAAAACATTAACACATAATCAGACCTATTAACCCAGATCACTTTAACACTGATGCTAATAACATAAATCCCACTAACACATATGTGTACATTAAAGGAACACTCTCTAGCATTCTACATAAATACATTTCTGTATAACAGAAAGCTTTGGATTGGCTAAGATTATCAAGATTAATGACCTTGGTCATGGAGGCAGGACCAGCCACAGTGAGAACGGCATGGTAGAAAAGGTGAGTAAAATCACCTTTCTAGCACAATCGGAGCAGGGCTGGTTACCTGAAATGTCACTTCAGTACTCTAGTGTTCCTTAAAATATATACAAAGTGTTTTTATAATTTGGGCAGTGGCCATCATCCATAAAACTTTAAAGGGACACTGTGGCAAACGCTCCTTTCCCCATACGTTTGCCACGGTCTCCTGGAGGAGCTGTCTGGCTAGCCTCCTGCCCAATGACTATGGGCCATGTAAACGACCTGTACAAAGATTTTGTTTGTGTTGTTTTCCTTTATTGTCTGGGTACCGAACAAACCCACAAATTGCGGACCACTTCTGTGCTTGTTAAACCCCTATTAATCTCTCCTGACACATTAATCATCATGGATTCTAAGTGTGCATCTGGGTGGCCGCCGTTTGTATGCACGACCATGTGGGAACTGAGTTGGCGGCCATCTTGTTTGCACGAACGAAGGCAGCAATGTTTTGTCGTTGAGTTCATGGAACTAAAATCAGACAATTTAACTTGCAAACACCGCTGATCTTTGATGAATGCCTGCTTCTTTCCCACATGTCAGGAGAGTGCTAGTCGGTAGGATTGTTCGCATGAACTAGGTGAGCAATCGCTACCTAGAAGCCAGCGGATCGGTTCGGTAGTTTGTTTGGTTTTGTACTCCCGAAAATGACCGACCACTACCACTTTTCTTATGGAACTATTCTGGGCAGAAGCCATGAATGCGGTCGGTCACAAGTTGACTTCCATAGAAAATCTGAACCACTGAACCGATCTGAGTGATTTTTGGATATGATGGTCACTCAGATCAGGGCTATCTGAGGATTTGAGCCTCGAAAGCTTTCCATGGATTCTGGGGGTACTTTTGGGGTGTTGTGAAATTGTGTGTTTTTCTGTACCTGGAGATAATTGAGTTTGTACAGGCACAGAGGAGAAGGTTACTGGATGTATAAATTCAATGACTGTTCCTGCATTAAACACTTGACTCCCAGGAGTATGTTTCATCTGGTTACTGCGGGAATGGGTATGTGCTTATGTTGATGGTTCCAGAGTGACTGAAGGAATGAATTGGTGGAGGTAACCAGTTGGGTTACCCGTGTACTGCTACAGACACACTGGGCACCAATACTAATTTGAATTGATGGATTTTGGCCTCATTAGTATGCTGTAATGTGTGTGTTTAACTTTTTACATTTTTTTTTTCTTCATGCTAATTATTATTATTATTTTTTTTTTGCATAAAATGTTTTGCAGAATGCTGCACCTTAATGCTGTCTCTTTAGCTACACCTACTCCACTCCAGTAAAATACTTACTTATTAAAGGTATGCATGTAGCTCTGTAATTGACAGCACCAAGTGGTTTGAACTACAAATCAACCTGCATTAGAAGGACATGACGTGCAGGGAGACATATAGTAAGGATATCCCTACCTGTTTGTAGTTTCTCTGATTGTCTGCATCCCGGTTTTGAATTAAAAGTTGCTTACTCAATTCTGTTGAGGCTGAGACTGTGTGTATACTTTTGATAATGCCCCTTTAACTTTCACTCCGTCAAGTTTTTTTTCACTATTTGCAACAATAGCAGCCAGTGGACAAATGGTTAAGCTTTTTAAAATCTGGGCCATGAGTTTAAGCATCCGGATCTGGACTTCAGATGTCCAGCGGGAATCTGGACCAAATTCAGGCTTGTTCAGAGCCTGCTCTGCATAATCTGGACATTGTTACATAATGTAACAATATCCAGATTTTGCATTCCGAATATCCCCATACAGAACCATATGGCTTTGCCCCATTCGGACTTCAGTAAATAGACCCCATTTGAATTCTTACTTTACTTTATAAACTTGTAGCTTATTTCTTTATAAAACATGAATTAAATATTGATGGGTAACATTTGCTTTTTCTGGGGCATGTTAGGCATGTTTTTTGCATAGTGCGAAACTTTACAATTCTTCTTATTTTTATTACCCCATTTATTTTTATTCTGTAATTGCATTTTTACATTGAAAACTTCAAGATCTTTAAGCGATAATTTCAGCTAAACTTGCCATTAGTTTAAACAGGTTTATGCAATTAGAACTGCAGGGACAGGGCTGCTTTAAGTAAGTGGAATGTATTTCAGTCTGTAATTATAAACTCAAGACTAAATGTGGTGCCACTCAGTTTTATGAATAATCTCCAAAATAGAACAGACTAAATATACTTGGGAAACGTTTGCCAAATTTGTCTCTGTGCAACGTAAATGTAACTGCTAGTTGAAAGACAAGCTCCTTAAAAAGTACCTTTGGAGAGTAGTACAATGCTCCAGATAAACACTGTGAATTTGAGTGAATTACATGTAAAAGAGGATCTGACCAAGTTCAAAAATATATTTATTTTTTTCTCAAATCTGCTATTTTAGGATAAATGTTTCCATTTAAATATAGATTAGTGACTAACCTGGATGTGTATACGTATCACATCAGCTTGTCTTGTTTAAAAAAAAAAATAAAAATAAAAATTTAAATTTGTTTTCCCTCTGTAAACTGCATCTTAAAGCAGTACTGTCACCTTCTGGGATCTTCACAGAATTCACAAAGACCCTAGACGATGACATCCCTCATGGGCGAGTTTATCTTCTAAAGGCTGGTCCTCTTCAGCCGCCTGGAACCAATGTCACAGCTGTATTGCATGCGCTCTTGCAGCATTGAGGTTTATAAAGACAGATAAAGTAAATTTTTTTGAAAACTGTGGGGTTTGACACCTTTGGATTGTGGTGGCTCCGCCCAGTGTCTAGAAGTTTCAGGCAGTCCCTACTTTGTTTCAGTTAAGTGGAACCACAGAACTCGAACAGCCCCTTACCGAAACAATTCGGTAGTCGAACAAAGAATTTGAGAGAAAAATGTCTCGGTACACGAACGATTCTTGGGACCCGAGCAAATCATGCCACAAACATGTTTAATTATAAAGTCTCACTTTAGACACATTTTTAAAAATATATATATTTTTACATTTTTATTTTTATTTTTGCCGTGCAGTGAGATACAATCAAGCTTGAAATGCCCCAACAGCAATTGTCAAACAAATCAAATTACAGTTTACAAAGCTTTTGTGTTGGGTGGCATATAGGCAAAGCATGCACATATTTGGTATATAGTAATCAGGATAGTTGTGTATGTCTAAATAGAGAGTAAGATATAGGCTTGCTATTAAATAATACCTTGTAGACATTCAAAATGCATGAACAGAATCACGGAAGAATACAGAGCATGATATAAGCTGAGGATATAAGCACAGTTAGAAAGATTGTGGTATAACATGCTACCATTAACTAGTTAGATATAATGCCACTGGAAGTTACTTGTCGCTAAGTAAAGGTATGATAGTTCTAGTGATCCCTGCACATTAACGCTTATTAACTGTGTGCTTACAGGGTTTGTTAACAGATAGCGTTGGTGCCACTGGGTACTTATCAAAACTAAAATTATAATACAACAAATGACCCTGTATTATAAAGCAGTATTATAGCTTTACTCAGGACTGGATCTCCGGTAGCATGTGTTCAGCACGCCATGGGTAGGCCGCAGCAGACGCTCTGTCTCCAAGTGTCACGCCACTCTTACCCTACAGCGGTATTCCCACAAACTAAGGGGAATACTGCCAAACACTCACCGAAGGTGATCTCTCCTCTCTCAGCAGCCGGGTCTGTATCATTAAGGACGCCGCCCTCTGCAGCTGTGAATAATAAAGGGCCAGATCAATTAATTTAATTGGGGGTGTTACACACATAAGCTTGATCACATGTTTCCCTACAGCCTATCAGGAAACGCCTTTAGCTATTTAAACGTTGTTTGTCCATTTCTTAGTGCCCTGTCGTGGTTTCCAATTGGTTATCCAAGAGCGTGTTCCTTGTATTGATTTCTTGTGTACCTGACCTTGGCTTCTCTTATTGACTATCTGATCTCTGTATTCCTTGACTTTTGTCTTGGCTCCTGACTATTCTGATATCTCCATTCCTTGACCTTTTGGCTTGTCTATCGTGTGCGTTATACCTTTGTCTTGGCTTTTCCCTATCTTGTGTCTTTTTTTACATTTTTACGTTAATCCAGCCATTCTAAGGCCCGGTAATACGTCTTTACTTCATATGTACTTAAGTTCTGCGTGTTGGGCATCTACAGTAATCCTGACACTAAGCCAGCCATGATAGCATCGCCAACCTTTGCTCAGTCCTGCAACCGCAACAAGACCCCTTGCTGAAACTCAATGGTTCCTCTGCTGGGTTCAGGTATGCCCCTGGGATCTTTGCCCGTCGGAATCCAGGTCCCATGTGGATGCACAGAGGATCATGCGTCCAGTCTTAGTTGGGTCACAAGCTCGATTTCGGTTAACCCTCTGGGAAGCCCGCCGGGGGTGTTAATGGTTTTCAAGTTTTGCTCTCCATTCCTGAGCGTTGTCGGATTCTCGACACAGCAGCTCTAGTGGCAGGTTTAACATGCGGAGTAGAGGCGGGAGGTCTGCCTGTGACTTTCGGCCAAAACTCCTGGCACATTTTATCGAATCGAGTTTTGAAACTCTCCCTCCAGGTCTGGGTTGGCATGTTCTCTTAGTGCTGTATGTGTCACGCTGCCATTTTGAGCACGCCATGCTGTTGGCTGATTGGCGGGGGGATTCCCTTTTTGTGGATAGCTGAGTTTCCCAAGAGGGGAAGGGGATAACCCCCATGGATCCAAAGGGGGTGGGTTGCGGGGCTTCGATGCAGACTTTGATGGGAGCATTCCCCGTGCCGGGAGAGCAGCCGCAACACACGCTAGGCCTCATTGTCAGATGCTGTGTGTACTCGATTAGCCTCGATTTCCCACTCGGTGCCAGACAGTGTACAAGTCATTTAGGGTAGCAACCAGGGTGGCAATAGACTTAAAAAGCTTATTTGATGCTCAATTATGTAAGAGCAATTGCAGAAAACATCTGGCCATTTTGGCTGTCAGGCCCCGCCCCCTTTAGACACATTTTAAATGCCAGAAGAACAGTTGCCTATCGCCATCCAACCAATACAATTTCTTCTCCTTTCCACTTATGATATCAACTCTCATCATTACAGGTAAAGTAAAATTTTCTTTTCATTTACCGTACATTGTGTTTATAATTTTTTTTCTATATAATTTTATGCATTTAAGGCATTATTAAACTGTAAAATTTGTGTTAAAATGCTGTAATTTTGGGGAGTCTGGAACGGATTAATCAAATTTACATAAATTCTTATGGGAAATGTTGATTCTCGAACAAATCGAAACTCGTACAGCCTTCTGGAACGGATGAAGTTCGAGTTCTGAGGTTCCACTATAGATCTCTTGACTAGGTTGGAATGTCAGTGAAATTCCAACACAGTCACAATGATTATTTCATAAAGATTCTATATTTTATGAAATACTAATTTTTCAGGCAGAGAGGTGTGTGAATTTTAACCAGCGGATGAATTTTAACCAGTGTTATTAAGCATTTGCTGTGTTTTTTATCCTTCGAGAAGGCTATTCTTCTTCTAATGACTCAATGAAAAAAAATTCCACTTTCCAAACATGACTAATTACAATTGTGTGTTTGTTAAGGACCTGAATCACTAAACCCTGAACTGACAAACCGGCTTGCAAATATTCAGTCCAAAAAAAATAGAAGGCTGGGAGTTGGGGTTGTGGGGAGGGGAATATCTCTAGCTCAGCAATTAATTAATCCAATTTTATTTCAGTTTTTTACTTTGCTATCATGGTTTACATTTTGCAAGTCTGACTCACTGCAACAGACTGTAAAGTAAATTTGCACCTCAGTGCTGTATTAACATTAAATGGGTCAGAGGTTTACATTTATTTCCCTGAAGACATTATTAATTGGCTGGCACTAGTTTACAGAGAACCATTTTTAACAGCCATTTCCAATAGGGGTCATAAAGGTCAAGAAAGCTTATGTAGTGATGTACTGAACATAGGGTTTTTTTGTTATACTGTGTGTGTTTTTCTGTTTTATACAGCGATGGTGATTCACAAAACTATACACTTTCAGTAGTTTTACAGTTAAATTAAAATTTTAGTTTAAGATAGCTGAATTGGAAACATAGTGAACTTTCTGTTTTTGTGGCTTAAAATTTGTTTTCGTGTATATTTCACTTTTTAGTGCTTTAATAGTTCATATTGTAATGGTTGCATTGGTATAGTGCAGGAGTCAGCAACCTACTTCAAATGTGCCATGCATGGTACTCAGGGTGCCTTTGCAAAGCACTCAAGGCTGAAGGAGCCTATCAGGAGTCCCCGTGGGACTTCAAATATTTGCTAGTGTAACCTGAGCGGTTATTGCAGGTGGTCAGGGGCAATCCTCAATTTACCTGTTGCAGCACTTAGAGGAAGTGATCCTCAAACTTGGGCATGTGAATCTGCACTAGAGTGGATCAGTCCACAGCAGCAATATTTGCTTTTTGTTTTACACAGCTATGCTACAATGCTGCCGGCCAGCCCATGTGTTCCCATTAAAGGGACACTCCAGGCACCCAGACCACTTCTGCCCATTGGAGTGGTTTGGATGCCAACTCCCACTACTCTTAACCCTGCAAGTGTAATTATTGCAGTTTTTTTTATAAATTGCAATAATTACCTTGCAGGGTTAACTCCACAGCCACTAGAGGGCACTTCCTGGTTCCTGTTCTATAGCGTCGCTGGACGTCTTCATGCTGTGTGAGGACCTCCAGCGTCGCTCATTTCCCCATAGGAAAGCATTGAAATGCATTTTCAATGCTTTCCTATGGGGAGCGCTAATGCGCATGCGTGGCATTGCCGCGCATGCGCATTAGGTCTCCTCGGCCGGTGGGTGGGATCAGTCTCGCCCACTGGCCGACGCAATCAGAGGGAGGAGCAGCGCGGAGGAAGAAGCAGCGGCGAGGGACATCGTCACTACCTCAGGTAAGTTACTGAAGGGGTTTTCACCCCTTCAGCAACCGGGGATTGGGGGGTGGGAGGGAGAGGGGACCTGCAGTGCCAGGAAAACAGATTGTTTTCCTGGCACTGGAGCTTCCCTTTAAGGGAAGTAGGGGTTTAGAAAAATACCCATCTTTGTCTCATTAGAGATTTTTTGATGAAGCTGAAAGAAGCAAGGTGAATTGTTAGCATAGAACTCACCTAAGAGGTTTGCCTTGATATGGCAGGTGAGCTTACACTTCAATATACAATATAACAGCCTACATAAGCACAACTGCAACGTTACAACGCAACTGCAGCACCCATAAATAACAAGCATAATACGGCAACATACACACCTCTATTTCATTTTGGCACAGCACTACTAAAAGGTTGCCTACCCCTGGTATAGTGCATTTAATTTAATGCACTCCAGTAAATGTTTGGGGTTTTTTTCCCCAAGGAAATTATGACATTAAAGCAGTTTTATAGCAAACACATAAAAAAATAGTAAAAATAAATATTAAATGTACATTTAAATATGTAATTATTAATATCAAGTGCATTTGTATGTAAAATGGGTAAAATTAGGTAGACTTGAATGAGAGTAGATAATTACTAACTTAAAGAAACCCCACACACACCTAAAGCATTTATTTTCTTTTTACAATAGGTGCAGATATCAATAGAAATTTACACTATTCTTAATTAACCTAGTTATACACCCTGGCTGTCAACCAGACAATGCTTAGCTCAGGGAGCTTAACTCAAGAGGTAGGCAGAGCACCTGCCTTGCAAAAGCTTCTCATTGAGCTGTATTGTGAAGTCTGTGATTGGACAGCCACAAAAAGTCTGGGCTGGGGAAGAAGAGGAGGGCTTGCAAAGGCTTCAGACAAGAGTTCTACAACTTTTAGAAGCTGATTTTTAGATACACACCCACTGAACAAAAATGCCCACTTAAATAATGCGTATTTTCATTAGGGATTTTTTTTACAAAATATATTTAAAAAAAATTCTTAATTCTATTATATGTGTGTGTCTATATTTTTTTTCACCGTAGTGTTCCATTCACATTAATGCATAAGCCCGAGTATTAAGGCAAACTCACAACTTGGGTTCCATACTTTGTTTTTACAATTATAAGGTTCTAAAATTGTCATTGTTGAGATAGTGGGTATAAGACAAATGTTCGCATTTGGAACAAAATACAGGCTATGACGCTACAAATGATGGAGTGGGCCTTGGGTCCTGGGGGTTCTCTTGAGCACCCATAGCTTCCTACTACCATAACTACTACAACAACAACAACCTGTAATGGTGATGCTTGGAGTGCCTCTTTAGTAATTTAAAAAGGAGCTCTGCTAATTTGTGTGTGCCATATAGAATATTGCTGCCATTGCTATGTTGTTGGCTTGATAAAGCATTGTACAGCGCTACGGAACTTGCTAGCGCTATATAAAAAAAAATAATAATAAAGGAATACATGTTCAAAGTCTCATTACTGAAAAACATATTCAATGCTTTTTAACTGACACTCGAGACAGGCAATTGGCAGCCATTCTTTAATGTCCTGCATACTAAAAAAGACAAAATAATGTAATAACGTAATAATTCCTGGGTTGTTACCAGACACGTGTCTAAAATATTTCTGCCATTCCCTTCCCTCCCATTGTGTTAAATAGGAGTGCTGAGCCTATCTACTAATCATTGTCCCAGCTAAGGTTTATTTGCATTTTAGCACTTGGCAGTAGGTTAATTCACGATAAGACATAAATGAAAGCAATGTGTTGAGTAATTAGCACTTTTATGTAGTAGAGTGGTACAATGTCAGTCTGCCTGCTAGACGCCCTATTCTGCAGTGTGGCTGTATCCCTGTAAATCGGTTCTACTGGAAATTGGTGTTGTAGCTGAAATCCTCATTTGGGACCTAATCTCTGACACTGTTTCTCAGTCAATCACATTTCTAAAAGCCTAACATTCACAACCGGTGGTAATAACTGTTTACATTGAGTTGGTACACTTAATTTGTTTCTGTTTTGTATCGCTTGCTGCTAGAATTAAACATGTGATTCAATGGCATAAGTCTCTGCACACAGTCTACATGGAGATGGGTGAAAGTCACTTTGGCACTATGCCCTCTGCTGGCCTTTTCTTTTGTCATTTGTATTATACACGTCTTTCCAGCTTTTGCTTTTACAAAAGTGACTTCTCAATTTAAAGCGATAATGTGATGCAACAATGTGTCCCTATAAATGGAAACTATTTTGATTTACAGACTGACCGTATTAGTTAATGATACTCTGAAATTTTAAAGTAGAGTTTTCAATTATTTGGTGACAGGTTACTTTTGTTCCATATTATTTCTTTACAGTGTAATGGAGAATCAGACTATTATTATATTTTCTGTATGTTTAAACAGAAATACAATTGAATATAGAATGCTACCTTAGGGATTACCAAAAAAGCACAAAAATGGACACAATTTTTTTTAAAGAATTGTGCCCCTTGGAGATTTTGGGGGGGTGGTGTCAAAGTGATTGTACTTAATGTATTCATTAAAAATGCTTTAATGAATAATATTTAGCAAAGCAAGAGTTCAGTTTCACTTCATCCCAGTAAATGTTTCAAGGAACACTCTAGTGTCACAAATACAAACATGTATTCCTATAGTGTTTAAAACCTATTTTAGATGGACTCCCCCCTCCCCCCCCCATGCCCCAGTTAAAAGGTATTAAAACTTATCTTTTATCTAGCACTGTGTGGGTCCACCTTAGCTGGCTCTACCCATGCACATGAAGGCGTCCTGGCACAGCGATGTGCCAATCAACTCCTTCTCATAGATATACATTGAATCAATGCATCTCTGTGAGGAATGTCCAGCGCCTCCATGCAGAGCATTAGTGGTACACACTGTTCAGCACTAACCCAGGAAGCACCTCTAGTGGCTGTCTGAGCACAAACACTGACTTTTCTCAGTACAAGCACAGTACGGTATCTGATGCAACATTCCGGAATCTGAGCTAAGGTATAAAAAACGAGGCAGCTGCTTTGTAGGTTTCCAACATACGTCCTGCATATTTTGCAGTTAACCAGAGTTGAAGAATTATCCCTAATCATCTTTTGTCTAAATTTTGTATTTCAGTTTTCAGTTCATTATAATTTGGTGTTTGGTGAATACAGAATATGTGGATTATCCTATATTAATTCTTCCAAAAGGCTAATGGGGCAAAAATTTACACAATAAATGTAGCAGAGCGCAGTGGAGGAACTACCGGCAGTGCAGCCCATGCATCTGCCTGACGGCCCACATGCAGGGGGGCCAAGCCATGTGGCCCATGCACTTAAGGCCACCAAATGGACCTTCAGGGGCCCAGTTGTGAGATAGAGCACTTTAATGTCAACACTATATACAAATACACCCCTTCATTCAAATGTCAATTCTACATATAAACACACACCTACTTTCACTCACACATACTCCACACAAAAACATGCTTACATACAAACAAATGCTGCTAAATACAACAAATTCGATTCCAGCTGGCAAAGCATTGTGGGGGTTATACAACAGATGGGGTTTGCTTTTCATCTGTGAAACATTTTTGCCCATGCCCCGCTCTCGTGATCTCCTTCCTCTGCATTTTGTCCCTCTACCCTCAGTGGTGGAACTTATGTAGACCCAGGTACAAAAACCTATTTGTGCCCAAATAGGTTTTTGTACCTGGGTCTACATAAGTTCCACCACTGAGGGTAGAGGGACAAAATGCAGAGGAAGGAGATCACGAGAGCGGGGCATGGGCAAAAATGTTTCACAGATGAAAAGCAAACCGCTGGAAGAGATAGCATGACTAGGGTACCCAGACTGGAAGGGACATTGGAAGACAGAGATGACCTTGTTATAACAAGTGGTGTGAAGAGGGTTTCAAAAGATGGAGGTTAGAATGTGGCACAGTGGGGAGAGAGATCCAGTGGGGATAGTTGTGACAATGGGTGCAGGTATGGCACTGCTGAGGTTTATACAATTTATATGCCTTGCCTAGTGAGCATGGGGGAAAAAATGTCAGAATGCATAGATAACCTTTCGTTTGTGAACTTGTTCATAAACCTGAATAGTGACTTCCTCTTTAACAACATTTTACTGTTACATGAAAAGCAGGCTTTCAGAATAACTGTTTTTCTATTAATTCTATGTTTGGACTGGCTGTAAAAATGTATCAAATATTTTATTTCAATGAATGGACTGAAACCATTTCCTATGAGTAATGAGGTGGTGAGACGTTCCTGAGAAGTTTTTTGTTTTGTTTTTTGATAAATTAAATGTCAAATACTGTGTATAATTGTGTTTTGTGTTGCTTTTTTGTCAGATCGAAAATTTCAGGTTTTGACATAGAAAGAAAGCATTTATGTTTAAAAAAACCAAAACAAAATAAATTCATGAGTTCACCATTAAATTTTGAGAACCCCCCCCCCCTCCCCCGAAAAACTTTATAGGGCCTTGAAGACCCTAGACTAGGGGTAAGCAACCTTCAGCACTCCAAATATTGTGGACGTCATCTCCTTTAATGCTTTTACAGTCAAAATGCTGACAAAGCATTAGCAAAGCTGTAGTCCACAACATCTGGAGAGTCGAAGGCCTGACCTGGACTTTCTATAAAGCATATCACACAAGGTTATTCACTAAAGTGAGAATTCAAAGGGAATTTTAAGACCAGAGTTTACTGAACTGGAAGCACAGCTGAATAAGAGACTTTTTTTCAGTTCAGCTCATTTGACCTTAAATTTGAAATTCACTTTGAATTCATGTTGCAGCCTCACTCAATAATCCTGTTGGCAACACTATAGAATCTAGTTTCTTGCTTTATGATAAAATTAGCAAAGTGTCACAAAACTCAGCCCAGTGGTATATGTCTTTCCCTACCTCCTGGAGGTACCTAAGGTATTGCCATTCTTTGGAATATAATTGTGTTGAAACCAGAAGATATAAATTTTTCTATGAAGGCGGTGGTGAATTTGCAAATGTGTATGGTGGGCTATAAAAAATGGGAAAAATCACAAAACGGACAGGATAGCGCAGAGGTGTCAATTGGTTGATGCTGTGTTATTTTATTTTAGAACTACAACTTCCATTATCCTTTTGGCATTAAAAAAGAGTAGTAATGATCAGACCCTTCTCCGTCAAATTATATCAAAAACAAATATGAAAAACCCATAAAAGTGGTCCCTGCTAACATACCTTAATAGCTGCAAGGATATAAAAAGAATGGTGTACTTATATTTTCATAGATATTTCCTTTGAGCTTTAATTCCTTAGAGGTAGATTATCAATATCTGTTCAAATGAAAATTAAAAGAATAATTAAAATCTACCATGAATTGCAGAAGCAAGCATAAAGGGCCAATTACTAGTTCAGTTTCTTAATATCAGTATTAGTATTTAAAAGGTACACAGATTATGTATTCACAATCCGTTCTGCTTAGAATTGACGAGTTTCCAATGGAACCTTTATAACCACAATACTACGATTGTCTCCTAGTAGCATGTGACCGAAACATATAGTTCTCTCCAAATGTGGCCACCACCTAGTTTTAGTTGAATTTAACTCAGACTAGTGTAGATCCATCAGATCTAGTTGTCTGCATATATTGCGCAATATTAGACTGCTAACAATAACATTCCTTTTGTCTTGATACGTTGTCTACATTACACATGGCACCTTCTAGCATTACTTGCTAAAATTCTGTATTCATTTATGGTTTATCATTGACATTAGTAACTATAAATGTTCTGAGGGACAGAGAAAGAATATAACTGAAGCGGAGCGTTCCCTGTACCCCAGCTGGGTACCTCCGCCAAGGACAGCTTCCAAGCTGGAATATGGGACAAACTGTAGCACTTTTGCCCACAGTCGCCGTGGCTTGACTGGGGCCCTTGAACCGCTCTCTCCTGGAGCCGAATGGGGAATTCACTCTAGACATCCCCAGGCACTGGATGACACTCAGTCCTGGGAGCTCTAGTCCTTACATGGACTTTCCCCGTTGAATCCTCCACACTGGAACAGTGATTAAAGAGTAGCCCTTTCCCCTCCCAGTAACCACATAGTCCTTAGAGTACAAGCTGGAATACTTTAATGGCAGCCACAACTGGCCTTATATGCATGTCCCCATGCAAGATGCACTCCCCTCAAGACCTGAGAGTAAACCACAGTAGAAACAAATACACAATTACATTGACTCTCAGATCCAGGACACTCCCATACATCAGATAATCCCTCCTCTTTGCCTGGGAGATAATTGGATCAGGATCTGTACTAATCTAATCCAATTATCTCCAAGCACAGAAAAAACATACTTGTTCCCATACACCCAAAAAATACATAAAAACACCACAAAAGTCACATCCCCTAATAGCCCTGATCTGGTTGACAAACAAATCCAAAAATCACCCAGATCAGTTCAGGGGTTCAGGAATTTCCTGGAAGTCATTTGTTTGACTGACTGCACGAATGGTCCCATGCCCAAAACCATTCCAGAGAATCAGAGCTTGCGGTCGGTCTAGTTTGGTAGTTTTTTTTTTTTATCTTTAATTTTTCTTTCTTTTCAATTATTTTAAACATTTAACAAATTGTAATATTTGTACATTCTGTAATCAATATTCATTTCCTACAGATCTTGTTCGCAGAGAAAGAGGAATATATAGACCTCTTTAAAATACAATTTAACATTAAGTGTTTGATAATATATACATATTATACAAATTTACAATATGACATAAGACAGTGTAGCAGCAAAATATACAACAAAATTACTATAAGTAGAGTGGAGGAAGGTTCAGGTATAGCTTATATATTTTCAATGTCCAAGGTATGCAAATTACCTTCAATTAATCACAAATAATTTCCATATCGATCAACTTAAGACATTTCATCCAGACAGATGCTTTTTTGCTTAATTTTTGTTTACTCAGCATCAACTCCATTTTTATCTGAAACTCGAGTTGGTTTTTTACATTCTTCCAGGGGACTTCTAAATCTTTTTTCCACCATCTCGCAACCACTATTTTAACAGCTAGAAAAAGGTGTAGAAGGATTACTTTTAATTCATACGCCATAGGTGGCCAATTTAAATGTAGCAAAACAACCTCTGGAGAAATTTTCAACTCGAGTTTTAGATTTTTGGATATGAATTTTTGTATTATCAACCAAAGATTTCTTAATTTATGACAGTCCCACCAGATGTGTTTGAAATTACCTCTAGCACATTTACATCTCCAGCAAATAGGATTAGTTAAAGAGTATATTTTATTTAATTTCGCCTGAACCAAGTACCACCTATGTAAGACTTTACAAATTTAAACCTATTTAGTTTAGAAAAACGTCGCCTGAGAGGGGATATGATAACATTATACAAATATATTCGGGGCCAATACAAACCATTGTGTGGAAATCCATTCACAAACCGGACTTTACATAGGACACGAGGCCATGCGTTTAGACTGGAAGAAAGAAGATTTCGCCTAAGGCAAAGGAAAGGTTTTTCTACTGTAAGAACAATCAGGATGTGGAATTCTCTGCCTGAGGAAGTGGTTTTATCAGAGTCCATACAGATGTTCAAACGGCTACTAGATGCATACTTGCAAGAACAGAATATTCAAGGATATAATCTTTCAATGTAGGTAATAACTGCTTGATCCAAGGATAAATGTGACTGCCATTCTGGGGTCAAGAAGGAATTTTTTTCCTAGCTTGTTGCAAAATTGTGCTTCAAACTGGGTTTTTTTGCCTTCTTTTGGATCAACAGCAAAAAACAAATGTGAGGAAGGCTGAACTTGATGGACGCAAGTCTCTTTTCAGCTATGTAACTATGTAAAGTGTGTTTCCAACAAATTTAATGAATGTATATTCTTCTTAACATCTATCATTGAAGAACCCCATTGTTTCATATTGATATCAATACTTAAATCTTTTTTCCATGCTGATATGGCTGTTGGATTTATATCCTTAACGCTAGATTTGGTTAGTATTAAAGCCTTAGAAAGTGGTTTATTGATTTTTTTTTAGGTGAATAATAAGTCAATCAAACTGCTTACGTTCGATTTTGGTATGATAAGGTGTGTAGACATGTAACTTTTGAGTCTAAGAAAATTGAACACTTCTCCAGATGGAAGATTGTATAGACTTGTTATTTGGGCAAAAGTTTTAATTGTTCCTTCTGTCAATAAATGTTCTAATCGTAGTATCCCTAATTTTTTCCAATTATTAAGATTTAAGTCTTCCACTTGGTTTTCTACAATGTTTAATTTCAAGTAGCTCGGGACTTTTTTTTCTATGTTTAATGCTTTTTTTATTTTAAAACAGTTTTTTAATAGTTGAGTCAAAATAGCATTGGCATATTGTTTTTTTTTTGAGATTTTATCTATGTTCCAAATTAAACAATCTAAGCTAGGAACTTCTCCTGCCCTCATTTCCATTTTATACCATCCTTCATTTTTGTTTTCTTCTATTTGCATTCTATAGATATGCAAAATAGTAGCTGCTTTGAAGTTGTTCACTATGAATGGATAAGCAAGTCCGCCATTGTATATATTTTGTACTAATATTGATTGTTTTAATCTTGGCTTCTTACCTTTCCAGATATATTGAGTGAAGCTTTTTTGTATTAACTCAAGCCAATGAGTCGGAATATGAAGAGGTAGCATTTGGAACATATAGTTCCACTTTGGAATTACGTATGAATTAATCACATTTATTCGTCCCCAAAAGGTGATTTCTACATTTCTACGATCTTTTAACCATTTCTTAAGCTCCAATAATAATGCCAGAAAGTTTATTTCGATAATCCTATTTATCTCTCTAGTAATTTTGATTCCTAGATAGTCCATACTTTCCTTGACCCAAATAAATTCGTAACTGTTTTTAATTTCTTGTTGTGTTTTTATCGAGATTAATATCTAAGATTAAGGATTTATTTACATTTAATTTATAATTTGATATGAAACTGTATCGATCTATTTCCTGCATAATATGTTCCAGTGAGCTTTTAGGATTTGTTACAGTGATTAAGATATCGTCGGCATATAAACTGATTTTTTGATCTTCATCTATAACTTTGTAACCTTTAATCTTCTTATTGTTTCTAATATTTTCAGCCAATGGCTCGATAGATAATAAATAAAGTAATGGTGAAAGAGGACATCCTTGCCGAGTACCATTTTTAAGTTTGAACCACGGAGCAACAATATTAGGTCCAATAGTACGTGCAACTGGGTTTACATAAAGGGCCATAATAGCTTTCTTTATCCAGCCTTCTAATCCATAATGTGATAAAACAGCTTCTAAATATTTCCAGCTGACTCTGTCGAATGCTTTTTCAGCATCAATCGACAGTCAGAACTGGAATCTCATTTCTATTTGCATCATCTAAGATGTTTACAATTCTCCTCATACTTGTATAAGAATTTCTGCCTGGAACATATCCTATTTGATCTTTATGGATAATTAGTGGAAGTAGTTTCTTTATTCTAACAGCCAAGACTGAAGCATATAACTTGGTATCTACATCTATCAAAGATATTGGACGATAATTTTTTATATTAGTAGGATTTTTATCATTTTTGGCAAAATTGGCAAAATATTGGCCTTCAGCATCTCTGCTGGCAAAAATCCTCTATTTGCCGCTGTATTAAAGGCATTAGTCAAATAAGGACATAGTAGATCTTTAAATGTTTTATAAAATAAATTATTAAATCCATCGGGGCCTGGTGTCTTTGATCTTTCTAGCTCATTTATGGCTTTCATAATCTCATCCATAGTTATCGATTTATTTAAGAGTTAATTGTCAATTGCTGTTAATTGAAACTTATTTATAGTTTCCAAGTATTTATTGATATCATCATCTGTAGTAGTTTGAGATATACTATATAAATTACTATAGAATTCATTAAAGCATTTTCCTATTTCTCTAGGAGTTATTACTGTTTTTCCATTATATATTAGTTTTTCCTGTCCTTTTTGTTTTCTAAGTTTTTGAGATAGCATTTTGTCAGCTCGATTGCCTTTAGAATAATATTTGAGTTTTAATCTATCCATATTTTTAGCTGTTCTTTCTATTAATTTGTTTTATATTTTCTTTCAATTCTAATATTTTCTCATAAGTTTCAGGGGATGGAGATTGTTGGTATGAGACATATTTCTTAATTCAGTATACAAATAGGATAGAGTAATATTTTTGTCAAGTTGACTTTGTAGTTTGATAAAATGACCTCTTATCACAGCCTTAAAGGCACACCACAAAATGGATGTGTCAATGTTTTCTGAAGTATTTTCTTTAAAATAATTTTTTATATTATTTTCTATATAGGTTTTATTTATTTCAGAACAGAGCAAATTATTGTTCAGACGCCAAGTGTAGGATTCTCCTTTAACTATGCAAAAGGCTATTTCACAGAACACCCCATTATGATCCGTCCACACTATTTCGTTAATATTTGTTTTTTTAATCATATCAATAATACTTGGATCTACCCAAATCATATCCAATCATGAATAAGAAAAATGAACTTTAGAGAAATGTGTGTAGTCTCTCTCATTGGGGTTATACATTCTCCAGATATCAAACAAATTATACTCATCTTTAATATTTTTTAAGGCTTTGGCTTGTTTTATCACCATTTGATTTAACTTGTTTCCTTTCATTAGTTTTTTTATCTATCTGTGGGTCCAGTACAGCATTAAAATCCCCTGCTAATATTAACTTTCCCACTTTAATTTCGTCTACTTTTTCCAGTATTGTTTTTAAGTAGGAAACCGGTGAATAATTTGGAAGGTATATATTACATAATGTAAAAAGTGTAGAATCAATTTTACATATTATTATCAAATATCTGCCTTTAATATCTTGTATCTGGTGAATAATTTCAACCTTGATTTTTTTTCTCCAAATATGACAGCTACTCCACATTTTTTTTTTATCCTTATTAGAAGCTTGAATTATAAGCAGAAATCTTTTACCTCCCCAATTCTGTTTATCTGTTTGCCTCCAGTTAGTTTCTTGTAAAAATATTAAATTTAATTGCTTTTCGCTCAAATATCTATATAATAGAGCTCTTTTTGCTATAGTATTCATACCTTGAACATTGAGTGTCAACATTTTTATCATGTCACTTCTCGAGACACCCCTACATCCCCCCTCCACCTCATAATCACTGTTATCCTTTCCTATTGCTGCGAAAACATAAACATGACAACACCAATAACATAAAGTTAAAATCATTGGAGGAAATCCTCCCTTCTTAGCACAGAGACTATACATTTTCATTTAGAAAATCAGTCTTTTATGTGTCTTTAAATCAGACACTAAGTAGGTGTGACCGGAGAGAGATAATACTATTTACTCTTTTACCCCAAAAGAAGAGAAAAAAAGGAAGAAAAAAAAATTTCTATACGCGCTCCCATAGACCCAAATACAAAACTATGCTACCAACAACCAGGTTATCCTTGTCCATATGGGATAAACACCAAACCAAATCCTGGCCGTCAGCGCACCCGTCGCCGGCTATGAAGCTACAGGCCCTCACAACACTCATACCCTACTTTAATGCAAAAAAGTGGGCCTCCCATGGCGTGACATACCTCTACCAGTTACTCGATAAAGGCAAACTGATCTCGTTTGAACGCCTACAAACCGAATACCAGGTACCGCGGTCACTATTCTTCTCACACATGCAGATAAAATCATGGTTCCACAAACACCATCCCCCAAATGCCCAACCTGGGCAACCCAGGCAATTGTCCAATGCTGAACAAATGTGTCTGCAAACCAAACCGCCAACCAAACCTATGTCCCAACTGTACCACGAAATCATCCGCAAGGCATATCTCACAAAACCCTCGTTTATCTCAGCCTGGGAATTAGACCTAAATGTGAAATTAACCGACACACAGTGGCTCCACATATTCTCAGCTAATAAAAATTTATCGATGTGTGCCTCACACGTAGAAATATCCAGGAAACTACTATGTCAATGGCACATTGTCCCAACCAAGTTAAAACACATAAACACCCAATCCACAGGTAAATGCTGGAGATGCATGGACCAACCAGGAACTACATACCACATCTGGTGGTCATGCCCAAAAATTGTACCGTTTTGGGCACAAATCTCCAAATTGATAAAAACCACCACAAAGGTAGTTATGCCGCCTCAGCCTGCACTATACCTACTACAACTGTTCCCACCAAACATAGCAAAATCTGTTAAATATCTCACATACCATATCCTGATAGCGGCGCTACAACTGATAGGTAGGAATTGGTTGTTGGTGCACACCCCGCAACTGTCAGCATGCATCCAAATCATAGAATCAACCAAACAATATGAAACCATGGCCAGGAAGACGAGGCCTGCACAAAAATTTTGGGTAGCGGCCTGGGAGATGTGGGAGGCACACATAGTCGATTCACCCCCAAACAGTGATAAACATGAGTGATAAACATAAGCCAACTCCTATAGCAATAAAAACATAGAAGTTGACAAGTATAGGTAATGAGTACTGCATACCTTGACAACACCCCCGTCCCTCCCACCCCTATCTTCCCCTTCTCTACCCGTTACTATGTTATATTATTATGTTACTGTTATGTTATGATTTTTATATATATATATATATATATATATATATATATATATATATATATATATATATATATGGTGCACCGGTTTCAACGAACTGGCATCCTACTCGCTGTAGGACCACATAAGGTCATGCACTGTAGATGTTTACAACGAAAAATTGTCTTGATGAACCTGTATGCAATTCCTCTGACAAACAACTGCATATGTGACACAATATGTGATATCAACCATAACCAATGTCAAAGAGAAACCTGATGTAACATGCACCGCTTCAAAACTATAAATAAAAATAAAAAAATAATAATTTCTATACTTATTAAAACAAATTTATAAACAATTCTCTCGCTATTCCTCGTGTTATTTAATTACAAATATATTGACTCCTATTATCTACTACTGAGATGTGAATTCATTAGATCTTTTTAGTTAGGTGCAAATAGTGTTTATTAAACTATTATTATAAATTTTTAATCTATTTATCCCGTCTAAAATTTTGTATCCCTTTAATACTATATTAAATTTTTCTTTCTCTTTTTTTTTCTTCTTTCTTCTTTTGCTTTTTATCTTCTGTCACAACAGTCTTTCTATCTTTCTTCTTTGATGCTAGTTAACCAACTATTTGCTTCATTTGCATCCAAAAAATGCTTATTTTCTTGTTTCCAACTAAACTTTAAAGATGCTGGAAGGCTCCATTGGAATCTAATCTCATTTTTTCTTAGAAAGTCTGTCACGGCAGAGAAGGATTTTCTCCAAGACCTAGTAAAATAAGATAAGTCTTGCAAAAAAATTATATCTTTTTAGATAAGGTTAGTTCGGGGTTTAATGCGGCTGGCTTTCATTAGGTTGTCTCTCATTGAGAATGAAGAAAAACTCACTATCGCATCTCTTGGGAGGTGTGAATCAATTGTGTTAGGTTTGTAAATTCGATGGAAATTTACTATTTGATGATCATCTGAAGGCATTTCAGGTAGAACTTCTTTAAATAGGTTGCTTAGATATTGCTTTAATTTTTCGTTAGTAATTTCTTCAGGAACCCCTCTTATTCTTATATTATTTTTTCTTGATCTGTCTTCCAAAGCTGCTATTTTTTTTCAAGGTTATCGGCTTTATTTGTTAAAGCCTGCATTTCTGTTTTAATTGCTTTTATTTGGGTTCCAAACACTTCAAGTTTTTTTTCCACTTCTACCACTGATACTGCCACATTTTTAATATCTTGTTTAATATCATTGAAGCTTACATGCATATCTTGTTTTAATATATTAAGTTGTAACTCTAATAGTTGCTTGAGCTGATCTTGTGTGCTAATTGAAGCAATTACTTGAGATTGTAGTGGAGATTGTACAATTGGAACTTCCAAATTGATGTTGGAGGTATTAGCCGGGTGTGTCATGCATTCAATTTTCTGGTCTTGCACGTCTTTAATAGGGGTTATAAAAAAAAAAACAGACAGCCTCTTTACGGTTTGTTGTACTGATTTAATTTCTTTCTTCTTTTCCATAGTTGTTTTTCTAGTTGCCATTTTATTTTTTAACAACTTTTTCGTGGAAACTTTAATTAAATGATTTAACTTATGTATCACTTTTATTTTAAGTACTTATATGTTCTAATCTCCTCTATTTGTGTTATAGAGATTTTATCTCTAGCCAATATTTGTATTCAGATATATTGGTATATTGCAATGTGTTCAAAGGTACTCACAGTTCTGTTTTTTTTTTGGGAGATTATTGAAGGTTTCTTTTATTCTTAAATTTTTTCTTTCTTTTTCCCCTTTCCCTTTCTCTTTTTCTTTTTCTTGTTATTTGTTCGAAAAGAGGAAACCCCTCTTATCCCCTGCAGAGAGAAAATAGGCACCCAGCACCTCTCGTCCTCACCAAAGCTTCAATATGTCAGTATGCCTCCCGAATCATCAAATGCCACTGAATTGTCACACGCTGGCCGCTTCAACTCTCCCCTCCTCTCACATCGTTCACCAACCACCAGCCAAAATGCAATCACGGAGCGGCGTGGTTAGCTCGTCTCCGCGGTCGCTCTTGCCATCTCCACTCCGGACACGCCCACCTACAGCACGTGTGGCGTCTCACGTCATCACGTACCCACGCCAGCTCTAGTTTGGTAGTTTAAATACGAACAAACTACCTAACATAGTCAATAGTCTTACCCTGGAGCTTGTTCCTAATGTTCGTGGGAACGTTTCCACCGAACAGTGTATTTCTAAGTGTTGTCGAACCGAACGCAGGCGATCATGGAAATCCAGTGGTGTTCGGGTGTTTCAGTATCCGAAAATAGTTCCATGAACTGAACATCACTGCCTGCGTTCATTCGAACAAGATGGCCGCCACCTCGTGGTCATCCATAGGAATTGCGGCCACCCAGACGAACACTTAGAACACTGAGGTGGAAATAGTTACTAAGTAGCAATTCAGCTCAAGAAGCTCCAGGGTAGTCTCCGGTTCGTGCGGCTGTTCGGTTCCCGAACCATATAGTCCAAATACATGAACAGAGACTTTTATATTACATTTTACAAGGTCCGTAGTCTGTGGGCAAGAGGCTGGCAAGCAGGTTCCTCCAGGAACTCGTGGAAAACTCCCTTGGAAATGGGAGTTTGTCACAATAATTTTTAGTACCATTTTATTTACATTTTTAAAAAAATCATTTTTACACAGAAAGGGACAGAAAAGCATGACCCTCTGGTTGTAAATTTGCAATTGAAGTAAAGAATAAATGTAAGTTCTTGGCATTTAAGCAGAGGTTTATATGATTACCTAATTTTGTGTTCACCCTGCCTACTTATCTTGGGTATTTTTATTAGAATTGACACACTTAAGTATTTGAATGTGTGTACAAATGCAATTCGTGTTGTGTGTATGAATATTTTAAAAGCTATTTATAAACCATTTGCAAATGGAAAATGGGGCAGGGAGGCAACTGTCCTGGGGTCCACTAGCATTCATGGGTTGTGGGCTGCTGTCATGAACCCTGCTCCATCCTGACACTACCATGTCAAACCATATTGACACTGTGTGTCATTCTGGTGCAATCTTTGGTGCAGACCGGTCCACTTCTCTGGGCACCCAGATTGGAGGGAGTCCCTAAGGAGATAAAGAGCATACAGTGACTCTCCTCAAATTTGTTTTCCTGTGATTAATTATTGCAGTTAGAATGTTTCTCTCCACCCCACCAATATTGGGGTACTGTGATGTTGTGATGAGCTCAACATGATATGACCATATGGTGTTACCAAATTCCAATAGTTGTTTGTTTGCTGTGATTTTCAAATAATCTTCTAAAATGTTATAAGTGTAATGTGTGTGTGTGTGTGTGTGTTCGCGTGCATTTTGGTGTATAGATCATACCCCTGCAATAGCTCTGCTCAATTCTCTGCCATTTAGGAGCTAAATCAATTTGTTAATGCAGCCCTAGTCACGCCTCCCTGCATGTGACTTGCATAGCCTTCCTAAACACTTCCTGTAAAGTTAGATCTAATATTTATACTGTGCGGATATTTATGGGGTGATAATTTTATGAAAATATTATTTTAATATTTATCAAAAATTTATTTAACAATTTTTATTATATCAAAAATGTATATAATGGCACTGTCCCCAAATTTAATAACATAATAATAAAGCTGAGAATTTCCCACTATTTAATTCTCTTAGAGCCTAGAAGCCGATCATCAGAGGATTTTATTCCATACAGTAAAGCCACAATTTCTTTATAAAAATATAATTTATTGTGACAATAATAATAAAATAATATCTAACATGCGTTATAATAATCAGTGAATATTTAGGTATAACATAAGCATATAATATGGCAATGTTTTAAACACAATACGACGGCTACAGCACCAACTGTCAAGAGGTAACAAAATTTATGATAGGTAAAAATCTCATAGACATAGAAAGCAAAACCTCACACAGAACTCACAGCCCAGTGAGAAGCAATAAAAACTTCGACTGACAGTTAGACCAACTGAGTAACCCTTTCGATACTGGCTAGAATCCTCCTAGGCATATAATATCCTATCCTGTTGCAATTTTCAATTAAAGCAATGTTCATATGAAATAATTAACCATTCCTGGAACCATCCAATAAGAATAATCTACCAGATTTTACTTTAGCCGAATTTTAATTTCCTTACATAAAATGCACTATCTTATTTCAAAGCAAATCAATACATCTGGATAAAACAGTGGTATGCTAACTTATGACAAATTTATCATTACTATATCGTTATCTTACTCCACCTGCAGGTATGGAGTTTTTATAACCATATATTCTTTTAGTTAACTAAGATTTCTAATTATGAAATCTGACCGAGATTTATCCAGGCATATATCCTGCTATTAGTACAATTTAATTTAAATTGAATTAAATAAAACCAGCATAATTACCAGTTATGTTGTAGATGTGCTTATCAGATGCCCTTATCAGATGAATAGATAGTCCCAGGAACTTAAATGCAAATATGATTGATTGTATGGAAGTGTGCATGTAATAGAGAAAGTGGTGTTGGTTTGTAAAGATTAGGTGTCCAGGAAAGTGTTTAAGTTGAGTCAAAGAGAGTTTGAGAGCTGAGTGTCAGTCCCAGAGAGCTGAATGTCTGAATGTGTATGTCTGAATGTCTTTCTGAATCTCCTTTGTTCTTACTTTTTAAAGGGCCAAACCTTCTGCACATCATTAGTTGATTGGACCAATGGGGAACTGAAGGTGTGTCTACCTTATCTAGTATGATCTAGTTTTTGGTCAGTAGATGGTGCAATTTCATCACCAAAATTTTTTGTCCTGGAAAGAGTTGACTTCATTTGATGATGATTTCAACATCATTCCTTTATCTATTTTATGACTGCATAACTCAAATTTGCTGCCAGGTTGAAAGGATTTACCCTGTCTTCGTGGCCACAATTTCGATCGTAATTCTAAAATTGACACCTCCTAACCTTAATTTCACCCTTTTTCTTACAATGGGACCTTGTAAGATTTAGAAAGTAAAATTAATTAATACGTCTTATCTATATCTATTACTAGTGTCTGGCTTTCTTGTGTGAAATTGTGTATAAGATTTTTCTATTCCACTAGCATTTATTAAATAATATGATATTTATTCATGAATATTTATCCATGAATGGTCTATATTAACAGAATACTGATTATATGTAATTAATATAATAGTAAAATAAGTGTATAGGTGTGTGTGTGTGTATATAATATATATACTTGTTTCTGGGTTAGTTTTCCACCCCCATTCTTGCTGTGAGACTTCATTCCTTATCACGTGTCTTGTTTACATAACGCATTCCTTAGCTCGAATGGCTGGAGTTACATAAAGCAAGACATTATGTGTCTTTCTTAACCTGAAGATACCAAAATGGAGTCCGCTTTGTTTTAAGTGTGACTGGCAGTAGACACTTTTAATTTCTGTTTTAGCACAAAATGTCTGCAGATATAAATATACCGACAATACTGCCTTTATTACACATTCTGTTTCATTTAGAATTTATCTCCTGCACTGTTAATAGCTTGCTATACCTTGCAGAGGCCTCCTTAATTAAAGTTCAATTGACAAATCAGGAGATAAAAACTTCTAGAGTAAGTGAACACCTGCTTGAAAATGAATCCATTTTTTAATGCAGGCTGCATGTTTTTGTGACTATAGTGTCCATTTAAGCCACTCTAAGTACCGGTAACACATTTTCTATTTTACGGTTTGCCAGGGGCATTAGTGGGACCAAAATACACCTGGGGCTTATGCCCAAAAATAATTTGACCCCTATGTAAAGCTCCACCTACCCCTCTCCAATTCCACTGCTCAACACACTTCATGGCACACTCTGTTACAGACACAGACAGGCACAACACACATGCAGGCACAGATTGCTACACAGAAACATACAGGCACACATTAGCAGAGAGATCTGCACAAACATTCAAACATATACACACACTAAAATAATGTGTCTACCTTCCTAGTCACTGTTTCAGCATGGCCAGTGGTGGCAGGGAGAGCACTCAGTGTGCGACTGGCCTTGCACTTCTTTGTCTACCCGTCTCTTCAGTGAGCCATGCTGCCACTCTGCTCTTCATGCCTGTGCTGAATTAGGCTCAGTAGTGAGTAGTAGAAGACCAGTGGTAGCGGCACACACAGGTAATATGACTCTCTGTCATTTTCCCTGTATGTCTCTGTCATTGCACTGCTTCTATTCCCGGCTGACTTCTTGACTAGAGTGGGAGACCAGGAGTGGGCAGGGAGAGAGGGCACATAGAAGTGGTTACAACAGGGGGAGCCTTGAGTGTTTGATCTTTGCCCCGGGTTTGTGTTTGGATATAATCACCTTGATTACAATAGCAGGAGGTGCATTGTGATGTGTGCTGGCTAATTACTGCAGGAGTGAAATATATTGTTACATTGGGGGACAGGGGTATAGGGCCCGGGCACACAGCAGATTGTAAGACTTGAGGCAAGGAGTCCAGACCTCCCAGGACCACTGGGCCTGTGACAACAATCATGGTTGTCAACCCCTGATGGTGTCCCTGGTTGTCCTTGCTGGCCATAGTGGAAAATTAGTCAGTGTCTCTCTGAAACATGTTGTGTAGGTAGTTTTGACAAATGAAAGGTACACTTGTTTATTTTTTGCCCTCCCTTACATTTGAAGACCTCATAATAAACCATGATTTGAAGGTCAACACCCCTCAATAGCATAATGTTCCCATAATGTATGATTTACCATTGTTTCCTGTATACGTGTGTGTTTACTGTAATTCCATTGAGTATTTGTGGAGATATTTATAATGAACAATGAAACCTAACAACAAATTTATGAATACCTCCAAACCACTGACATTGCATTATTTTTCACTTAAGTCACGCTTTACCAATATATATCCTTTATATTACATTACTGTAGTTAGGACTAGAATTCCTTTAATCTTACGGCAGCACCAGGAGATATTTTCCCAGCATGTCACTTTTAGAAGGCACACAGAATTAATGCTCATACTCCTTATAACAGCGGCTGCCCTGGAGTGTAACACCCAATAATCTCGGACAGGCCAGGACATATATGAATGTCTGCAGTGAGATTAGGACTCATCACAATTCATAGTGTCATTCACGTAATGCTCTACAATTTTTCACACGTGGTGTGTCGTCACCCTCTGTGCAGGACGAGATTCAAAACATAATCAACCTGTAGAAATATCAAAAATATATTTTAAATCAAGGTTAAAGTTTGGTGGGCAAAGTGTTAACCTGCCTAGGGACCTGTGGGATCTTAGTTCTTCTTTGCATATAACGTAATATATGTGATGTAAACCTACCTCTACAAATGCTATAATTCCTCGACTAACTGTTATTCTTGGCCATTATTGGAATATTTATGACCCTCCAGAATTATGAACTTGGCATTTTATTTTTACTGTTATGTTTAGTCTTGTGGATTATCTGTCAGTTGTATTTAAATTGCATGTTTCATATTGTTCAGAAATGCACAAGACATAATAAAGGGAGCAAATGTTTGCTGTTCCATTCCATAATGCTATCCGTCCTAAAAAAATAATTGCTTGCTGCTTCATTCACCATTATGTTGCATCTGCATCACTGGACTGATAGAGATGCTTAAATACTGAATACCTTTAACAGATATTTTTAAATCTGAAAAAGATGTCTTTTTGGTGGGAGACCTGTTTAGTGGCTGGCACATGAAAACTGCTGTACAATATTTAGGCTAAAATAGCCACAAAATATCCCAAGTGAAACACTAACCGGGTTTTTCACTAACATAAATTTTGAAAGTGCATTGTAAATTGAAGTCAGAAATATCCAAACTCCCCTGGCTGCGACACACACAGTTTGCATTAAAATAATTTTTTCTTTTTAACCAGATGTTAACTTACTTTAGGAGTTTTCATCCCCTCCTCTTCAAATTGAACTTTAATAATGCACAGGAGGCTCCAGCAAGGTCTTGCAGGCTTTTAACAGTGCAGAAGATAAGACATTTTAAATTCAACAGACTGTGAAATAAAGAAAGTTTAAACATTAGATATCTCTAACAGGAAGTCTTTAGGAAGGCTATGTAAGTCACATACAGGGAGGTGTGACTAGGACTGCATAAGCAATGTGATTTACTGCCTAAAAGTCAGTGAATTTAGGTTTTTAATGCTTTATTTACTGGGAGGGGCGATGGAGTGGGGAGGCAAGGGGAGCGATAGTGTCAGAAATACAGCTTTGTATTCCTGGCACTATAGTATCCCTTTAAATTAATGTTGTTTTGGTGGCTAAAGTGTATGTTTAATTTAGAAATTTACTTTGAGTTCTCATTTTAGTAAATAGTCCTGCAAGAGGTATAACCAGTGCATCTAGTAATTGTTGTCAATTATATTGCGCCAACTTATTCTTCAGCACATTGCGATGTTATAAAGAGTAATTTAACAACAACTTGACAGGAATGATAGGTTGATGAGGACCCTGCTCAGACAAGCTTACAATCTATAGCTGGGGCAGGCAACCTTTCAGTACTCCAGACAGTGTGGACTACATCTCCCATAATGCTGGCAAAACATCAGAGGAGAAGTGGTTCACAACATCTGGCGTGCAGAAGATTGTCTACTAATATTCTAGAAGTTGTACTGGTTGTGTTGCCAGGAGTCTCTGGACACCATCCCCTGGTTTTGTGTGATTACATTGGTGATTTGGCCTAAAATTAGGGTCATTATTGCACCCAGAGACTGCTGTATTTTTGGCCACATTGGCAATGCAGAACTAACACTTCCTCATTATGGGTGTCATTTTAATTGAAGCTGGATGGTGGTGATTGGCTAAGGTTAGCTATAACTAGGGAATAGTGACCACAGTAATTTTAAATTTGCAAATGTTGTGCCCCCCCCTTCTCATACTCTATGGTCACATTTTTGCAAAGGTCAAATGTGTATGTCCTGCAATGAGCCATATTTTGCTAATAAAAATGGATGCATAGAGTTAACATAATGCAGCCAATCACAGTGAGCAATGGTCTTTGTAATGTAATGTAATTCTGTAATACAATTAGAAGCATGGAAAATGCACAAACATGGCTGAATTTATTAGATTATTAAGCAGATCCATATAAAACAGGCTATTGTGTTTGTTTACACCATTTGTCTTGCAAGTTTGACAGATTTTTTTATTATGCTATATTTCAGTCAACAGGGTTGATGAAATATGCCTTTTTTTTCTTGTCATTTCTGATGATAAAGGAAATTTGTATTTATTTATTTATTTATTTTACATAAGGATCAAACCGCACAGCTTTAGATCAAGTTAACAATTTACTAAATATAGGGCTTTTAAATTAAATTATCTGGACTTTCCGCCTGGCTTGTCAGACCGTTCCCTCAAATTGTAATTAATAAAATCACGTTATGTAAAAAGATTACATAAATATACATGTAGAAATTGTATGTATGTGTGTGTGTAAATGCATGTGTATATATAATTTTATTATAAGTGTCTGATATCAAAATTTTCATATCAAAATACAGTTTAAATGAAAAAATAAATATGTAAATGTATGTGTAAGGCTGGACCTGTAGTCGTGGGAGGAGCTTGGTTACCCTTCTTAAGGGACGCCAGACCGCTCCTCATTATCCTTTTCAGTCTGGTGATTTGCATACCGTGACTTCCGATCTGTGCAGAAACATGGCAAGTTCGGTGGTCTTGTAATCCCCTCGCGCAAACGCATAGATAGAGCCTGTCAAGCCGCATGAAATCTAGTACCAACCCGTCACCAACTTATTTAATGGTTTTGCCACTTGGCAATAGCTAGTATACCAGTATGTTGTAAAGGTTACACACAACTACTTCATGCTGTTTAACACATCTCTGCAACAGGAAGGTGGAGGGACTGGCCCTGCCTTGAACTCATACTAGGTCTGATACATAGTTATATAGTTACATAGTTACATAGCTGAAAAGAGACTTGTGTCCATCAAGTTCAGCCTTCCTCACATATGTTTTTGCTGTTGATCCAAAAGAAGGCAAAAAAAACAGTCTGAAGCGCTTCCAATTTTGCAACAAACTAGGAAAAAAATTCCTTCTTGACCCCAAAATAGCAGTCAGATGTCTCCTTGGATCAAGCAGCTATTAACCCACTAATTAGAAATTATATCCCTGTATGTTATGTTTTTGCAAGTATATCCAATTGAGTTTAAACATCTGTATAGACTCTGACAAAACCACCTCTTCAGGCAAAAAATTCCATATCCTTATTGCTCTTACTGTAAAAAAAAACTTTTCTTTGCCTTAGATGAAATCTCCTTTCTTCCAGCCTAAATGTGTGACTTCGTGTCCTATGTATAGCCCTGTTTATGAATAGATTTCCAGATAATGGTTTGTACTGGCCCCGAATATATTTGTATAATGTTATCATATCCCCTCTCAGGCGCTGTTTTTCCAAACCTTTCTTCCTAACTAAAATGCTCCATTCCTTTTATCAATTTTGTAGCTCGTCTCTGCACTTTTTCTAGTGCCATGATATCTTTCTTTAGAACAGGTGCCCAAAATTGCACAGCATATTCAAGTTGTGGTCTTACCAGCGATTTATAAAGAGGCAAAATTATATTTTCATCCCGAGAATTTATGCCCCTATTTATACATGACAAAACCTTACTGGCCTTAGCAACGGCAGATTGACATTGCATACTGCTGCCTAATTTGTTGTCTATAACAATTCCCAAATCCTTCTCGTGTGTGGTTATCCCTAGTTCACTACCATTTAGGGTGTGAATTGCTTGTGCATTCTTAACCCCGAAGTGCATAACTTTGCATTTCTCTACGTTAAATTTCATCTGCCATTTTATTGCCCAGTTCCCCAATATATCCAAATCCCTCTGCAGCAAGGCAATATCCTGCTCACATTGTATTACTTTACAAAGTTTTGTGTCATCTACAAACACTGATACATGGCTTTCAATGCCCATTTCAAGGTCATTTATAAATATGTTAAATAGAAGCAGTCCCAAAACAGGACCTGAGGGACACCACTTACCACTTTTGTCCAGCTTGAAAATTTACCATTAATAGCAACTCGTTGTACTCTATCCTTAAGCCAGTGTTCTACCCAAGAACAAGAATATTCATCTAGACCAATTTCTTTTAGTTTGAAGACTAACCTATTGTGATGAACCGTATCAAATGCATTGGCAAAATCCAAGTAGATCACATCCACTGCAACACCCTGATCTATACTTCTACTTACTTCTTCGTATAATGCAATTTGGTTAGTTTGACATGACCTATGTTTCATAAAACCATGCTGATTATTGCTAATAACACAGTTCTTCCCAATGAATTCCTGAATATTATCCCTTAATAGCCGTTCAAATAATTTTCCAGTCACAGAAGTTAAGCTCACAGGTCTGTAATTTCCAGGCAAGGATTTTGAACCCTTTTTTAAATATAGGAACAACATCTGCCTTCCTCCAATCCTCCGGTACAATACCTGAAACAAAAGAATCTTGAAAAATTAAATACAGAGGTTCACTTATTTCCCCACTTAGCTCCTTAAGTACTCGTGGGTGGATACCATCAGGCCCCGGAGCTTTATTTACATTAATTTTCTTTACTAGCTGTAGCACCTTGTCTCGAGTTATCTAATCACAAGTTATCTGCAAGTTTGCCATAGGATCCTCATTAATATATATTGAAGAAAAATAGTTATTTAAAATTTTGACTCTGACCTCTTGTCTTCCACCTTTGTCCTCTGGCACCATGCTTGTAGATTTCCTGGTTACTGATCTTCGGCTTGACTCCTGACCTTGCTCCTTTGCTGTCCCATCTGACACAACTTCCTATCAGCTCTTTTCTGGCTTTATTGCTTCTTCTATAAATAAAGGCAGCCAGCCCTCGTTGATCTTCCAGGTTCCGTATCAGGTCAGGTCACACACCTCTTCATCTACAACTAGGTGCTTCCATCTTAAGCAGCCAGCATAGAAAAAGCATTCAGAGAAGAGGAGTAACAAAATAATGTTTCTATTTTTCCTCCACATAGCAATGTTTGCCTTTACAGAACAGGATTGTGATCCCATTTGCTAAATCTTTAATATAAATTTAGTGGAAAACGGTCTATGACATGATAAAATGGTTACGATAAGTCATAGGTGATTTTCAATGTTCTATGCAATTCTAGAGAGTTCCCCTGTAAAAGTGAAATCAGTATTGGTTTCAGAAGAACAGAACGAGAAAAAAAAAGAAAAAGAGGGGAACTAATATATTATTCAAGATTGCAGGTGGGGGGGGTGGAGGGCGGGAGAGGGAAGGGAAGGGAATGGGGGGCTGAAGAAAAACGAGATACAGGATACAATGCTAGGAAACACCAGAGGCAATTAGGCAACTGTTGGTAGCATACAAAGCTTTTACATTTTCAGTAACTGAAGCGAAAATAAGTTTAATTAGTGACTTTTTTTTCCATCCACAAATATGTGATTACCTAGAGATCTATTCCCTCAGCTATACCATGATTCACCCCGTAGCAGTGTTTGTTGTATTTGATGGTCTATTGATCTCTGCGGCACTTGCACATTGCAAGCTGGTTTAATCTGAGTAAATAATAATACAGAAATCTATTTTGCTCCCTTTGTAATCATTACATTTTAGCAGGGATCCCTGAAAGCATTTTACGTGTATCCTTGAATAATCTCGAATGCTGGCAGGGTTAAGATGTAACTAATAGAATGCAGACACGGTACATATGTACGATTTCAACTTAAAAAATGAAACGTTTCATCAACAAGACTGTCATGAAGGGTAAAACGATTCTCTGATCTACGGAGCACTTAAACCAAGTAATTCACTAGATGAGAGGGCTCATTGCCAGGTAATCACTTAGGTCATAAGATTAATTTTGCAGACCACCGACTTCATTATGTTTTATTACTGAAACAACGAAAGGACAACACAGGTTTAATAAGGAAAGGTTGAGATACAAGTGAACATTCCCCAAGTACAAAGGAATATTGTTAAATAAGACAACGCTAGGTCATTCTTGCTAATCCTAAATAATCCTGCTCTTCTGTAAGTGATATAGATGTGATGGGTATACTGGGGGAAGGCTGTTAAATTTCAACCTTGGGTGGGACTTAAAACTTGGAGGCCTATACAAATCTAAGCATCAAACCACTAATGTATTTTTAGATTTAAAAAAAAGTGTAATTTATAAATGTATGCGCCTGTTCAAATCTTAACCATACTACCTAAAATTTTGATTACATTTGTCAGAAGAGCTTAGTTTACACCACCATATATACACTGGTCATCTAGATGTAGTGGATTTGGTTTTTCGTTTTTGCGCTTGTTTTACACAACATGTTCTATCTGGAATTGAAGTTGTAATAAAAGTAGAGATATTGAAAAAATAAAGTGGAGACTTTCTACCCGGAATTTTGATGCCAAGTTGATCCACTTTTTCTTTTTTTTTTTTTTTAACGCCTACAGTCAGGGATGAATTAAAAAAAAAAAAAAAGTCTGGGCCCGCTGTCAAAACTAGGGCCTGGGTTGCCTGAAGGCTCCCATGTGATTATACCCAACTGGTTCAGGGAAATAGCTGTGGTGATATAATTTGTAATATCATCAGCTACTGATATGACTGTGCTTCACCCTTATCTGTTTGCTAAAGTGATCAGTCTGTTCCTGCCTTCAGTTTAACTTGATATAAACCGATTGTCAAGACAATCTTGATCAAGGAGTTACAATACAATAAATTAGAAAATATTTTGGGTTGTTTTAATTTCCTCTAGTCATTTTTGGAGAAAGCACAAACTCGGTCTTCTTGTTTCAGATAGTTGTACTGTTTAATTTGAATTCCTGTCCTTTTAGCTGATACAGATTTAACCATTTCAGCAGGACATTTTATTTTATTTATATGCCTAGAGGCAATAAGAGGCTTTACTTGTTATAAAGTGTACTAAATTTAAAGCATGTTTTTTGCTGGAAGGAATTCTTAAATTATTTAACAACACATGTATTTGATTATGTAAATACACTATGCACGCTCATTTTCGGCCAAATATATGGGACACACTATCTGGGTAAGAAATTTCCATATAACAACATGTTTCCTAAAGTAAAAGTGATTTTAATTCCCTAAGGGACAGTATCAAGTAATAATTTGCATTTAACGATCAAACTCAGACGTAAAAGTGTCCTGAAGTATTAAATGTACCAATTATTGAGCATTTGTTGTGAAGTTGTTTTTAGTGACATTAACCATATATTATTCATATATTTAGACCCCTCTCTGATGCTGATACAAGGATAATTTTTTTTTTACCACTGTAGGCAAAAATTGAGTTTGCCACCACTTCATCTGTCCTCTTGCTTTCCTATATTTTTTGCAATTCTAGTTTCTCCCTCTGACAATCTATTTTCCTTCTTTCTCCAAATTTCATGTTTTCAGTGAATTTCTATCCGACTCCTGCTATATGCGTCCGTTTGACATTCCTGCTATTTGGTGTTTTTCCCTTAATTAATGTTCTTTCTACTTTGCCCCCATCCCACTTGCCATTTTTTTTTTTGAAGGTTTGAATTCTGTGTGTTTGAATGTGTTCCTGTCTTTTAAACTGTATTTAAAAACAAAATAAAAAATGTTTTATATAGAATTGCCCCTCCCCCCCCACCCCCACTTAAGTGTTCAGTGAAGGGGTTAAAATTCCTGGTGGTCCATTGGGCTTGTGGCCTGCATCTCTTGCAGGTGCAGATCCCCTTTAGCATTCATCTAGTCTGGTACCCAATGGAAGTACTTTGATTTACTGTGATGCAACAGAACATGTAAGAGAGAGTTCTGCACCCACTGGAGATGCAGACCATATGCTCCCTCAATGAAGTGAAGCTGCACCGGGCAGGCAGATCTTACGATCTCCCTAGCAGCCATGTGAATGAAGGGTGTTTATTTCACATACCCCTTTCCTGAGGTATGCATACCAGGGATTGAGAATTGCATGGTTAGTGATACCATCCTTGCATTTATTACCCGTAATGAACAGGGAACAATGCATGGATCACCTTTATTCAAGCTAGGGTCCTATGATTACTATGCACAAAAAGTGTTAGGTGTGAGGGGTTAGTGTGGTCTGTATCAGTTGGTCTTATTGTTTAATGTTTTTATGGAATAAAGATTTTTCCATTTTCGGATACAGGCTGCAGCGCTTTATATTTTTTTTATAAGGGAAGATGTATGTCCCCTCCCCTGCTTCAGATCATAGACTATTCAAGCTAGGGACCCGAATATCTTTCAGTATCTGCATATACACATGCTGGTCAGCTCAAAATTAGTGAGAGTTATACTACCTGGCCTACCAAAACTTTCACAGCATTTAATAGGGAGTGTAATTAAAGGGACACTGTAGCCACTTTGACATTTTCATATTCACAAAAATGGAGGAGGGGGTGAATATAGTTAGTTTAGTAGTAGAGAAAAAACATTAGAAACAGAATACATGAGTATAGTTTTAATCAAAGCTTTTTGGTCAGAAATCCAAGTTGCCTAATTATCTGAATTCTGCAAATATGTATGGGAACGATTTAAGTTTCATGTGTTCGGGAGCAGCAAAGCAATATTTGTAAACCTGATCCAAAAAGTGCAATTCTGCACGAACTGAGGTACTTGCTGGAGAGAGATATCCAGCCATACATATAGCATTTCAAATCATCATAATTGAAAGTAACTTTTATTTCACCTCAAATCCATTTGGAACGCTAGCAGAATATCATAATAAAGAGTATGCCACTGTCTCCACCAGCAATGGATAAAGACCTCTTTTATTGCCAGCATCACTAAGCCTAGAAATTGCATTTTGTTTAAAGTTTATAAAGATGTAGGAGTTTTGTGTTACGCCAACTAAAAATCCTACAAAGAACATTTGGAAGTGGGGCTGTCTCCTCTCCAAATCCTACGTTTAATTGTTTTGCTTTAACTTTATTGTGTATACTGATTACATCCCATTTGATGTATCGGAAATCAACCCAGTTAATATTTTTATATTTATGGATATCTGGGCAACCTTTGCTTCTGGACAACCCTAATCTCTTCATAAATCATTGAAAGTAACACTCCAAGTAACTGTAACTACTCCAGTGAGCTGTAGGAGTTCAGAACCTCTAAGCAGGTGTTTCTATTAGCTTTCCTGAGCCTAGTCCTGCAACCCTAACGTATTGGTTGGGAGCATTGGTTGCTCTGTGTCAGCCAGTGAGCTAAGCCCTGCATTGCCCTGCAGAGCTCAAACTGCGCTCCCAGCTCAAGTCAAGTCATTCTAAAATGGTTTGACTATATATAATGGGAGTGCCATGGCACTCCTGGAACCACAGCCTGTACAATGCCCTGTAGTGGTTATGGTGCTTAGAGTATTCATTTAAGAACAATACAATTACTTGTTTATGTGGCATCACAATATTTTTTTAGCATTACTGAGGTCAACACAGTCTATTGACTTGTGAATTGTTCCCCATGTGGCTCCTGCCACAATTATTATTATTTGTTTTTTTTAATCCATGCCTCATTAAAGTGTAAGTATTACACGTACATCAGCAGAAGGGGAGGGAATAATGGCAGCAGAGCAAAACAACCTTCTTCATTTTTCGCATGTTGGTGGAATGTCCTTTATCATTACATACTAAATAGCATTTGATGCTTACATTTTAATATGTCATAGGGGAGATTGGAAAACAAGATAAGAGAAACTATATATGTTTCCTGCTGCCTCAAAAAATTTAGCAACATAGGGGGAGATTTGAGGAAAAGGGACAGGTGCACTAAGCACTTCAAAGCAGGGGAGGGCAGCCTTTGGTCTGGGGGTCAAATCCAGTCAAGTGGCCATTGCACCACCGAATCAGCTCACCATCCATGCCCACCTTTTCCTGGTTTTATAACGGATATTGATGTTATGAAACAAGACAAATATGATACAATGTGTTTTATGGGTGGGGGGTGATGGTCAGAGGGAAGGGGGGGTGATGGTGATGGTCAGAGGGAGGGGGGGTAATATTGTGTGGGTGATGGTGTGAGGGAAGGGTGGTAATAATGTGTGGGTAATGGTATCAGGGAGGGGGGGTAATAATGTGTGGGTGAGGGAGGGGGGATTAAATACCTTTTGTCATTCCCTGGTGGTCCAGTGTGGGCTCCCTGGTAATCCAGTGGGCTCCCTGGTGGTCCGGTGGTGCTATCCGGACTGCAGCTCCGCAGTGTGCAGAGCTGCAGACCACGCATCTCGCGAGACCCGGTCAGAGCGTTGCCGTGGTAACTCACAGCAGCGCTATGATTGGCCAGATCTCACGACACACGGTGGAGCTGCAGACCAGCGGCCAAGGGGGCTCCTCATCCAGGCTGGGCAGCCTGGAGGGACCTCGTACCCGGCGGCATACTGAGTAAGCTGCCGGGCCCCCTCCTAGTGTCGGGTCCTTGGTCACTGACCGAGGACCCGATACAGTCTGCCGTAAGATGGTTTAGGTGGCCGCGAGACCTTAGGAAGCCGCCTAAACTGCTTAGAGAGCTGCCTCTGTAGGCGGCTGTTTTTAAAATGATTAGGGCGGCCTGGGGAGCAATTGCCAATTTTCTTGCAACCTCTAAGCAGATAACTCCATAATTCCCACGGTATTAGGGAGCTATCTACCAAAAGGCTGAAAGATCTAAATTGGTCTTTCAGCCAAATTTACTAATACTAAGTAAAAATTACTCCCTATACCGCGAGTAGGGGCATGTCTATTGAACAGTGAGCAGCCTGTGGAATTTTCCCACGCTGTGTAATTTGACTCATAACACTCTGGTTACTTTCAATCCACCAATCAGAGAGTTATGAGTCAAATTACACAGCGTGGGAAAATTCCAAAGAACTTTCCCACGCTGTGTAAAATGCTTAGTATTAGTAAATTTGGCTGAAAGACCAATTTAAGTCTTTCAGCCTTTTAGTAGATAGCTCCCTGATACCATGGGAATTAGGGAGTTATCTACTTATTCATTCCTGTCATTCACATTTTATATGAATGCGTGTTACTTGATTGTTGTAAGTGTTGCAAATGCTTACAGCTGAATCCAGGCTGTGTTTGTATACTTTTTATTTAAAATTGTATACAGTGTAACATTCTTAATTTTTCCACTGGGTAAGTATATTAGTACTTAGGCAATACTGTATTTCGGCACTTCAACACTTCAGGAATTCGGCAATTCAGCTATTCGGACATTCGGAAGTACCCGAATGTCCGAATTGCCAAAAATTCGGCTGAATTCGAATTCGGACTGAAACGAATTGCACATGTCTAATATAAATTATACACATCTATGCAGAACAAGCAATAAAAGTAAATGTATAATGGTACATTATGATGCAATGCATCATTCAGACATTTTTTCTGATGTGGATGGCTTAATTTCGGTCGTGTCTTGTACTAAGATTAGGCTGCATCATTATTTGTAGAGTAAATGTAATGATCTAGGTATTGACCATGTGCATTTACATGACGCTGACCAAAAGCTTTGCACTTAAGGGTATACATGTATTGAGCTAACACGAATTCATAGTTTTTGAAAACCCAAGAGTCCTATTATTTGTATCTGATGACTTACTGGTTTTGACTTGGCTTGCTTATTGACATTCTTGATCTCCGTAATCTCTCACCTCAACTTGTTTCTCATTATTGTACTCTTTTGTTACTCCCTGAACTCAGCCTCTACTTGTTTATTCTCTGACTGCTCACTGACTGTTTTGCCTGTCTTGGAACACTGCAGGCACCATAATCACTTCAATGGATTAAAGTGGCTTTAGTGCCATGAGTCCATGGGCTTTGGATCCTACATCACTAATAAACCATTTATTCATGGTTTAGAAAAGATTCTCAGTGCCTTGCAGCCTGCCGCCTGCCGCCCTGCATTCACTGACATTGTCAGTGGTGGAGCTGTGCTCTGCTTTACATCATAGCAGGAATAGCAGGTAGTTTTTGTATGAGAGCATCAGTTGAGCTTAGTTCCACCATGTCATCACTGAAAGCTCACAATGCATGTCATAGCTATATCAAATAAAAATTATTATTAAAGTGAAATTGCTATCCAAAACCTCCTCAAATTTAGACTTTGCTGTGGTCACCTCCAAAGGGACATCTGAAGCAAAGGGTGGGATGGGGTGCTCAACCCAAAAGGAATCTGGTCTGGTCTCCAAACATAAATAGAAAAAAGGGGGGATTGGGGGCACACCTGGAACGTGCATTTCTCAGCAATGGTGCTGCTCTTAACACCATTATGTAAAAGGATGGGACAATTGTGAAAGTTCCTATTTTTTCATATTCTATTTATTTTCTCTATTCTGATCCAGAAATTAACAGTGGATCCATTCTAGTTAGGAAAAATTGTTTAAGTGGTGTCAAGTGTACAAATAATATGAATTTATGAAAAAATATTGAAAAACATACTATAGTACATTATTTGTATCACAATTTGTATTAATTGTTTTTGCATCGTTTTGGCTAGTGGATAGACAGTCTATATGACATTATAGGTGAATTGTGTATGTTGGAAACAGATTTTGGTGTGATATTTACCATCACTTATAGATACACTATAGCAGCGTTTCCCAATTGGTGTTCTGCCAAAAAATGTGAAAATAAAATGGCTGCGAGGGAGCAGTGATCTCAGTGATCAGCTCCCTCGCGTGCACAGCAGTGATGCCGGAGCCGGAATATGACGTCCCAAAACATAATTTCTCAACTTTGGCAATAATAATGTGTTTTATGTTCCTTTTTTCTACTCAACTCATTGATATCAAATTTGGCAGGCCCAGCAGTATGATCTTGCAGCCAATTTTTTTTTATAGTTTCTTTACAAAGTTATAAACAGCTGAAATTGGTATTTAACATAGAATAAATACTGGAATTAACTGCTTGCTTTCTGCTAATTGAAAAACATGCAATCTGAAAATGTGTGCCTGTGCAGGTAAAGACAATGATGGGGAAAACAAATCCAACATATATACCTGTTTCCTGTAGTCCTTTTTGAATTTATAACTCATGACGTGTTTGGTTGTGTTTTGTTTTTTTACCTGCCATCCCCATAATTTTAATTTTGCATATGATGCTGTTCAAACCTCGATTGCACAAATTGTTCATGTTTGGGTTATTGTTATATGTGAAAGGGCAGCAAAATAATATGATGCTGATTTTTTAAATTTTCAGTTGAAATGTAATTTCAATGCAAAAAATGTCATATCAATATGAAAATTATCTGGGGAGCTTTAAAATGAAGCACTAAAGGTGCCTACAGTATCTTTGTAAAATGTAAAAAAAGAGATTCAACCAGTGGTCAGAACTACCACCAGTCCAGCTATTGCAACTGCACAGGGGACCGCACGCTCAGGGGCCCATCGGGATGACCCTAAGTGCATGAACAAAGTGTTCTCAGAGGCCCCGTTGTGTGGACCTTTTAATAGTGCGACTGGGCCCTGTAATATCGGCAGTGCTGGAAGGATGTGACAGCTGGTCACTTCCTCCTAGATAACATAGAGCTGTGCAGGAGGAAAAAGCAGAGAGGAGCCTATGACTCCCAACAGCCTCAGGCAGCCAACTGGATCCCAGGGACCCCACCCTCCTGTACCTATAAGGCAGGAAACAGGAGGGTGGCTTAAGATGTATAAATTTTGCATGTGTTTCTATGTATCTATTTGTGTATGTATTGTGAATGTGTAGCCCTGTGTATCTCTGTCTGTATCTGTATGTGTGTCAGTGTTTGTATCTCTATGGGTGCATTATGTGTGTCTGTGTATCTGCACGTGTGTCAGTGGGGATCTGCTTTTTTTTCCATCTTTGCGATGGTGGGGACCCTCAAATTTTTTTGCATCAGGACCCTCTCTTCTTCAATGTTGGTCTGGAATCAACATTGGTGTTAAGTAGTAGTGGCCTTTTTGGTGAATCTTTTTTTGGTTTTTCTGAATTTGTTTCTGAAGTTTGGTCGAAGTTTGATTTGAAATTTGGAGATTCAAAATGACATTGAGTCCATTAAAATTCTACCTTATTTCAATTCTGACCTGTCCAAATCTCGAAGTCTAGCCGTGACATAACAGCACCATCAGGTCTTTACCATACTAGAAACTTTAGAAAGTGTTCCATCCTCCTAAGAGGATCATTTCAATAGGATTTGTATGTTCTCTGTTCAATTCCAGCTCATTTCTCTTTCTCCTGTGAAGAAAATGCTGGTAATATTTTTCAATTTCTGTGTATTACATATGGTAGAGGGGTACGAATAGACCTCCCTGTCTACAAATGAGTTAAACATGATGGCAATATACTTAACAGAAGAAACCTGACTTTCGATAAATGTTCACTGCCCAGTAGACTGCATTCTGTGCCCGGGACACTGCATTCTGTGTTCTGTAAAAAGCTCTTTATATGAAACAGATGCCAGGTCTATAAATCAGACAATTGTAGTGCGGAGACTAGGGGTTTCTGTATATATTACCATTAATCGTATAAAAGCTGCCTCGTTTTTACAGCGTGTTCTGTGGAAAATCATTAAATTATTTTATTGTTATTTTGTTTAAGGTTCCCATTGGTTCCAAAGTAATTGATTATAAAGTGATTTAACCCTTTCATTACTGATTTGTATGAAAGGGGATGTTTAATTTAGTAATGAGCTCAGTGGGCCAGTTTGTGTGTGTCCCGCATTCAATGGTTTATTTTTATTTATTACTGGTATTTATAAAGCGCCAACAGATTCCGCAGCGCTGTACAGTTAGTGAAGAATGTACAATATACACAGACAAATACAAGCGGTAGAGAGAGCCGGCTCGTAAGCTGATAACTAGCCCTTGGAGCTCTTTTATACAAAGTGCTTAGCTAGATGGCCCGTGAGCTTACAAACGAAAAGATACAAGGGGGATTTGAGACAAGAGGTAGCAGAGAAAATTTGGAGGTGATGGCTAAAAGAGTTAACAGAGAGAGCAGCGATTGGTAAAATATAAAGGGAATGGAGAGGTAATTGAGGGAGAATCTCAAACAGCTGGAGGAGCATGCTATATATTTAGGGGGAACCTGGGTAGGTGGGTAGTGGTGAGAAAAAATGCAGAGCTTCACTATAGCTGTTCCTGAGTGTGAATTGAGGCCTGGGAGTTGTGGGAGTTTCTGCAGGATGTTAAATGCAGAGTTTCACAATCGCTGTTCCTGTGAGTATGAGTGTGAGGCGAGGCCTACTTTGGAGGATACGGAATATATAAAATCGAATTATGTGGTTACAACTTGCAGCCTATAGAAAATAAGGGAAAGGTATTTTTATTATTGTTAAAAAAAAAAAAAAATATTAAAAAATGCAAATGCCTTTGTTTCTGAAATCTAAAAATCAAGACAAACATTTTTGAAATTTCTATAGAAGCTTTTTTGCGCAAACATACAAACTTAATGTATCTGAAGCATTGTCGACATCTTCTTGAAAAGATTTATCTCTATCCAAGGGTGCAATAGATTGGCAATGTACAAGGACATAACACTAAATGCTGGGGTTATCTACTAAATCCTGCCACCAAGTTTTCTATGCATTGTTATAGAAATACAAAGCAGGTTTCAGAAATAAAAAATTCGAGATTGTGAAATATCTTACAAAAGCAAAGGAAAAAAGTTGTATGTAAGAACAAATATACAGGTTTAAATCTTAGAAAGCTACTTAAAATCACCTGTTTCAAGTAAAATGTTTGAGGGATTAATCACACTATATGACCATATGTTAATCACACCACTGCTGGGACCCAAAAATATTGGATTTAACAATTGCAAAGTCTTCATCGGCTTTTGTCCTAATAAAAAGGTTTCACTTCCTCATTAATAGTTCATGGTGTGAGCATGCATCGTGGGTCCGCTGTGCAATAAGAAGCTATTGGCATATGGCGTAAAAGTCAATTCAGCCCTTTTAGCAACATCTAATTCCCATTGGCTGAGAGTGATCAGCTGACGCTCTCTGTCAATAAACTAGATAAACTAGCCCTGTATGGCATAATTAAGCAGGAGCTTCCTGGAGGCGGTTGGCAGAGCCTGGCAGACCCCTAGTACGAAGTCAAACCTTTACTAAACGGGTTGACTCCTTACAAAATTGTCACACCAAGGCACTCCTTTAGCACTCTGTAGTGTTTATGGTGCCCAAAACACTGCAAACAATTTGACAAAAACATGAGATTGGGCTGTACATATTAGATGCTGTGTTGCAGAATGTTAATGTCCATAATAAAACACTTGTTCTATTTAATCTTATTCCTCCTTCACTCTGTTTGCTGGTTTTATGATTACTGGATCCAGTATACCTCGGGGCAAAACAGTTGCTTTAATTAGCAAAGCATGGTAACCTTAGCATATGTAGCTACTAAACAAACGATTAGGTTTTAACAAATACTAATAAGTATGCAACGTGTGTGCGTGCATATTATTTGACATGTATTTCATTAACCAAATCAGTGACACTGTTAAAGCAGAATATGGTGGCATTGCTAACATGTAGAGGGTTATATATATATATATATAATTTTAAAAAAAATTGCACTGGGTAGGCATGGGTATCACAGTCGCTACATAAGTAAGTAGGATAAACACAGTGGAGGGTACTGATGTCCCGAACTGTTCGCTGGTGAATAGTTCCTGGCGAACATCGCTTGTTCGCGTTCGCCACGGATGGCGAACATATGCGCTGTTCGGTCCGCCCCCTATTCGTCATCATTGAGTAAACTTTGACCCTGTACCTCAGTCAGCAGACACATTCCAGCCAATCAGCAGCAGACCCTCCCTCCTCCTGGACAGCATCCATTTTAGTGAGAGTAGGGACAGTTTAGCTGCTGCTGATTTGATAGGGAAATTGATAGCTAGGCTAGTGTTTTCAGTGTCCACTACAGTCCTGAAGGACTCATCTGATCTCTGCTGTAAGCAGTGGCGGACTAAGGGGGGGCGGTCTGCCCCGGGTGCCACCTGGTAGGGGGGTGCCATGACCCTGGTCTTGGGGCTGGAGGGGGCTGTGTGAGCTGTGCCCCATGGCAGCTGGGGTGTCGCACAGCTCACACGGAAAGACCAGCAAGATGACCTGGCCACACGGGAGGAAGAAGGGGGCGGAGCTACGGCCGTTTGAGGGCGGATCCTAACCGTGCGTGTGGGGGCGGGGCTTAACACAGCCCTTACAAGCTGCTGTAACTGCTGCACATGGAGGTGCAGCAAGAAGAAATCCCTGCACCTCCACCTCCAGCCAGGGAAGGACTTCAGGGAATCCACTCCTCCAGCCCACACTGTCTGTAAGTATAAGAATGTGTGTGTGTAACTGCCTGAAACTGTGTGTGTGTGTGAGACTGTAACTGTGTGTGTGTGTGTGTGTGTAACTGCCTGAAACTGTGTGTGTGTGTGAGACTGTCTGTAACTGTGTGTGTGTGTGTGTGTGTGTGTAACTGTCTGCCTGAAACTGTGTGTGTGTGTGTGTGTGTGTAAAACTGTCTGCCTGAAACTGTGTGTGTGTGTGTGTGTGTGTGAGACTGTCTGTAACTGTGTGTGTGTGTCTGTCTTGTGTGTGTGTATAACTGTCTGCCTGTAAATATGTGTGTGTGTGTGTGTGTAACGGTCTGCCTGTAACTGTGTGTGTGTGCATAGCTGTCTACCTCTAACTGTGTGTATGTGCGTAACGGTCTGCCTGTAACTGTGTGTATGTGCGTAACTGTCTGTCTGTAACTGTGTGCGTACCTGTCTACCTGTAACTGTGTGTGTGTGACTGTCTGTGACTGTGTGTGACAGTCTGCCTGTGACTGTGTGATGCTGCCTGTAACTGTGTGTTACTGTCTGCCTGTGACTGTCTGCATGTAACTTTGTGCGTGGCTGCCTGTAACTGACTGTGTGTGTAACTGTCTGTAACTGTGTGTGTTTGTGGCTGTAACTATGTGTATGACTGTCTGCCTGTGACCGTGTGTGTGACTGTATATGTGACTGTCTGCCTGTAACAGTGTGCGTGACTGTGTGTAACTGCTTGTAACTGACTGTGTTTGTGTGTAACTCTCTACCTGTAACTGTGTGTATGACTGCCTGTGACTAGATGTGTGACTGCATGTGACTGTGTGCATGTGACTGCTTGTAACTGTGTGGGACTGTCTGTAGCTGTGTGTGACTGTCTGCCTGTAACTGTATGTGAGGGGGTGCAGGGATTTTGTAGAGGGGGCAGGGGTTTTAAAAAGTTGACAAATTTGTTCAATACATTTTTTTAAAAAAATGTAAAAAATATAACACATTTAGTAGTTTTTTTTTGTTTTTTTTTTGGAGAAGGGTGGGAGGGGCGGGGGGGTGCCAAACCCAGGACCTGCCCCAGGTGCCACATGCCCCAGGTACGCCCCTGGCTGTAAGGACAGCACCCCAAAGAGCCCTTTTTAGGGCTAGAACATTAGTCTGCTTTTTTTTTTCTGTGTAATGTAATTGCAGTTGCCTGCCTGCCAGCCTGTGTGTCAGGCTCACAGTATATACTGTGCCCACTTGCCGAGTGCCACCACTCACTGGTGTCACAATAGCTTGCATTTAAAAAAAAACAAAAAACTTTTTTGACTGTAATATAATAGCAGTCAGTTTCCTTCGCGTGTGTGCGTTTCAGGGCCTGCCAGGGCACAGTGTCACACCAGTGCAACTCATATCTGGTGTAACAGTAGTGTACATTTAAAAAAATAAAATACAATTTTGACTGTAATAGATTGAATAGCAGTTAGTTGTCTGCAAGCGTGTGTGTCAGGCCTACAGCGTCTACTCTGCCAACTTCTGCCACTGCACAGTGCCACTCATATCTGTTGTCACAGTAGCTTGCACGCATAGTACCACTAATCGAAAAAAAAATGACCGGCAGAGGCAGGCCACCCCGCAGGGGCCGTCGTGGTCGTGGTGCTGTGATTCCCTTTGGCCCTAGAATAATGCCCAGTGTTCAGAGGCCACATACCCTGAACTCGAAAAGTTCTGAGGACATAGTTGACTGGGTAACACAGGACACCCAATCTTCTACAGCTTCCGCTCGGAAACCTTGACGCACCATCCTCCTCCAGCTTAGCTTCGGGCACCTCTCAAGTTACCACTCGCCTGCCTGCCGCCACCACCAACACTAGCACCACAGCAGCTTCACTTGGTATGTCAGAGGAGTTATTTACACATCAGTTGGAAGAAATGAGTGATGCGCAACCATTATTGCCAGAGGATGTAGATAACAGGGATATGTCTCAGTCAGGCAGCATTACACACATGGACGTACGGTGTGATGATGATGTTGTACCCGCTGCTGCTTCCTTTGCTGAGTTGTCAGATACAAGTGAAGCGGTTGATGATGACGATGCGTCCGTGGATGTCACGTGGGTGCCCGCTAGAAGAGAAGAAGAACAGGGGGAAAGTTCAGATGGGGAGACAGAGAGGAGGAGGAGGAGACGAGTTGGAAGCAGGGGGAGGTCGTCGCAAGGAGCTAGTGGCACAGTCAGACAGCATGCATCGGCACCCGGGGTCAGCCAGACAGCACACCAATCAACGCATGCTGTTGCCACCACCAGAATGCCGTCATTGCAGAGCTCAGCAGTGTGGCATTTTTTTTTGTGTGTCTGCCTCTGACAACAGCGTTGCCATTTGCAACCTGTGCCAAAAGAAACGGAGTCATGGGAAGTCACAAAGTCACCCCCTTACCCGGCGTCTGACAGCTGGCTTGACTGAACTCTTAGCCCGCCAGCTTTTACCATACAAGCTGGTGGAGTCTGAGGCGTTCAAAATATTTGTAGCTATTGGGACACCACAGTGGAAGGTACCCGGCCGAAATTTCTTTGCACAAAAGGCAATCCCCAACCTGTACTCGACTGTGCAAAAGGAAGTAATGGCATGTCTGGCACACAGTGTTGGGGCTAGGGTCCATCTGACCACTGATACCTCATCTGCAAAGCATGGTCAGGGCAGGTGCGCATTGGGTAAACCTGCTGACGGCTGCCAAGCATGGAATGCGTGGCTCTGCAGAGGAATTGGTGACACCGCCACGACTTGCAGGCAGGCCTGCTGCCACCTCCTCTACTCCTCCTACTCCATCCTCTTACATAACCGCACAGGTGGATCAGTGGCGGACTCCGCACCAACTGGAGATCGGCAAAGTGGTTTGTGACAACGGAAGAAATTTGTTGGCGGCATTGCATTTGGACAAGTTGACACATGTGCCGTGCATGGCACATGTGTGTAATCTGATCGTACAACGCTTTGTGCATAAGTACCCAGGCTTACAGGACGTCCTGAAGCAGGCCAGGAAGGTGTGTAGCCATTTCAGGCGTTCCTACACGGCCATGGCGCACTTTTCAGATATCCAGTGGTGAAAAAACATGCCAGTGAGGCGCTTGATTTGCGACAGCCCGACACGTTGGAATTCAACACTCCTAATGTTCGACCGCCTGCTCCAACAAGAAAAGCCGTTAACGAGTATTTGTATGACCGGTGTGCTAGGACAGCCTCTGCGGAGCTGGGAATTTTTTTGCCACGTTACTGGACGCTCATGCGCAATGCCTGTAGGCTCATGCATCCTTTTGAGGTGGTGACAAACCTAGTCAGTCGCACTGAAGGCACCATCAGCGACATCATACCATTTGTTTTCTTCCTGGAGCGTGCCCTGCGAAGAGTGCTGGATCAGGCCGTAGATGAGCGTGAAGAGGAAGAGGAAGAGTTGTGGTCACCATCCATACCAGGAACAGCCTTATCAGCATCGCTTGCTGGACCTGCGGCAACGCTGGAAGAGGATTGTGAGGAAGAGGAGTCAGAGGAGGAATGTGGCTTTGAGGAGGAAGACCAACCACAACAGGCATCCCAGGGTGCTCGTTGTCACCTATCTGGTACCCGTGGTGTTGTACGTGGCTGGGGGGAAGAACATACCTTCAGTGAGATCACTGAGGATGAGGAACAGGACATGAGTAGCTCGGCATCCAACCTTGTGCAAATGGGGTCTTTCATGCTGTCGTGCCTGTTGAGGGGCCCTCGTATAAAAAGGCTGAAGGAGAACAACCTGTACTGGGTGTCCACACTACTAGACCCCGGGTATAAGCAGAAAGTGCCTGAAATGTTACCGAATTACGGCAAGTCGGAAAGGATGCAGCAGTTCCAAAATCAATTAAAAAGTATGCTTTACACAGCATTTAAGGGTGATGTCACAGCACAACGGGAATCTAACAGGAGAAGAGGTGAAAGTAATCCTCCTCCTCCCACGACCACGCCGGCAAGGACAGGACACTTTACAGACGTGTTGTTGATGGAGGACATGCAGAGCTTTTTAAGTCCTACGCATCGCCACAGCCCTTTCGGGGTCCACCCTCAGAGAACGACTCGACCGACAGGTAGCAGACTACCTCGCCTTAACTGCAGATATCGACACTCTGAGGAGCGATGAACCCCTTGACTACTGGGTGTGCAGGCTTGACCTGTGGCCTGAGCTATCCCAATTTGCGATAGAACTTCTGGCCTGCCCCGCTTCAAGTGTCCTGTCAGAAAGGACCTTCAGTGCAGCAGGAGGTATTGTCACTGAGAAGAGAAGTCGCCTAGGTCAAAAAAGTCTAGATTACCTCACCTTTATTAAGATGAATGAGGGATGGATCCCAAAGGGACTGACAGTGGGCGATACATTCGACTAAAAAAGGCCTGATGAGAGGGACGTAACAGGGTGTCGCGGCTGCTGGCCCGCCGCATGAGATTTAAATCCCTAGCTCACCCCAGTACCTTGCCCTGTCGTGGTTTCCTGTTCCTGGTTTCCTGAGAGTGCTTTATCATTGTGAATCTGATTTCCTGGTATCCTGATCTTGGCTTTTCCCTGGTTATTCTGAATTCTGGTTTCCCTGACTTGGCTTGTGTAAATGGTATTGTGTATTTTCTGGCTTCCTTGACCTCGGCTTTCCCTTTGACCATTCTCTGTCTCTAGCGTATTAGTCTGGCCATTCTAAGGTCCAGTTTACGCTCTGTCCTTTTATTTTCCTTTTCTTGCCTATGTATATGTTTACATAGTTTCTGCGTGCTGGACCACACTAGTAGTCGTGACATTGGGATTAAACTGATAAGAATAGTACTACTTAACACACCACCCCTATCTGGTGGTACATTAGATTGCACGTGCAGTGCCCCAAATTTGAAGGAGGACCGACCAAGCATCTTTTTCCATCTCCCGGTTCCTAAAAATCGATGCCATATACACGTCCCCTGATAGGGGACGTAACAGGGATTAAACTGATAGGAATAGTACTACATAACACACCTTCTAATAACGCAGAGAGAGGCAACGCAGAGAGAGGAGTCTGAAGAAGAGGAGTCAGAGGAGGAAGGTGGCTTTGAGGAGGTGGAAGACCAAACACAGCAGGCGTCCCAGGGGGCTTGTTGTCTCCTTTTGGGGACCCCTGGTGTTGTACGTGGCTGGGTGGAGGAAGAGACCTTCAATGACATCAGTGAGGACAAGGAACAGGACATGGCTAGCTTGGTATCCAACCTTGTGCAAATTGGGAGTTTGCGATTGTGCAAATGGACTGTTTGCGGTTGTTAAACGGGGAGTTTGGTCTGTCACTGTGAAGCGGGCATAACCCTTACACTACCTGATCGATCATACCTGATGTTTTAAAGCACGTTATTCCAAACAATTTAGGAATGTTAGGTGATTTATGCCCTTTATGGATTAAAACCAGACTCTGCATCAACTATGTAATTTTCCATGGGAGTTTTGCCATGGATCCCCCTCCGGCATGCCACAGTCCAGGTGTTAGTCCCCTTGAAACAACTTTTCCATCACTATTGTGGCCAGAAAGAGTCCCTGTGGGTTTTAAAATTCGCCTGCCTATTGAAGTCTATGGCGGTTCGCCCGTTCGCGAACATTTGCGGAAGTTCGCGTTCGCCATTTGCGAACCGAAAATTTTATGTTCGCGACATCACTAAGTGGAGGGGAGCAAATGACAGAAGGCAAAGGTAAATAAAATAGACAAAGTGTGGAGGAGAAAAAAAATGCTAAAGGGATGGACAATAGCAAGATCACAAGGGGGTTAAAAAGGGCAAAAGGATGAGATAGGTTACTGTTAACCATATCACATGTGCCTGTTACCAGGGACATCCTAATGTCTAAAGAAGGATTTTTGAGTTTAAAAAAATTACTAGTATGTGACTAGGTCTACTAGTGATTTAACTTGTGATGGGTAAAGTGGCATTTGCTGAAACGTATGGTCTTCCATAAACAAACAAAATGTTCGTAGACCAAATGCCCTCCCCTACAAATGCATACCTCTTCTGAGGTCGACCTTTTAAAGAATAAAGACAAATATATACAAGTTAAACTTGTCAAATTTTCCATCAGGGTCCAAAACATTCATGTCAGCAACTGTAAAAAATTACTTTTATCTTTTTTTAACACACACAAAACAAACAGCCCCAATAATATACACAAAATAAGCAGTAACAATGCAAATAACTACACAAAAGAACCGAGAGCAGACACACTCTCTGAGTTGGACAGTTCTCACCTGGAGGCAGCAGCAAAGAAAGAGGAAGTGGGAGGGTCTGTCTGGGGGTTTAATATTGCTGTTGTTTTGTTCTGAACTTATGATTGGTTGTTTGAAAAAGTTATGTTAACTATTTCTTTGCTGTTTGACGTTTTCAGTAAAGAAGGTAAAGCAAATATGCAACCTTCTGTCTTGCCATAAAATTAAAGCATTTTTAACTAACATTTGAATTCAGGATTTTTAGAGATTGTATCTTCACAAAAAAAAGTAAGCAGAGTGAGAACCCCACATTCTTTTGCAATTGTAATTATAATCCAGATGCATTGAAAATGTGTGTGTGTGTGTGTGTGTGGGGTCAACGCTAGTCTGCAATCTCTCTTTAAGATTTCAGCCACAAGTAGCTTGTAGTCTTCAATTTGTGGTATGGCTAGGTAAGCCATCTCCATGAAACTAATTGATTGCGGTTCCCAGTGTTTTAACCAATTAAAGTAACCTATAATCTGACGGTCAAGACTTAAGAAATGTTGTACAGCTTGGGCAATGCAGCTAAAGCCATTTGTGGTGAAGGAAAGCCATATTTATGAACAAGATAAATGTAGAGAGAACCTCAGACATAAATAAAACCTAGTTGTTATTAAGAAAGGGCTCAATCATGAGATAAATATCCTTTGTCCGCACACATTTGTTATTGTTATATACAGAAATATATTATGCCTACACTTTTGTGTACCAGTTTTGCAATTTTGTGTATTCCCGACAATTCACACTTTTTATGAATGACCCTGAAAAGAGAGAGGGGGAAAATGTAGTTTATTTTATTCTCTATAATATTAGAGAGAACTGGCGAGGAAGTGAGCAATATGTTTTGTTTTTGCAGTGGTAATTATGATTTCCTGAAGTTAGATTGTATATCTGGATTAAAAAAAGAAAGTAAGAAAAATTTAATTAGAGTTTTTTTTTTTTTTTTAAATTCACTGGCAGATATTAGAATAATATTATACATTTTGACAGGTGAGTGGCCAATTGGATCTCAGTTAGCAGATGATGATGCTTCAAGTATCACATGAAGAGTATGGTAAACCAACTTTTTGAGACTGAGCCAATAGTCAAGTTTAATCAGTTGCAGGAATATTTGTGAGCATTGTGGATTCAGAATGTTTACTGTAACAGAAAACAGTCACTCACTTTGGACAGTGGGTAGTGGATATAACAACAGATGCTGTTCAACCAGACAGAGCAGGCCACACATTCTTCTCATCTCCGAAGCTAAGAGGGTCATCACTCAGAGGCAAAATACATTCACCAAGGTAAGCTGTGACTATTTCAGGGGCATTAAAAATTGGCTACATGCTCTTGGCGCATATGCACAACATAGTGTACTTACCGTTGGTATTGTTTATTAATCTTGTCTATGGCCATTTTGTGATATCTTGTGGACTTAGTTTTGAATGTTTTGGCATAGCAGTGTATATGCTTAATTTTTTGTATATGCTATGTCAGATCTCGACAGTCTTAGCAAAAATAAAGGATTTTTTTTTTAATCACATTTTGGGTACTCTCCCCAAATTGCCAATAGCTTCAGCCCGAACAGATACTCGGCTCCGCTGTGTTAGGATTATGCTGCTGCCGGTGCTGCTGGGAATAGCAGATAAAGGCAACATCTCCGGTTCTATGTTTAAATCTTTCTCAACCAACATGCCTCTCTTCACTGAAAAATCACAGGCCGAGTTAATAAGTCTGTCTTGCTAGTTTGTTGGATTTGAATGCCACTTTCCCATTATTCTAAGAATAACCCAGAGGAGTTTCAATCAGTTTGTGGCAATTAGTTAACTCAAATGAGCATTGAGAAGATCTCTCAGCTCCTTGACTACTGCTCCCGATTCCTGTGCTTTTTTCAAAGAAAGCAACCATCTTGTTTATGAATTGGGTAAACAAGGGAATGATCTGTCCCAAACTAGAATCACTGTGACTCAACATTTGTCACATGCCTAAATGTAATTAAAACTGACACTAACTGCTCTATTATTGTTGAATCGTCATGCCCCAGTGAGGAGTCAACACCAGTGGAGTGCTGGGAAGATAGACTATCGATTGCACTCTGCTGTTCCAAAATTCTTTCCAGTATGGCTAAATTAAACACCTACAAAGGGTCCTAGGAAGTATAAGCTGTGTCCTTAACCCCAACGTGCAGGTTGGTGCTTGCCTGATCTCCCAACCAATTTGGCACCATTCTTCTGCTTGCAATGTTTGCTAATGTGTCCTTTTTGTACATCAATTCAGCATGTAGTAGGAGAGATAGCTAGCAGCATGTCTGGCAGAGAGTGGATCTTTGGGCGCCAGTGCTAAGGTTGGACCTCTTCCACTACTACCCCATTGCCCAGTTACAGTGGGCTGCCACCAGTGTTCTGTCAAGGTGAGAAATGCATGCTGGCCACTAGGCGTACTCCATAAATCTGTGGAGAAGTGCACTCACTGTCCAACAGCCTTAGACAGCCTTAGCTGAGTAGTAGCATGCTGAAATGATAAAGTTATGGAACTATCTTTCTGCTGAAAGTGAATTGTGATTGAAGTACATATTGCAGAGCTAGGGCTTGTATTAGCTATACATATATAAAGTCCTCTCCTTCTATCATGGAAAATAAAGTTCCCCTAACAATGATTAGCTGTGCAATCAGGCAGGTCATTTTGTTTTTTAGTTAGTGCAATAGTCTACAGCTTTCCTACTGCAGAGTTGAAAAAAATAAATAAAAATAATATGCACAAAATCAGTTCCTGGAGGGTGCCCTTTAGTACTAGCTGTTCATGTTGATAAGGTGCCCTTCAGGCTTAATAAGGTAGCTGTTAATAATGTGTTCAGCTTACTTGGATTGGGGTATGTCGCTCTCTCTCCTACCCATGTACTATATGAAATGTATTTGATAAAGTTTTTTTGGTGCCATTATTCTGCCATTGTTTCCAAATTCTGAATACATTTTTGAATGGTTAACAAAGAGATGAATTTATTGATTTATTCCAGCGTATTGTTCCTCTTTGATGGAGTGCATTACTGTGATATTTTATTTATTTTAAATAAGCACTAGGCTCAACATCCCTCCTGCTCTGCTTAGTGCTGGTAGTAATGCTGGTATGATGGTAGCTAGTTGAGCAGATTCAGATATAGTATCAGTGGATTTATTGTCTGTCCTAATACTTTCTCTTTCTGCTTCTTCCCTCAATAATACAGAATTGTGGTGTCTTTGCAGATGTTGAAGATGACCCTTTACACTTTTTTGCCACACAATTCACCTTTCTGGCAGGCTTTCAAAGTAATGCCATGCTCCAGCACAATATATTGGCCTTAACCCTTGGCCTTGTGGCTGAAAATCCTGTAGGATTCAAATTGGTGGTAGTGGAAACTGTTACAACACTAGCCTCTATGCTAGCATTTGGTTGACTAATGGTAATGGGAAGGGTGCTAGTTCTGGCATTGGAAGGAGATGATGTTCCAGTTGTCTCAATTAAATGAGGCAATTCACCTGCAGGTGAAGAAAGTAATGGACTGCAGCCTCTCCTCTCTGGACTCTCCTCTTGTAACTGCTCTGTATTATAGTCCATTTCCTCCTGCAGCAGACTTTGTCAGGAGAACAAATGTCAGGAGTGGTGGGGAAGGAGTGATTTCATCTACAGATTCATTACCATCACCTTACCATACTGGGGCCACAACTTGGGTACTCCACTCTACCTTCAGTAAAATGTGGTTCTGATGGCAATGCTCAGAAGGCTGCGGGTCTCCCAAGAGTTATTAGAAGAGAGGAGAACAGGCAGTGTGCTGGGCCCCCTCCATGGTAACAGGGATCAGGGGGCCCTCTACTGCACACATAGATGGCGATATTCGCTATCTATGTGTGCAGAGAGGGAAAGTGGGGCCCGGGACTGCCAGAGCAGTCCATGCCCCCTAGGACCGCGGGGCCTGTGACAACCATCCTGGTTGTCACCCCCTGATGGCGGCCCTGGCCACAGGGCTAGTGGAAGTGGTAGCACAAGTTGTTGCAGCATGAAAAGGCTGATAAAAATTATCATTATCTATGATACTGTGATAGTGGCATAGTGGTGGTGGAGGAGGTGTCACTAGTCCTGATTTCCAAGGAAGTGTCCAGTCTACTACTACTACTGATGGTGGTTTGGGGAACACACATATCCTTTGCCTACCATTCCTTTTATTTTGGAAATTAGGATGGGACATTGATGATGATGATGATGATGATGGGTTTATTTTCCTTATTACAATAAATTTGGGATATGTATGATTGTGTAAGCTAACACAACTGTCTTGGTGTTTTGTGTTGCATAATGGGTTGATGCTTACTGAACATGCACTCCCGAAAAAAGGTTATTCTTTTTACAAAAACTCAACAAATTTTTGTTTATTAAAAACTATAAATCTTTAACTCAATTTCACTCTAGAATCAGTGATAAAGGCTCTCTCTCTTACTCTCACATGGGAAGGGTAAAACACACAGGATCACGCTCAATAACTGCAGTTAAAGTGACTGGAAGAATTCTGTTTGGACGTTCTATTGCTCTTCCTTTATTCCCCTTTTATTGGCCACTTCACTTTATCTGTAAATAAATTGTCCCATAACCATCGATCACATTTTGTTCCCCACTGCTTGATTGGACAGGAGATACAGCCAACATTGGCAGACCTCTTGTCCAACATGGAAAACACACGGTTATTTGCCCCCACTAAATAAATAAGCAAACAAACTAATAAAAACAAAACACTTCTTCATTCCATCTCCCTTTTTTTTCTAGTGCCAGCAGGGCTGTCTTTAATATCGATTGGACCCTGGGCAAGCAGTTGCTTGGGCCCCCTATACCTGCCCTTCCCCACTCCCCCATGCCCCCCCATTCTCAACCCCCAGCTCCCTGGCATGCAATCAGGGCCTCCACCCCAACCTACTGATAGAACTAATGTAGAGAGGGCTGTGGTGCAAGAATTGTTTTCTCTCCAATAGCGCAAGAGTGGAGAAAAGTTAGATACCCATCTGTCGTACAACTTCCACGATGGGGATCCACCGTTTGGCCATTCTTGTAGGGTTGTATTTGTGAGCAGTGTTTGTGAATTTGAATGTAAGCATGTTTTTGTATAGAGTATATGTGTGCATATAGGGGTGTATTTGTATATACTGTTACTATTGGAATGCAGCTGTGTACTTTTGTGTAGTGTTTGTGTTTGAATGCAGGGGTGTGTGTTTGTATGTAGTGTTGGCTTCTAAATGAGGTTGTGCTTTTGTGTATTGAGTTGGCGTTTGTATATAATTTTAGTGTTTTATGTAACATTTGTAATTGCATACAGGGGTGTGTGGATGTAGGGTTGTCTTTTAAATGCAGATGTACATTTGTGTGTAGTTTAGTGAGTGAAGGGTGTGTTTGTATACAATTTTGGAGTTTGTATTAGGGGTGTGTTTGTATGTAATGATTGTGTTTGCTGTGGTGTGTTTGCCTGGATATATGCACATACATACATACACAGACACATATAGCCAGATACACACACAGACACATATAGCCAGATACACACACAGACACATATAGCCAGATACACACACAGACACATATAGCCAGATACACACACTGACACACACAGCCAGATACACAGACTGACACAAACACATACAGATACACACACAGCTAGATACACATCCAGATATACAAACAGCTAGGTACACACACTCACAGTCAGGTACACACACACACACACACACACACACACATACAGCCAGATACACATGCACATACAGCCAGATACACACACTGACATACACACAGCCAGATAAACACACACACATATAGCCAGATAAACACACACATATGCCCAGATGCACTCACTCAGACCCAGGTACACACTCATATATCAAGTTACATCATGTTTTAGCCACCCTCCTTACCTTTTGGGTACAGAAGTGTGGCTTCCCTGGGGTCCAGTGGGAGCTGGAGGGCCAAGGCTGATGAGAGTCTGTCCTCAGTCCCTTTTCTCCTCCTGTGTATACCTCCTCTACCTCCCCAGCGGCACTCTGTTACTTGGGAGGAAGTGATCTCACCTCACTTCCTCCCAGCAGGCAATATCAAAGGGGACAAGGCCGAGCACTCTTAAAGGGCTGAGGGCCCTTAATTACATCAGGTGCTGCAGTCCACAGGATTTGGACCCCAGCAGGGAGCCCACAGAGCAGCTACTTTGGGCCCCCCAGGAGTAACTGGGCCCGGGGCAGCTGCCCCTTTTGCCCCCCTTTAAAGACGGCCTTGAGTGCCAGCAACAGCCCTCTTGATTTACAAATCACAAGTATGTTCATATGTTGTGCAAGTAGTTTGTTCCGAAGTTTTGGCATATGTTGGTACGGAAACTGTAATTTCGGATGATCATCTGATCGGACCGAATTTAGACAAATCTAATGATATTTCTGTGAAGAGAAAAGAAGCAGTCATTATTCTTGGAGCAACTCTTCTATAATTAAAGTGGCACTGTCATGTAGGGACTACTTTGTCTTATGTATTTTTCCTACGCCTGACCAGCGAAGGAGCAAAGTGTGCTCCATTTGGTGTGGTCAGAGCAATTTCCCACAATTCTCACCTTTCCTCCGTGATCTCGCAATGCTTCCTGTCAGTATACCCGAACATAATTTAGACAGGGCACCGGTGAAACTACTGAATTTCGTCCTAACAGAATGAGAACAGTTTGTTCATTCATGTTAGGATGACATTCGGTACTTTTAGGTCGGTTCGAAATTTTATTTGAATGAATGAAATTCCGATCCGATTAGTGCTGCGGCTGCATCTTGCAGAAGCTTAGTATTTAGCTCCCTAATTCCCACAGTACCAAAAGGTTGAAAGACCTAAATTGGTCTTTCAGCCAACTTCACTAATACGAAGTAAAGATTACTTAGTATTAGTGATTAATCTGCTCCTACTTGCTATATAGGGCATGTCTAGTAAACAGTGAGCCTGTGGCTGCTCACTGTTGTAAAAACTAAAATAAAAAAATACCCCCCCCCCCCACAATAAATGGCCGCATGGTGGGGCATCCATTAAATAGTGGGGGGGCATAGTTTTCCCCCCCCGAGCCCCTACCCGTGCCCCAGGGTGCGGGCTCATGGGTGGGGGCTATTCAACTAAACAGGGACATAGGGTCACCCCGGACCCCAAATATGAGCGGCGGGTGGGGGCCCTAAATGAAAAAGGGGGAGACACACCTACTGTCCTCCGCACCCCCTGCTCCCACCCATGGAGGCCGGTGGGGGCCGGGGAGGGGAGGACAATAGGTCCCCCCATTTTCATTTAGGGTACCCACACACCGCCCATGGGTGGAGGCCGGGAGCACCCTATGTCCCCGTTTAGTTGAATAGCCCCCACTCACGGAGCATGGGTGGGGACTCGGGGCGGACACTATGTTCCCTCCTGCTAGTTAATGGATGCCCCACCGTGGGGCCATTTATTGTGCGGGGGGGTGTATTTTTTTTTATTTTTTTTCTTTCACAAAAGTGAGCAGCTACAGAAAAATAATCCAGCTCCCAAACCAGTGCTCAAATGTTCTGGTAGACAGGTCCTTCATTATAGAACCACTCCAATTGTCCCTCACAATCCTTCAGACTCTACTTTGAACACAATCAATATGGACATAAGCAACTTCTCAGCAAGCAGTTTTATCAAGCCACTTGATTTCGATAGCAAGAACACATTTATAGAAATGACCGAAAACACATGAGCGTGTAGGTGCTGATGTGGCTACACCAGACACTCCGTAAACCAGCAGTTGGTCTTATTGAGAATGTAACATAAGCTAATATTGTTAGTAATAGACTAGAAAATGAATTATGAATCTTTGTTAAAGGGAAACTCCAGTGCCAGGAAAACAATCCGTTTGCCTGGCACTGCAGGTACCCTCTCCCTCCCACCTCCCATCCCAGGTAGCTGAAGGGGTGAAAACCCCTTCAGGTCACTTACCTGAGACCCCGCCGATTTCCCTCGGCGGTGGTTTCGGGTCGGCGTCGCTCCTCCCAGTAATCTCGTCAGCCGGTGGGTGAGACTGATCCCGCATGCCGGCTGAGGAAACCTAATGCGCACCCAGACCACTCCAATGGGCAGAAGTGGTCTGGGTGCCTGGAGTGTCCCTTTAAAGTGTCCCCGAACATATCCTGAAAAGTTTATATATTTCATTTTCAAATACAAAAGGTGGCAATCTGCATTGTGTTATAGCCTTGGCGTGGAATTCCATGTGCATCATGAACCAATCTGCATGAGTCCTGAGGATTATGGATCAGTGCCCATGTTGAACGTACCAATACCTTAAAGGAACACTCCAGGCACCCAGACCACTTCTGCCTATTGGAGTTATTTAGGTGCCAACTCCCACTCCTCTTAACCCTGCAAGTGTAATTATTGCAGTTTTCTATAAACTGCAACAATTACATTGCAGGGTTAACTCCATCTAGATTTTCTTTGCTAGAGCGTCGCTGGACGGCCTCACTCTGTGTGAGGACCTCCAGCGTCGCTCAATTCCCCATAGGAAAGCATTGAAAATCTTTTCATCTTTTTCAATGCTTTCCTATGGGGAGACCTAATGCGCATCCGCGGCATTGCCGCGCATGCGCATTAGGTTTCCTCAGCCGGCGGGCGGGATCAGTCTCGCCCTCCGGCTGACGTGATTACTAGGAGGAGCGACGCCGACCCGAAACCACCGCCGATGGACATCGCAGGGTCTCAGGTAAGTGACCTGAAGGGGTTTTCACCCCTTCAGCTACCTGGGATGGGAGGTGGGAGGGAGAGGGTACCTGCAGTGCCAGGAAAACTGATTATTTTCCTGGCACTGGAGTTTCCCTTTAAATATAAATATCACTGTCTGTTACACAGGGTATACTTTTAGGACTCTTAACTCATCCTTTAAAGTCAGTATGAATGGAACTTAATTTAATAATACATATGTTTGAAGTGTTTGCTTTATAGAAATGTGACATTTTACCCTTTCGAGATAATGAAGAAATGATTGCCCTGTAAGTGTTACTGGGAAGATATTTAATCATTTCTGAATGAATCAATATTAACTAAAGAAAAATAAATAATACCCAGCTGTTTCACGTGGAGATGTGAGAAGCATGGTTATTGATTAAATCTGCCCTCAAAGTTCTCTTTTTAATTGAAACAAATGAACTGTTTAAGGAATTATAGAAAATATGGTATAAGATATTAATTATGAGTTCCACTGCCCTGGGGTATTTTAATTAATCTTTTTTTTAATTTGAGCAATACTGCCAGAAAAGTCCACAGCTCATTATAATGGGATGTAATTACAGAGCAGTATGCTGTGGTAAGATGACAATCAACTTGCACAATTTAAACCAAAAAAGCTTGATTGCGAAAAACACCTCTTAATTTCTTTTATATTGTCAGTTTTATTTTTCTCTAGTTAGTTGTGTGCTTACCTAAACTCATTATGTAGTGACTGGACACTAAACCATGAGCCAAATTACTTTTTTTTTTTTTTTAACTGGTGCCCTATTTATCTGTATTGTTTACTTATTGGCCCTCAAAACATAAATTTAAGTATAATTTAAAGAGTCACTCCAAGCCAGCCATTTTAAATTCTACCCTATATGTCGCTGTACTACAACTACCATAATTCTTTGCCATCTATTACATTCAAATAATTCTGGGAATCGTAGGCCATTAATATCGGGGATCCCAGATTGAGGCTAGTTGTGAAGGTTATGGTGCAGAGAGTATATCAGCACTTTGTCTCTCTGTGTAGATTGCTTATAACTACAAATGTCCTTGAAGCTGTAAGTCTACACTTCTGACCACACAAAAGAGGACATTTTATTTTTTACTTTTGCTACATGGTATGCATACAGACCAATCTAAACTTTCCTCTCTCTTTAGCTAAATAATGGCAAGACTGTGCACATGAGTAGTTAGCTGCTTGACAGATCACTGCACACAGACTGGGTCACAGCCAGACTGTATTTAAACTGATGACTGCTGTATGGCTGCTATCAACTTAATTGAGCAGTTCTGTTTGTCATAAATGAAGAGAGAAAATTAGTCTTCTCATGTACCTTTTAGGTTTTATCTCATTGCTAGGCAGGTATTTAGGGGATGAGGTCAAATCCGACACACCAGAATGAGAAGTAGCCTCTTCCTGCTCAGAGAAGGGGTCTGTCAGTTGACCGTACTAATGCATTAGCTTTAAGAACTTCATGTGTAAGGTTTTTTTGTCGGGGGATTTCAATCAAAATTCATCATGTGTAATTCCATTCACAAACATCTACAGTTCCAATGTGAACCACCACTGAATTAAAATGTCTGTACAAAGTACACTCCTATATTAATTTATAGTTCTATTAAATACATTTATTTTTGAATCACCAGTTTTCCCTAAAAGGTCAATTTAAATAAATATAGGGAGTGTTCTGCATTGCACACAAATACAGATATTGATTAATATTGATGTGAACTAATATCGATTGTGGTGTGACTATATATTATATTGCACAAATTACCCCTAACAATTTGTTTTAATTTGTCAGTTTAGTTTGATTGGTCATGGAAGGCAATTTGATTTATTATGGAAGCATTAAAATTCCAATATTGCCATTTATTGACTGTTAAGGGTTGCTTTCATTCTCTAATGTCATTACAGGTCTCGAGTAATGTGATTTTGTGAAAAAAGCAATACAAAGAATATTCAACCTCAAGAAAACCTGCAGATCATTCAGACAACTGAAAGACAATTTAGTTTATTGCAAACTATGGCTCCTCTAAATATATTGTGTTTTTAAAATATATATTGAAGTACTTCCTTTCTTAAAACCAATAAATGCTTTAATTGCTTACAATACAATGGGAAAGGCCATGCAGTAATAGTTACATAGTAACCTAAAGTGAAAAAAGAATCAAATCCATTAAGTTCAACATTTCTATGCTGTTGATCCAAGACAAAGGGAAAACACCAATATGAAGGAATTGTTTCAATGTTAGACATCAATGTAACATTGAAACAATGGATATAAGTGCTTTAAGTGGAGAGAGGTTATTTTGTTGATTTTTTAGGAGAAAGGTAGTCATGCAAGTAGATTGTGTATGGGGGGGATAGCTGGGAAATCCCTTGGGACTGCAGTCTACCCCTCATTCACCATGTAAGAGTGGGATAAAAGGGGGGGAGAAGAGAGATGTTGTGCCCTCGAAGTGTGCAGGTTGTCATACCTCCTTGCGACCCGCGCCGATCCGGTCCCGCCGTCCATCCGCTTCTGCCGGCTGTGTGGACTTCGGCGTCTTGCGTGCATCTGGGAGCACGTCCGGGGGCGTGTGCGTGCGCACGCTCTTGCCAAAAGGGGTGCGTGTGGCTTGTCCCAAAATCCTTAAAGGGATAGTACTATGTTTAATTATACTTTATATACTGCCCTATTCTATCCCTAGCCTATCAGATCTTACCTAGCCCTATTTATACCTCCTTCTTACATCACTTCCTTGCCCTGTCGTAGTTTCTTGTAGCCCGAGAGTGCGTTCTGTTAACTTTTGTTTCATTGGTATCTGACTTCGGCTTGTTTTCTGGTTATCCTTATCTCTGGCTCCTTTGACCCTTGGCTTTGTTTACCGCTTACTCTTCCTTCTCTTACCCTGACCTTGGCTCATCTGACGTTTCTATATTTCCATTTATCTTCACGTTAAGTCCGGCCATTTAAAGGACAGGTTGCCTATCTTGTCCTTTAGTTTGCGCGTTGGGGAGCTCAACCTTGACACAGAATATTGCAAAGGGAAGCCCCTGATGAAAAAGCCAAGAAAGGCTGTCAAACCCCAAACCGAGTGGGCCCCAAAGGCAGGATCAGTGCTGCCAAAGATAGTAACAAATATATCCACTGTCCATTCAGTCCAAATTGCTCCTAAAAACTGATGGAATTCTAGTATGAAATATTGAAATACTAATAGTATTATGTCTTCCAGCATATTCTACCCAGTAGAGTATCTGGAAAACTTAAATTGGCATCCAATTTGCACTGCTGTGGCACTCATAAGGTTAAGTACCCTACCACGATAATAGAGAGCCTTAAATATAAAAGCAAGATACGCTTGCAGTTTCTGTCGCCATAAACTATAGTAATATGGGCACCCTATCAACAGACTGGAATTACTTTGAAAACAAATTTATTTTAATGGTAGTTTTCTGAGTCAGTAAAATTTCTCTCCCAGTCAGCATGACTTTTGGTCTAGGAAAAATGGCTGAATTCCGAAATAAAATTAAGCACAAAGACATTTCCCGCTCATAAACAATGCTACTTGTCAAGTGTGCTTCAGGGAAGTTACTGACAGCGCAATGAATGTGATTTGATAGAACTAAGTAACATGTTGAAAACCAGATACTTGGCAAAACAACTGTAAAATTGTCAGAATTAAATCATTTTTAACAAAGGGTTTATAAATACCCATTAATCTTAAATAAAGGGAGATTATCTGTATATATTTTATTAAAGGATTTAGTGCAATTCTAAGAGATGTAAACCCTACTCTGATTGATTGGATGCTGAGTTCTTAAACAGTTGTAGTATTCAGTTCTTTAGAACATCTTTAGATTACACAGTCAGACACTGTGGCGAAAATGACCTCGCCACTGGTTCTTGGAGGGACCTGTTTGCCAGCCTCCTGCCCAAAGACTATGGGCCCTGCAAAAAGACATTTTAAAAAGTGACTTCCATGAGAAAATGTGCTTCTTCCCCTCCCCCTTTTTCCTGTCCTATTATTTTCCCAGCAGTGCGTTGTCCCAGGGACACTGCCAGACTAGTTTAAACTGGCTGCTTTGTGCCTCTTCAATCTCCCATCAGCCCTTTCTATTATCTGACCCCATCGTTCCTTGTACTATAGTGCTCTATGTAACCTATTGTATGTAAATGAGGCTGTTGGGGGTTTAAATGTGTGTATAAATTGTAAGTGCTTGCTTTGCATTAAAGAATTCCTGTTTTACCCTCAACATAGAGTCTCATCTCATGTGTGGGAGAAAAGGCTGCATCTACCCTGGGGATTGCTATATCACTATACTCTTGAAGGATTATAATCACTAAGCTCTTTTAAGAGCTGTTCCTGCTTGACTCTCTGGAGGAAGAGAGGTTCACCCACTGGAACCTGGAGCCTTAACGTAGATCCAGGGTGGGTAGGAGACGACAAGTTCCCAGCCAAGCTGTAACGCTGGATGTGGGGAATGCGGTGCTGATGGTGTCTGGTGGAGTGCTTGGAGTCCTCGGTGAGCACTAGGAGCATCCGTTGGCAGGGGTATCCAACCGGGGTACAGGAAGCTCCGTTACATTTGGTGGCAAGCGGTGGGATGGCGTCCTAGTGCGTGGAGAAGCAGCGAGGAAACACCGGTAATGTTATGGAGCTATAATTGAGGGCAACGCTTGTCCCCGTACAGCGACACTGGCTACAGCGATATGGAGTCAGCTGGTCCCTGGACAGTGCTCAAAGTGGAGGAGGAGTTTTACTGGAGGGTGCAGAACCTCTTGGACAGACAGGATGGGCCGGTATCAGAGAAGGCTATGCTGGACCACAGAGAGGAGGCCAGAAAGGAGCTGTGGAACGAAATCCTGGAGAGTGTACAGCATTGGCGAGATGAACGTCTTCCCAGCAGGCAGCAGCGACTACAGGCCCGCGTGGCAATGAGGATGCCTCTTCTTGGTGAGCAACCCCGGGGGGAGTGGGTGAAGAAACTAGAGCTACTAGTGTGGAGGGAACTGTACCTCGACAACGCGTACCAGGCGCTATGGTGGTACATGGTCCAGCGTGTTCCCAAGATGGGCAATTATGAAAAACATGAGGGCAAGGATTACCATGGCCCTGGCCTGTTCTGGGAAATATTTAATGATCCAGACTTTGGGAGTACTACAGAGTCCTTCTGGGACATCCATGACTACCGTGAAGCCATGCTGGATCTTCCTAACACGGTTGACCTAGAACCAGGCCTGTTCCATCTGGTCACCCGGGAATGGGATCTGGAGCAAGATTGCCAATACCTGCTCAGCTCAGAGAGAGGCTTTCTACTTATATCTGTCTTTAGGAACTTATTCCCTTAATATCCTACTCTATTCCTAACTACTTATTTATTTTATTTTATCATACACTTGTTATATTTTGACTCTGGATTAGGATATGTTATATACTTGGGAGTGTACCTGGCATATTATTCCTAATTCGTTGATTTTGTAGAATTTTCAGGGTGATTTGTTTCCTCGAGTATGTAAAATAAAGCTAAAATAGGCCAGCGCACTAAAGCCTATATATATATATATATATATATATATATATATATAATATATTATTATTATTATTATTATTATTATTTAGTATTTCGTATAGGGTTAAGCTCTTTAGACACCCCTGGAGTGTCTTACTGGTGTACAGGTCGCAGGAATCTTTTCTTGTTACCTGAAATATTCTCTTTTTTGTTTGTTAGCTAGCTAATGAATGGGAGTAAAGGTGAATGGGACCTTACCCCCCAAATCCTATACTCCACAATTTCCTTCTCTTTTCATATTTTTTTTTTTTAAGAGAATATGAAAATGACTGTGATAACTTTTGACTCATGTTTAAGAAATTACTTGTGACTACTATTATTTGTCCTGTCTGTCCTAAAATAAATAAATACATATTACAAGGTTAACTGGACTAATCAAGGTAGACGAGCATTGCACAACAAAAGCAGAGAATGTGAAAACTCTTGAGAATGGGCAAAGCTCAGAGAAACCTCACTAGTTTGGCATTTGGTTATTGGGATATGGAACCAAAACTAGAGACTGGAAAGCAGCGTGAATTGCTCTGTGTGATTTTCAAAGTAGTGTTTAACCCGAGCTACGAGTGGTTGAATGGAAAGGACTTATTTTTCCAAACTGAAAGTGTGTTTACATTTCACATTCAGAGATGGGTTACAGCTTACAGTCCCAGTGATATTGAATCAAACTCCCATAATCCTCCTCTGTTATATTTTTTGTCATTTGGACGGATAGAGGTTGCTTATGGCTGATAAATCCATTAAAAATATTTAACCGGGCCAGAAGAAAATGCACATATTGCAATTCCCCATTGCTGTCTCAGCCCTCCATTCATTGTAGTCTTGCAGACAGGGGCCCGCTTGTTCCTACATGACAAACCTCTCTATTGCTTTGCACCAGGATGAATTACTGCGGGAACACTCTAAATGAATGACCTCCAAGAATAGAGATATTAAAACTGGAAAATGCCTGATTAATTACTGACCTCCCTGGATTTCAGCATAAGCAGAACAGTGACAGCTCCTTGAGATTTGTGGCTGCCTGCAATATGAGCTGCTACCCTAGAACGAAGGAATGAATTCATAAAAGAGCTATTTTACATCACTGATAAGTTTCATCAATTGATTCCGTCAACTAAGGCCAAGACCAAAACTAAACAAAAAAGAAACCAGAATGTGATACTGTGCACATTGTTAAAATCATCATAGTACAAAAATCTGTTCCTTCCTGTAATTTACAGAAAAATATAATATTAAGAAATGTGAGTTGTTAAGGAACCTCACCAAATTTAAAAGGGCTATTGCTTTACCCAATGATCGCTAACTTGGGCACCTTGAATGTTTGCGAATGTATATATTCATATATTTAGCATTTCTTCCTGAGTGCCTTGATCAGGAACCCCTTGTTTCAGAAGTAGTCCATGTTGAAAGTGCCAGATGTTTTCTCACCCCCTTTTGACAAAAATAAATAACTATGCTATCCATTCAAACACCATTAAATATATTTTAATTATAAAATATTCTCAGAGCTCACTGAGAGTCTTTATCTAAATATATAATTCAAGTAATTTTGGATTCTGGTCACCCTGCCTCACGAATATTTTGTTGTGATGTCTGCAGCCCATTTACCTTCTTTTTGTGGTAAAGAAGGAGATGTAGTGCGGGTCCTACAGGAAGCTCTCTATGGCTGATAGGTGAAGACAATAAGTTGACAGCTACCAGTGTCTCTCTTAAACTTGAAGAGCGCTTTGTTGAACATATGACTGCAGGGCAACAAAAACTTTCCTGTTAGCTTAGTGTAATAATCATAGTATATATCATCACAGCTTGCCAGACTATTAAAGATCTTATTACAATGAGACTGTATAGAGTTACCTACCAGAAGTTAATCCGTTTTCCTGCTCCAAGATGACACTACGCATCATGTTGCTCAACTAATAATGTGTCTGATGTGGAACACTCCAGGGAAATCTGTTTATTTAACTGTTGGCTCTGGTTTCAGTTACAATGTATGTGGAGCAGTGCATCGCTTTTGTGTCATTACACTCGTATCTATTGGTGCGCAATAATTAGCGCATTCTCTACTTACAGTTTAAGTAGAGAATGACTTATTTGCTATGTTGTGCTTCTGCACTGCCAATTAATGCGTTCCAGATATTAATCTGATCATTGGTTACAATTTTTAACTTGTCTCTTGTCATTCCTGATATCTAGGGTCCTTTTGACTTTGGCATTGTCTATTTACAGATACTGTTAATTCTGTACTCCCTGACCTGGCTGTTTGACTATTTTTGGATTTCATTCCTATGTATTTTGCATGTCTAGAGATATACGTGTTGAGCCCCAGCTCTCTAAAAATCTTTGATATGTGTCTCTCCTACCCAATTCAATCTTTCTGTTCTGAACAATTCTCTGTAAATCAGGATTATAGAGGATTCTTACAGGTTGCTTTTTCATCTGCTCCTGGATGATATCATTGGTAGAGCACTTGACTGCGGCTAAGTATGCATCTTGCTCCATACTTTATATAAAGAGTGGAAATTCTAAGTCAGATGGCAGGGGAACGCCACATGCCTCCCAATTGTATAGTGCTTGCAATTGGCATGTAAGCTCTTTGAGCAGGGCCCTCAACCTCTCTGTTGCTGTGCGTCCATTTGTCTAGTTACATTTACCTGTCTGTTAGTCCTCCCATTGTACAGCGCTACGGAATTTGCTGGCAGTATAAAAATAATAAAATAATAAAAATAATAAAAATAAAAAGGGCAATTGGTCAAAGACAATATAAGGAAGATTGTCAGAAAATGTTTGAACAATGCCAACATCTTACTCCCACTTTTACCCTTTTTTCTGCATACAAAAAAGGAGAATGTGCCATCCGGCTCCAATGAACCTACAAGCAGCTAGTGTGATTAAATTCAAATGTTTTTGATTATGTTTGGGAATTCCCTCAATCAGGAGAGATAATAGGAAGGTCCAAGGAGAGAGATCAATCTGTCTTTGTAAAACCTTTGTCTCTAGGTCTCTTATGCTTATCCAGAAATTAGGTTATTTTGGGAAATCCTACCACATGTGTAAATATGTACCTCTATGACCACAAAGTCGCCAGCAGAGGTCTATTGGATTTTAGCCTGTTCTATTTAACCAAACCGGGGTTACATGCCATCTGAATACAAATGTAAACATTTGTTCTTGAGATTGTTCTTGACACAGACTGAAATTTTCATGAATGCTTCTCAAATTTCTTTCCATTCGACACCTTCCAGGATCTAACCAAAATCTGTTTCCCATTCGTCGATATATCTTAGTTGTCCCCATATTGAGGGTTCTTTACTTAGATGTGTATATATAAGAGGCCCTTCTTATATTTTCCTTCATGAAATAATAATTCAAAGGATGTGAGCGGTGAGATTGCTATCTCTTTAATTCCCGTAGATTGTATGAAATCTCTTGTGTGGAGGTTACAAGAAGAAGTCATGAGTCGTTAGGTCTGTGACCTGCTCCATGTTTTCAAATATTATAATTGTTTATCTTGACCATAGGTGTATATATCTTAAAATCTCTGCTTCTTCAAATTTCATGTGGTCTCATGCAAGGGTTAAAATGCTTTTTGAGGAAGACTTGGTGGATCGGAGATGGAGAATGTGCTAGCTCAAACTTGGTTATTAATCTATCCCAAATATGTCATTTAAGATGGATGGGCAAGATGTGTGTAAAAGAGCTCTTAAGGGTTTCTCTAACCACATGCCTTATCCCATAAGTCCTGCTTCTACATCTACCCATTGTCTAATTTTTGGAGGCGTATGTCAAATTATGATTTGGGATAGTTGTGCTGCATAATAATAATAATAAGACCCAATTCATTTCAATTTCTTGATCTACAGAGGAAATTTCTAGGTAGTCTATGGCTTGTGCATCTATTGTTCTTTGTTAGCTATTTAAATCTCCTTTGGTGACTCTAATCAGGGCCAGCGCGTTCATAAGTCGGCACAAGCAGCCGCCTTAGGGCGCACCGGCCCACGGGGCGCTATATTAGAGTGACCAGCAGGAGGTGGGTGCACCTCGCTCCCTCCTGCCAGGCACTCAGTGTAGCGTGGCCAAGCGGAGCAGTGCGCCAGTCCAGCTGGGAACAGGAAACTGAAGCTCCTGTACCACAGTGCGCACTGCTCTGCTCGGCTATGCTACAAGAAAGGTAGGAGACCCACCGGGGACCAAGGGGGAGGAGAGGGCACTAAGGGATGGGGGAAGAACACTATAAGACGGGGGGGAGAACACTATGGGACAGGGGAGGTGGGGGGAACACTAGGGGTGGAGAGAGAGGAACATTAAGGGGATCACTAAGGTACGGGGGAGGAAAGGGAAAAGGAACACTGGGGTAAGGGGGGACCACTAAAAGAAGGGAGAGGAACACTAAGAGGGGGGTGGGAGGAACATTAAGTGGAATACGGAAGCACTAAGGGACAGGGAAGGGAGGGGAGAGGAACACTAAGGACATGGAGGGGAGAGGACCATTAAAGGACGAGGAGGGGAGAGTGGCCCACAGAGGGTCTGAGTGGGGAGAAAGACACACAGATGGGCCTGGGGGTGAGAAAGTTCACAGAGGGGCTGGGGATGAAAGAGACACACAGAAGGGCCTGGGGTGGAAATATAAAGGGGCTACGGGTGAAATTGAGGGGCTGGACAAGAGGAAAAAGAGACACAGAGGGGCTGGGGGAGATGGACGGTCTGCTGTTGGTGAAAGAGAAAGACACAAAGATGCTGGTAAGAGTAAAAGACACAAAGGGACTGGGAGAGAAGGAGACACACAAAGGGTCTGGGAGGAGAAAGACACACAAAGGGGGGTTGTAAGAGATACAGAAGGGAGGTGTTGAACATACAATGGGAAAAATAGGGGATAAGATACACTAAAGGGGGTAAGACATTTAAAAAAGGGGTAAGATACAAAAGGCTGGTTAAGAGGCACACAGGTGAAGATGCTTTGCGGGGATGGGGAGGCACCAAAATAATCTTAGCCTGTGCACCCAAATATCCTTGCACCGGCCCTGACTCTAATTGGTAATGCTTGATATTTTAATACAATGTATTCTTCCTATCCAGGATTAAAGTTTAGTCTGCCATTCAAGTCCTCAATTTATGGTATCAATAATGGGTGTATAGTTCTTTGAAAGGTGAGAGGAGCTTATCCGAATCCCCAGATATTGGGGATATAAGGATTTTTCAAAAGAAATACCAAATTCTGTGCCTAGTCTTGTTACCTCTTTGTCTGGAATTTGAAAGGGTATTGCACTTGATTTGGAATAATTTATCTTATACCTGGATAGGTTACCAAAATACTACAGATAATAATAATAACCAAGTATTAAACCAGGAAAGATACATTCGTATAACTCTGTTTTTTAAGTATGTCTTGGGGATGTTACCTTAGCCCAACATCCAGGGGTTGTTACTATTACCCAATTTAATGGGGATTTAATAGTTGAAAGAGAGCCGTGAATTATTGACTATAACTGATAATTGAGAGCAGAACATCATGTGCATAAGAAGCTACTTTGTAAGCATCTAGGCCTTTAGACATGTCTTGAATTTTGCTGCCCAGTCACTGGTGTAATAAGGGGGGACCTGGCACAGGTTACATAGTGCCCCTCCACTCCCTCACCCGTGACCCTATTAATATGAACGGGGGGACCTAACATCCCCCATGGTGGGGACCCTAAAAAAAATAATAATGGGGGGTGTAACGGAACGCCTGGCACCCCGACAGGGTGCCTCCGTTGAACGATGCTCCTAGTGCTCGCCAAGGACCATCAGCACCGCACTCGACACCATAACCACCGCATACCCCACTTCCAGTGATGCAGCTGCGCCGGGGTCTCACCGTCCTCCACTGACAGTCCTCCACCAAGACCAGGATCCAGCTTCCAGTAGGTAGACCTCTCTTAAATCCAGAGAGCAGGAACAAGCTCTTACCAGAGCTTAGTGATTATACCCTGGGGAGTATAGTGATTATAGAAATCCCCAGAGTGTAGTTCTCCAATCCCCCAAACATAAGCCCAGGATGATCTGTTTATTGAGCACAAAGGCATTTCTTTTATACACATTCTCAAGCCAGAGGCACATCCTCTGGACCTGATGGAACACAGGGACAAAAAGGACACAAACCAATGGGAACAATAATTAATACAGTAACACTCCCACATACACAGTAAAATTCCTCCCTTCTATCCTGGAGATAATTGGATTAAGTATCCTGGAGATAATTGGCTTAAGTGACCGTAATAAACTTAATTATGTCCACGTACAGAAAATATCTGTAAGTTACAACTGCAACAAAACACATTAAAATACATAACTTATATTCCACAGAACTGAACCCCCACATTTGACATATCCCCAGATAGCTTGGATCTGAGCGCTCATAATATATCCGAATAGCGCTCAGATCCCATGAACATAGTCGAATCGCCATGGGGTTCAAGTGTTTATGGATGTCTCTTTTGACCGACCGCAAGCCTGGCTTTCCTGCCCAAAATAGTTCCACAGATTTTGGCTGTGCAGCCGGGTCTTTTTCCAATAGTTAAGTTCTGTTCAAATGCACGAACGGGGCCGTTCATGAAAATAGCCAAAGTCAAAGTGGCGTTTGAATTGTCGAACGCTGTTAAACTCCTGTCGAAACGCTGAAGTTCTGGAGAAGGTAAAGTTCAGCAGTGTTCGTGCTGTTGCGTGTCCACTGCTCCTGGGAGGTAAATGAGGGACACACTCCACTGGCGGGTGGTCCGGCTGTTCGACAAATACCAAACCATAGCAGGGGAAAGGCACAAACAAGCCTTTCCATAGCCCTAAGACCCATGTTAACATATGGGGCATAGTCCTGGAGGCTGGCAAGCAGGCCCCTCCAAACACCAGTGACGATGGTGCTTTTGTCACACATCTTCCCTTTCCGGGGGAGACTAACCTTCTGTCGGTCAGTACCTGAGTTAGTCGAATAGCCCACCCACAAAAAGCAATGATTGGGCCTGGTGGCTCCTGTCATTTGTCTCAGTCCTATATCCAGCGGTACAGCTGCATAGTGGGAAAAGTTGGTAGTTCCTGTATTAAGGACAAGGTGAGGGCAGAGGCTAACTGCGCTCTGCCCGGTTGCCAGTGCTTCAGCTGGGGTGGCCTGCAGATAGCCCAGCCCTGTGCAAAGGGAAAGGGGAGGGCAGAGGCCAGCAGTGCTCTTCCCTGATGCCAGCTCTTTTGCTGGAAGGGGATCAGCAGGTTTGGTAGTCCCATCCACAGTGGCGTCTCTAGGATTCATTTTTAGGGGGGGCACATGATGGGCCAGGGACAAAAGTAGGGGGGCACATTTAACCCCACTCTCGACGCAGTTTGACCCCACCCCTGCCGCATGTTAAGCCCCGCCCCCGACACCAAGTGTTGTTTTTTTTTTTTTTTAATAATCCCTGGTGGAGGATTCATTATTTTCCACCAGGGATTATTAAAAAACAAACACATTTCCCTTGATACAGTGCCATAGTTGCCAACATTTGAAAATAATTTCTAAGGACATTTTGGAGCACCGCTATCAATTACTGTCTGAGTATAATATCCCTGGACAGTCATTGCTCTCTGTATAATACAGGGTTGTGTGTATAATAAATTGGGACAGTCAGTGCTTCCTGTATAGTGCTGCTCTCTGTATAATACATGGCTGTGTGTATAATATCCCGGGACAGTCAGTGCTCCCTGTATAGTGCTGCTCTCTGTATAACACAGGTCTGTTTGTGTATAATATCCCAAGACAGAGAGCAGCACTATACAGGGAACACTGACTGTCCCAGGATATTATACAGACACAGACCTGTATTATACAAAGAGCAGCACTATACAGGAAGCACTGACTATCCCGGGATATTATACACACACAGACCTGTATTATACAGAGAACAGCACTATAGTATTATACAGATAGCTGAGCATATACCACATGTCCCAATCTCTAGACTACTAGTACCTGTCAACAGCAGCTCCCAGACGCGTGTAACAGGGCTAAAGTGTGCGGCAGCTCACACAGCTGATTCAGCGGTGAAGCGCACTCGCTGGGAATCCAAAGCAGCCCTGGAAAAAATGTATGCCATTTCTCCAAGTTAATTAATATATATATATATATATATATATATATATATATATACTGTACAGTAAGCACACAAGCAAATAGGCTTACTGACAGACAAAACTCTCTGACTCACACACAAGCTTACTACAGACAAACTCACTTGTATAAACACAAGGCTCACTACAAAGAAGTTTAGGGACACACACAAGCTCACTAAAGACAAGCTCACTGACACCTGACACACATGCTCACTGACACACACAAGCAGTACCATCTTAACATTAAGGGCCCCCGGGCAAAGCAGTGCACTGGGGCCCTTCCTACACAACAACTCACAGTAATAAAAATTTTCATTATTCATAGACTGCTGAGTACATACACACAGTACACTGAATACGAACACCAAGAGACTGCTGAATACACACACACACACAGATTTCTGAATGCACACAGACTCATGAATGCACACAGGCGTTGCTGAATGCACACAGGCTGATTTATACACGTACACACAGACTGCTGAGTCTATACACACACAGACACACACATATAGACTGCTGAGTCCATACACACACCCGCAGACTGCTGAGTCCATACACACATACAGAGGGGTGGGTCCATACACACACACAGCCCATATACACACACAGACACACAGACTACTGAGTCCATACATACACACACATACACAGACTGCTGAGTCCATACACACATATACACAGACTGCTGAGTCCATACACACACACACACACAGACTGCTGAGTCCATACACACGCACACACTGCTGAGTCCATACACACACACACACACATACTTCTGAGTCCATACACACACACAGACACACAGACTGCTGAGTCCATACACACACACACACACACACCGACACACAGACTGCTGAGTCCATACACATGCACACACTGCTGAGTCCATACACACACACACACACACATACTGCTAAGTCCATACACCCACAGACTGCTGAGTCCATACACCCACCCACAGACTGCTGAGTCCATACACACACGCACACACACACACAGACTGCTGAGCCCATACATACGCGCGCACACACACACACACAGATACACAGACTGCTGAGTCCATACACACACACACACAGACTGATGAGTCCATACACACACACATACACTGAGACTGCTGAGTCCATACACACACAGACTGCTGAGTCCATCCACACACACACACACGACTGCTGAGTCCATACACACACACACAGACTGCTGAGTCCATACACACACACAGACTGCTGAGTCCATACAAACACTGCACCATACCCACACACAGACTGCTGAGTCCATACACACACACACACACACACACACAGACTGCCCATACACACACACATACACACACACACAGACACACACACACACACACACACACAGACTGCTGAGTCCATACACACACACACACAGACTGCTGAGTCCATACACACACAGATACACAGTCCATACACACACAGCACAGACTGCTCCACACACACACACACAGACTGCTGAGCCCATACACACACACACACACAGACTGCTGAGTCCATACACACACACGCAGACTGCTGAGCCCATACACACACACACAGACACACAGACTGCTGAGTTCATCTACAGAGACTGCTGAGTCCATACACCCACACACATACACACAGACCGCTGAGTCCATACACACACCCACTGACTGCGGAGTCCATACACCCACAGACACACAGACTGCTGAGTTCATACATACACAGACTGCTGAGTCCATACACACACACACACACACACACACACACACACACACACACACACACACAGAGACTGCTGAGTCCACACACACACACACACACACAGAGACTGCTGAGTCCATACACACACACATACTGCTGAGTCCATACACACACACAAGCTTCCTCACTAGCAGACACACACACACACACACAAGCATATTAAGCCTACCTGTCACTGGAGCCTGTTGCTGGGGGTCAGACAGCCCTCTTCTTGCCTTTGCAGCAGCAATGTCTGCTGCTTAATAACGGGGCGGGGCTTATATGTGGGAGGCGGGGCTTCATTTGGGGGCGGGGCCTGTGCCAGGGATCCTGTCAGTGCTCCCTCCGGCCACAGACAACACCCAGCACCGTTCCAGCCCCTCCATCCTGCATTTCCTCAGGCTTTAACAGACTGTTACAGCCTGAGGGAGTAGAATTTAAACACATGGACAGCAAGTTGCCAGCATTTGGGGGGACCCAGCATGATGTAGGGGGGCCATGGTCCCCTCTGTCCCCCCCCAGCGACGCCACTGCCCATCCACTAACCCCAGAGCACGGTTGGAAATTGGCTGTAGAGGAGAGACATTGCGTACCTCCTCCTCATGGTATCCCTGCGCGGTTAGTTGGGGATCTGGACTGGCCGTCCAGCATCCCTGTAGATCCAGCACAGAGACCGCGGTCCCATCTGCACCGTTTAGAACATGGTTGCTGTCCCTTTGTAGCTGGGGAGGAGGACCGACTGCCGCCACTCCTGGTAGCTCGCTCTGCTTTTGGGGACGGAGACCAATTGTCTCCACTCTCTGTAGGATACACTGCCACTGGGGAGAGAGACTGGTTGTCCCATCTCCCAGTAGGGTAAGCTGCCGCTGGGGAGAGAGGGCGATATGCTCCTCTCACTGGAACACCTACTGCTGCTGGAGAGGGGGACCGACTGTCTCCCCTCCCAATAAATTGCCCTGCCGTTGAGGAGAGAGACCGACTGTCTCCTCTCCCTACAAGGTAAACTGCCACTGGGGAGGAAGGAGGATACCTTCGGCTCCCTGCACTGGACACTGTTAATGAGGAGTGAGATCGATTGTCTCCACTCCCAGTACCGCTGCCTGGTGCTGGGTAGTGGGAGTGACTATTTCCACTCCCAGTGCTACTGGTTGCTGCAGGGACGAGGGACCGACAATCTCCTCTCCCAGTAAGGCTGGCTGCCGCTGGGGAGAGATACTGGTTGTCTCTTCTCCCTTTACAACACACTGTCATTGGGGAGTCAGACAGACTGTCTCGACTCCTGGTAACGCTGCTTAGTGTGATGGGAGCGACTACCTCCACAAGTGATGGTGGTTGCTGCAAGGACTAGGGACCGACAATCTTCTCTCCCTGTGATGCTTGTAGGGAAGCAGGGGGTAAGTCAGCCAGGTCTTCCAAGCTGTACAGTTGGGTGGATTAAGGCCAAATTGAGCTGATGAAGTATTGGTAGTCCTGCTCCAGATCATATTCCCGGTTGACCAGATGGAACAGGTTTGGTTCTAGGTCGACCGTGTTAGGGAGATCCAGCATGGCTTCACGCATACCCCGATGCAGCTGCGCCAGAGTCTCACCGTCCTCCACCCACCCTGGACCCAAGACCAGGATCCAGCTTCCAGTAGGTAGACCTCTCTTAAATCGAGAGAGTAGGAACAGGAACAAACTCTTACCAGAGCTTAGTGATTATACCCTGGGGAGTATAGTGATTATAGCAATCCCCAGAGTGTAGTTCTCCAATCTCCCAAACATGAGCCGAAACACCTCTTCATCATTTTAAGCATTTATGGTTTAACTTTGAATCCTTTCACTGAATGGTGCCGATTGCAGAATATGGACAATGTAGGGGCAGAAAAAAAATATATATGTTCAGTTAAGAGTAGATATTATAAATTTGAGATGATTAACCTGTGCCATGTCAGAAGGTGTGAAAAGTTCTGAACTGAGCTGCTCCAGGCGAGAATAAAACCTTCCATTTCCTGTTCCCTCGCGGACAGAAGAGGCGATGGAATGTCTGTACTCGCGAGGCACCTTTACATACACTCGCGGGTTTGTCTGTACTCGCGAGTGTACTTAAAGTGAGTGTATGTAAAGCGAGGTATGCCTGTACAGTGGACCTCAAAGGAAACAGAAACAAAAAATAATAGTGCAATACAGTAGATGTAGCGTATAGGTGGTAGGTAATTAAGTGTCACTACCACTCACATTCTTTTGAGCTGTTATAGAGCTCTTCTGTTTTGCAAATGGACGGCACAATCCTCGTCTAAGGATATAAGTTGGTGTGGTCACTGCAGGTACTTCAGATAAGGTGCAATGAGGAAGCAAATGCAAAAAAAAAAAAAACTCCAATGGTGAAGTAGGTACAGATTAATAAATCAGATAACCTTTTTTTTGCTCTCGGGTATTTTTTTTTTTCACTTGCAACGGGTATTATGGATTTTTATTTGGCCTTTTTTGGAAAGAAAAGAAAAGAAAGAAGACCTCTAATGGCAAGTATGAAATGTTATTTTACAGGGTTAGTTTATTGCCCCCCCCAATCACTATTATTAGGGTGAGGGGGGTAGTTAGGATATTTTTATTGAGGTGGGGTCACTTTATTATTGTGGTCCCCACGCACCGCTCATGGGTGGGGACCTGGGGGGGACATTAGGTCCCCCCCCTTATTATTTTATTTAGGGTCCCCACTTGCTGCTCATGGGTGGGGACATGAGGGGGACATTAGGTGCTCCCATTATTTATTTATTTAGTATCCCCACCCGCCGATCATGGGTTAGGTCCCCCCATTTATATTAATAGCCCCCACCCGTGGGTCATGGAATGGGGGGCGGGGGGACACTATGTCCCCCCCATTTTAGTTACATTCTGTTCCCCACCATGGCGGAACGGTGGGACCTGTGCCAGGTCCCCCCTTATTGCACTAGTGACTGGACAGCAATAGCTGCACAGTCACAAGAACTTTTAAATTTGTTTAGGTGACCTGCATCTACTCGCGGGAGGATTTAACCTCCCTTTTGTTAATATGGGGGTCATAGTGACCCCCATAGGTTTTAATGGGGGGGAGAGGTAGGAATAAATATTATTACAAGGAGGGAGCTCGGTTTTTTGTCTGTATTGTTTCGCACATGCGCAGTGTTATTTTCTACGTGCTGTGTTGGGGTTAATTCCCCTGCAGCACGGAGTCTATTAAACTAACGAAACAAAACAAAAAGGTAATGCATTCGGCATTTGCCCTATTGTTTTGTTTATATTTTAGTAAACGATGAAAAAAAAAAAACATGGTACACCCTGAGCTCTGCAGACAGCAAGGCGTGGACACCCCTTTAAGAGACCTGGCTGGGTTTCAACTCACAGCTCCAGCTTCCCAGTCAGGTTCTCTACCATGCTGTCCACCATGGGGCTTAAATATCTGTCTGCTGACTCCTTGCCTGGATGGAGCAGTGCTGATCCACCTGCAGCCCCTTTCCAATTAGGGTCAGCTGCTCCTAATCAGCAGGCTGTAAAAGCCAGCTCTGCATGAGGCCTGGTATCTGGTCATTTTGATCTCTTATCATAACTTTGTGGACCGTTCTTTTGCCATATTTCTAGCAAGCAGTCAAACATGACACTCAACAAACCCCTAGCCAGTTCAGGTATTTCAAGTGTTCCAGCCGAAGCACTCCTGATACAACTAATGAAGAACTTGATTAATTACATCATTTGTGCTTGAGACAACACCTGTTTTGCACATTTGTACTATTGTGAGGGATTCTATTCAGAGGGTTTAATAATTTTGAGACTGAAGACGTCATTATAAGTTCAATTTTCTGTTGAATTTGGATAAACCACTTGAAGAATTTGTTGTATTATTTCAAATGCTTTTGTTTGATTTGTTCATTGCAAACAGCTGAAAGTCTGTATATTTTGACAATATATCTGATTTTCAATAGGGGTTGAGTGCACAAATCTGAGTATGTGTATGTATATGAGTGTTTCTGTGTTTGCCTGAAAGTGTGTGTGTTTCTGTGTAAGTGCAAATACATCGCATTACATCTCCAACTTAGTTACAACTAGTATATATTAATTAAAAAAGTTAAATGTATTCATTTAGTTAATATATTGGGTAAATGAAAAAATAAATGTAATTCCTATGTATATTTTTTAAAATTATATATTTTTTTGTGGTGTGCTGTGGAATTATGTGGTGTGCCTCGGGTGAGAAAAGGTTGAGGAGCAACTATATAAACTATTCTTACTTCAGCAACCCACACTGTCATTCTCCTAAATAAAGTACTTCAGGATTTTTAAGGTATCTGTTACATAAATATTTCACAGTCTTGGTCTAACAAAGGTTATGCAGTTAGTTAACCCCTTAAAACATGATCTTCTTTGGCCAATTAGATGTCTCTTTTAGGCACACTAAAATCTGTGGTTCTGGTAATAATAAAATTCTAAGCTATAGTAACTTCTCAAGATCACGCAACTACATTTGAAGGATAAGATATTCATAAGGCATGTATAATAGAAAACACAAGTTTAAATATGGCCTCATATGACTTGATTCAAATATCCTTTCTCGGGATGATGTCTTACCGTTTCTTTCTGTCAGTGTTATTTTACTTTCTGAGTTAAGATAGCACACAAATTGCTGTTGCTCCGTGCTGCAAAATATTTTATAAAACACACTCTGCTCGGAAGGACAACGATGAATTGTTGATTATGAAAAAGGCGGTGAGAAGAGATAAGTTCTTCCACCACGAGCCAAACTGTGGGTAAATAAATCCAACGTATAGTTGCATTTAATGTCACAATATTTTTCTGTTTCCTAGGAAAGATCATATCTCAAAAAGCAACTTACCAAGTACAAGTGTAAGGGATAAGGAATCTTTCATATTGTTCTACCTTCATAAACGGCAACTTGCTTTTCTGATTTTCTATTCTTAAAGGAACCGTAATCATAAGCAAAGTACAATTAGCATTAGCTTATATTTAAAAGTTAACAAATGGCCTAACTCAAGTATATTAGTTGGGCACCAGTTCCCATGATGATAGTGCAGGCTCTTACTTAAATGTGAATTAGCTTAACCCCTTAAGGACCAAACTTCTGGAATAAAAGGGAATTACCAGATTTTACTAATTACATGACGTAAAGTCATGATTTTATAAAGGACACGGAGGCGAGTATTAGGCTTTATCTCTTTCTTTATTCCTCAGCAGCAAAGAAAGGATATTGATATTTTTAATATAGCAATAACAAAAAGATAAAACAAATACCCTTAAGGGTTAACCATATAACATTCCATATCCATTAACCAATAGGATCAGTCCTTGTACTATATCCCTTCATGTGAGGTAAACTACTTCCTCTTTCTGGCTGATGCCGAAGCTGAACACATCAACAAGGGAAAAATTTTTCTCAAACTTGGGTAATCTTTCGTAGGGGTTCCGGCGAATGTTCCAAAGAATGTCGAGATAGTGGACGATCCCGGTTATGTCATCACAGGGTTAAGCTGTAGGAGACAGAGAGATATATGGTAAAATATATTCGAATATCGTTGTCATGCATATATGTTGTACCGGTCCTTAGACAAACGTTTATATCTGAAAAACATTGCTTGCGACATTCTAGCATAAATCAGTCTAAATTGCAGTTACTACCTTATAACTTAGATTCTAAACATCCAAAATGCCATAACTTGTTTATGAGCGAGTGGGTGGGAAAAAATGCATGTACGGCTTACCTTTCAGTGGGCGGGCTAATACTCGCCTCCGTGTCCTTTATAAAATCATGACTTTACGTCATGTAATTAGTAAAATCTGGTAATTTTATTAAAGGACACGGAGGCTCTTATTAGGCTAGTTTAAAGCTGTGATATGACCCTAGATGAGATATGTTCTGTTGGTCTAAAGTAGTATTCCTTGAACGTCGATTCTCGGGACCAGTCAGCTGTGCGGAGGAGGTCTTCCAGTTTACATCCAATGGAGAATGCTTTAGAGGCCATAGCGCCTCTGGTAGAGTGTGCTCCGTAAGCGGCCGTGTCGATGTTAGCATTTGACATTATCCATTTCACCCAACGTGTCAGAGTTCCCGTGGATACTGGTTGATGAGGTTTCCTCACTGCCAAGAATAAATTATGTGTGTTTGGGTTCCGGAATGGCTGGGTCCGTAATTCATATTCCTGCAGGCATGCTACCGGGCAGAGGTTAGCGTTGTGAGGAAAGGAGGGATAGAAGACTGAAGTGGTGTTCGACTTTGTACGTCTGGTGATATTAAACAGGACACCATCCGGTGTGAATGATCGTGCATCGATATCCAAGGCCCTCACGTCTGATACCCGTTTGCAGGAAATTAAGCATAGAAGCATCGCCAATTTTGCAGACACTTGTTTGAGTGTTAGGTTCGAGTTTGGGGGCCAATCTTGCAACAAACGAAGGACCATATTCACATCCCATAGGGCCGTGTAACGAGGTTGTGGCGGACGTGCAAATTTTATGCCCCGTAGGAGACGACAGATCCATAAGTGCTTCCCAGCCGGGAAACCTTCCCAACCAGTGTGCCCAGCTGAAATCGCTGACCTGTAGACATTTATGGTGCGATAAGCCAAGCCTTGATCATAAAGGGTAGTAAGGAAACCCAAAACCTGGTTTATAGGAGCACGTATGGGATCCACGTGCCGTTCCACGCACCAACTACACCATGTGTTCCAGGCATGGGCATAGGAACGTCTTGTCCCTGGGGCCCAAGCTCCTGCCAATAAGTCCAAAGTTGCTTGTGAAACATTCGGCATGGTCCAGGGTCCCCGGAGAGGAGCCATGTGAGGAGTCTGAGATGACCTTGCACCAGAAGTGGATGAGAGTTCCCATCGGGGTCTGATAATAATTCCGTGCTCCCTGGAATCAATCTGGGGAGGTCGATTGACATTTCCATGAGCGAAGGGAACCATGGCTGTGCTGTCCAGAACGGTGTTATCAAAACCAACGAAGCTCGGGAGCGCTGTAAGTGTAGGAGAGTTCGCGCTATGAGTGAGAAAGGGGGGAAGGCGTATAGCCTGGTGTTCGGCCAATTTTGTAGGAAGGCATCCACTGCCGTGGCGTCTGGGTCCGGTCTCCAGCTGAAGAATGAGGGGAGTTGAGCATTCAGTCGGGAGGCAAAAAGGTCGATGTGCATCGGTCCCCAGAGTTGGTGGAGCTTCTGGAATACTGTGCGATTCAATCGCCATGCACTGTTGTCTCGTAAATGCCTGGAGTGCCAATCCGCTACGGTGTTGGAGAGGCCTGGGAGGTATTCCGCCTGTACGGATATGTTGCGACTCAGGCAGAAATGCCAGAATTCTTTCGCCAAGTTCGTGAGGGTTGAGGACCTTGTGCCACCCAAGTGGTTGATGTAGCGGACGGCTGAGACATTGTCCATGCGCAGGAGTATGGAACAATTGGTCGTGTGTCCGAGGAGGCTCCGTAGGGCGAATGACCCAGCCAGGAGTTCCAAACCATTGATGTGGAGTTCTTTTTCTTCGGAAGACCATTTTCCACCTGTAGAGGTAGGACCACAGCGGGCCCCCCAATCTGCTCGCGTCGGATTCTATGACTAGATCCGGAGTGGCGCCGAAGATTGCCTTGCCGTTCCATGCTTCCATGTGTTGAAGCCACCATGCCAGTTCCTCTTTTGCCGCGCAGTCTAGAGGTACAGAATCTGAATAGGAGTGACCCAAGCGTAGGTGAGTTGCCTTGAGTTGTTGTAGGGATCTGTAGTGGAGAGGGCCTGGGAAGATCGCTTGTATAGAGGCCGAGAGCAGGCCAATTATCCTGGCTAGCTGTCGGAGGGTTAAGACTGGTCGAGTCAACGTCCTCCGGATTTCCTTCTTGATAAGTTTTACTTTCGCGGTAGGAAGACTGAGCGTTCCGTGTACTGCGTCTATATCGAAGCCCAAAAACTCTATCGAGTGTGAAGGTTGTAGGATCGATTTGTCCCAATTGATTAGGAAACCTAGGTTTTGCAAAAGGGTCACTGTCCAGAATAGGTGTTGATTCAGTAGCTGTGTGTCTTGAGCCATGATCAGCATGTCGTCGAGGTATATGATCAGACGTACACCTCTGCTGCGAAGGAGGGCAACTACCGGTTTCAGCAGCTTGGTGAAGCACCACGGGGCTGAAGACAGGCCGAAAGGGAGGCAGCGGAAACGCCACATCGTCTGTTCCCATTGGAATTGCAGTAATTGCTGACAGTCCTCGGCAATCGGTATTGTGAGGTATGCATCCTGGAGGTCCAACTTTACCATCCAGTCTCCCAGTCTTAGTAGGTCTCGGAGGCAGTGTATTCCTTCCATCTTGAAGTGATGGTATGTGACAAAGGCGTTGAGAGGCCGCAAGTTTATTACTGGCCTCGTGCCTCCACCTTTCTTGGGTACTAGGAAGATGTTGCTTAGGAACCCGGGGGCGGTAATGGGAACCCTGTATATCGCACATTTTTCCTCCAGTGTGCGAATCTCTTTTAACACTAGTTGTTTGTCTAGTGGGGAAAAAACAATCCGATGTGGCAATGAGAGTTGAATCGGCTGTTGTGTAAATTCGATGTGATAGCCGAGGATGGTCTCTAGGACCCATGTATCTGAGGTTAGGTTGTGCCACGCATCCTGGAAATGAAACAATCTGCCCCCCACAGGTACAAAGGGAAAGGTGCGTAATGTGGAGTGACTCACCATAAGGCCGACGGCCATAGGAGGATCCCCTGGTTCCGCGTGGATGCCATGATCTGCCCCTGGTCGGGAAGAATGGTGATTGTGCCCTCGGTTCGGGTGGGTGGAACCGTGGTGTGGCGGAGCCTCGATAGCCCCGGAACTGAGTCCGGGAGGGGCGGCCGGACAGACGGCCCCGCTGTCTGCCGGCCCCCCCGAAAACCTTTTGCGAGAACACTCGCTTCATATTATGTTGTGCCTTATCTAGTGCCGTAAATGTGTTTACGTAATTACCCAGGGTCTTAACAAAATTGTCTCCGAATAAGAGACCTTTTGCCTGTGTTCCAGGCTCAGAGATTGCCAAATGCACTAGTTTTGGCTCGATTTTCATCAATATGGCTTTACGCCTTTCTGTGGCCAAAGCGGTGTTGGCATTTCCTATTAGGCATATGCCCCTCTGAATCCAGCCTCTGATGGCCATCAAGTCAATTGGGGTCCCCCCAGTAAGGGCCGCTTCGACCATATCGAAGATTTTAGCTATAGGAGAAAACTGAACAACACAATATTTGAGGAGCTGAAAATATGTGGTACTTAGCTGAGGCAGCAGCAAAGAAAGAGGAAGTAGTTTACCTCACATGAAGGGATATAGTACAAGGACTGATCCTATTGGTTAATGGATATGGAATGTTATATGGTTAACCCTTAAGGGTATTTGTTTTATCTTTTTGTTATTGCTATATTAAAAATATCAATATCCTTTCTTTGCTGCTGAGGAATAAAGAAAGAGATAAAGCCTAATAAGAGCCTCCGTGTCCTTTAATAAAATCATGACATGTCGCACATGTCATGTGTCCTTAAGGAGTTAAAGGGACAGTATAAGCACCAGTACAGCTTAATGTAGTGTGAAGAAACTGACCCTATAGTATCAGCAGTATAAACACTGCTTTTTTTTCAGGAGAACGCAGTGTTTACATTGCTTCCTAGGGGCACCTTTAGTGGTTGTCATTCAGACAAGTTAGTAAATCTTACATAATTGTATTTTAAAGGGGTGACCAATAATTTTAATGGTTAGGAAAACACTATAAAGTTAGAAATACATGTTTGCCCTAGCTGAGGGACGGAGGTTCTCACCCAACATTTGACGTTACACGGCCTCGTCCATCGTCCCTTTGAGGCGGTGCAGTTGTCCTGTCTCCTTAGCAGAAAAACACCCCCAAAGCATAATGTTCCACCTCCATGTTTGACGGTGGGGATGGTGTTCTTGGGATCATAGGCAACAATCCTCGTCCTCCAATCACGGCGAGTTGAGTTGATGCCAAAAAGCTTGATTTTGGTCTCATCTGACCACAACACTTTCACACAGTTCTCTTCTGAATCATTCAGCGGTTCATTGGCAAACTTCAGATGGGCCTGTACATGTGCTTTCTTGAGCAGGGGGACCTTGCGGGTGCTGCAGGATTTCAGTCCTTCACTGGGTAGTGTGTTACCAATTGCTTTCTTGGTGACTATGGTCCCAGCTGCCTTGAGATCATTAACAAGATCCTCCCCTGTAGTTCTAGGCTGATTCATCACCATTCTCATGATCATTGAAACTCCATGAGTCTTGGCCATGGTGGAGAGTTTGGAATCTGATTGATTGCTTTAGTGGACAGGTGTCTTTTATACAGGTAACGAGCTGAGATTTTAGAGAGTGCTCCTAATCTCAGCTCATTACCTGTATAAAAGACACATGGTAGCCAGAAATCTTGCTGATTGATAAGGGATCAAATAGTTATTTCACTCACTGACATGCAAATCAATTTATAACTTTTTCTGGATTTTTTTTGTGTTTTTTTATTCTGTCTCTCACTGTTAAAATACACCTACCATTAAAATTATAGACTGATCATTTCTTGGCAAACATTCAAAATCAGCAGGGGATCAAATACTTTTCCCCATCACTGTAGAGATGCATTGAATCAGTGCATCTCTGTGAGGAAAGTTCAGTGTCTCCTTGCAGAGGGTGGAGACGCTGAACGCCAGGGCTGCACACTGTGCAGCACTGACCAAGGAAGTACCTCCAGTGGCCATCTGAGGAGTGGACAGTGGAGGTATCCCTAGACTGTAATATAAACACTGCCTTTTCTCTGAAAAGATAGTGTTTACTGCAAAAAGCCTGAAGGGAATGATTCTACTCACCAGAACAAATACAATAATCTGTAGTTGTTCTGGTGACTTTAGTGTCCCTTTAATCTATTGTATATTTGTAAAGCATTAGCTATAGAAGTAATATGAATCCCTTATTTGGAATGTCCCTTTCAGCAGACTAAAAATATGTTTATATTCCTCTTCATCGTGCCTGCCCTGGCTTTGCCTTGTCTGAACTGGATAGGATGTAGTTAAGTTAGACTATGAAAAAACTAAAACAGAGCAGTTAATGGAAAAAAGATGAACATACGTTATAGGTGATTTTCAATGTTTTTGTCAATGGTGTAAATTCCACAAATGTTACCCTTTATACTCAGTGGCGGCTAGTGAAGTTTTAAGATGGTGGGCGCCAGACTCCTCCCTCAGAATTTTACTCCTCCTCATACATTACAGAACCACTCATACAATACAGAGAGCGGAGTATAATACATATATGCTCATACAATAAAACAAGCTGGGCACAACATAAATATATCTATATAATACATAGAGTACAATACAGAGATAACCATACAACAAACAGAGTTGAGAAAAAAAAATAGAAATATAATACACATATTTTGGCACAAAGATACACAAAGCTGAGTAGAATACATAGATGTTTATACAATAGGTGAAGCTGAGTAAACTACAGAGAAATAACACATAGCTGGGCACAGTAAGGATATACTTATAACTATCCCACACAGCCAGGGTGATGTATTACACAGAGCTGCAATACAGAGATACCCACACAGTTCATGTCTCTATATAATGCTCTAGCTCTCTCTCTCTATCATCCTAGTCCTTTCTTAGCTCTCTCATCTTCAATAGTGCTCCTGCTGACTCCACAAATGTTAGCTACTCCTATCTCACTATTGTCTTGCAGTGTACACAGGGTTAAAGCAACAGGACACTGATAGACTCCTTATTACCTTTGCAGCTAACATTATAATTAATCTGCAGTGGTAATATGGAGCCAAGTAGTAACTGACATAGTTAACAGAAGCAACATTTAGTATAGTTTGAAACAGATTAAAATCAGAATCAGACCAGTTCTCAGAGTCATAGCCCCAGTCCTACAGTTTGAAGCTTCACAACTTTTCATTTAGCCACAACATGAGTGTCTCAGGTCTCAACTGTAGAGTGACTGAGCATGTTAAAGAATGTGCAGCAGTAGGAGTTATTAAAACCATTAGTGACAGGTAGCACAGTGCTCTGTCAGAAATGTCCCCCTACCCTTGTCACCCCTGGGTCATCCTGGCGTTATATATATATATATATATATATATATATATATATATATATATATATATATATATATATATATAATATGAGAAAGAGAAATCAAAAGGTGCACACATGGGTTTAAAAATTTAAACTTAATTTATTGTGCAAAAAAATGTTCAAACGATCGATGTTTCGACCTCTATAAGGTCTTTCTCAAGATCAGAACATACATTTTATAAACAGTGCATATATATATTCAAATAAACACTTAATCAATGTGCAGTGACTCTCCACCACCCGATCGTAAACACGGAAGTGAGGGAAGACCACGTGTGACATCATTCGGCTGCGTCCCCAATGTGGATACTATGGTAGCTAGGCAACAGTAGTAATGGGCAACCAAACACCTGTGAGTGATACTAAGAGCCTAAGTCTGCCTTAGAAAGACCTTATAGAGGTTGAAACTTCAATCCTTTGAAGATTTTTTTGCACAATAAATTAAGTTTAAATTTTTAACCCCAGGTGTGCACCTTTTGATTTTTCTCTATATATATTTTGCGGGTTTCCACCCTGGTTATAACAGTTAAGTACTATCCTAAGGAATTTGCCTCTATCACTAGATGGGGTTCTGCCCTGATGCTGCTGCCGATGACACTTGTCCGTTATACCCCTAGAGGTCGCCTTGCCTAGGACCGCTCCATGGTCATCCCTTCATTCAGGGGAATGCACACAGGTGATGCCTACTACGGCAGCCACCACCTTCTAAAGAAGGCGGGAGACTTGAAGGAGTCAGACCACCCTGAGAAGGGCAGGCAAGCACGCATAAGCGCTACTGGAAGGGTGAAGGCCCTAAACCAGATGCCCGGAAGATAGACTCCGGAGAAGCGTCTAACCCCGATATAATCGGGCTTGACGGCACTGCCTATATGGCGCGAGGGAGGTGGTGTCCTTCGGACGCGGCAGTGACCACCTTTTTAATAAAGACAGATGACTTGAAAGAGTCAGACCACCCTGAGAAGGGCAGGCAAGTGCGCACAAGTGCTACTGGAGGGGTGAAGGCCTTAAACCCGGACAGATTAGACTCCGGAGAAGCGTCTAACCCCGATACGAACGGCCTCGGTGGCCAGACTACACTGCCTAGGTGGCACAGGGGTGACCCCACCCCAAACACGGCCGCCCTAGCTGAATGGCGGGCGAACCGGTCCCTCTCGGAAGGAGAAGACGATGAGGGGTGGACTATTATGCCCCCATGTGGCTCCGCGAGACGGAGAACAAGCCCACTACAGGGGCTCCGACGACTGTGGAAGAAGAGGTTGTCTCGTGGGTCGCCTTAAACGAACCCCTGTGTGACCCTCGACCAATTGCTCATTTCTTCGTAAGGGTCTCGGCCTATATTGCTGACTTGAGAAGCCCGCAAGATACTTGGAGTGGTATACCCGGCCGGGCTCCAGAACAAAGTAGCCTCGTGCCCAGACTTAGACATCGATGGGGCGCTACGGCTCTCCTGGTGGAAATGCCTGTCTAGTATACAGGAGATCCAGAGTACGGCCCGCTGCGGTGCCTATACTCTACTTTTCAGTCTGCACTGACAAGCCAAGGGTTCTCCCCCACACGAGTGGGTTGTCCTACGGGACATACGGGGAAGAATATTGGGTCCCAGTTTTCATATGAAAAAACGTTACAAAGACATATCTAAAGCTCCAATCCGTACCTGTTATAAGGGATTGGATCCTGGGCCCAGAATGTCACAGCTGCCTCCACCTTCGGATGACATAACAGACAGGACCCTGAACCTGTGGATTACAGGAGACCCTATCTTAGTCAATTCGGACCGCTGGAGGTGCTTGGGATCAAGGGGTCTGAGGCCTTTGGAGCCCGCACGAGACTACGCTTGAAGGTATAGCCATTAGTTACATTGAATTAGACGCGGTCCTCAGGGAACTTACAGGACCACGGGGCCCATTGCTGGTAAGGTGGGCTCAAGTTTCTCCCTGGTGAGATAAGGACCTGGGGCGTCATTCATTTGGATGATAATACAGCCTGAGTGGCAGGTTTGGATGAATTTAGGAAGTTCGGGCATACCAGAACTATCCGAAGAGATCCTTCTTGTTTTTTCCACGAGGATGTTTCGCGGGATGGTCTTGCTGGATCCTCGGAGAGTTGCCCCCCAGACCGAAGGGACCGACTCTATCTGCGTTTTCCTTGTTTGGGTCCCTGGAGTTCGTGTTCAAACATGGAATATTGGCCCCCTCTGTGTAGAGTCCTGGAGGGCGGATCGGACGCAAGGAGGTACCTCCTACGTTTTCCACATCTGAGTTTCTCATACGATTGGAATAGTTTTCCGGGAAGACCCGGCGTCTGGACCTTAGCCCACGGAGGAGGACCCATTAAGCCCCGTCCAGTTTCAGCTAGCATACAGACCAGTTTGCTCAGTGATAGACGTTTCCCTCCAGGGGTGTTCGACATGGAGACGCTGAGGAGGCCCCTCCATTGTTGTTTCCAGGACCTTACTACAAGTGTCTCGGTCTGCTGGTACCTTGGTTTTATGACCTCCATAAGAAGCTGCCCAAAATCAGGACTGAAGGAGAAAGCCCATCGGGCGCACCTGAAATCAATCCCACCCACTGGCACCTTTCATATGCACGCCTAAAACCCGGCACCACGGCCAGAATAACTCTGTATGTCTATATATACCCAGGAGTACAATAGCTCACTAGCCACCCACACTCTAGTGGCATCGCATCCCTAACGGGAAACCACCCATTCACATTTCCCCACCCACATCCCCGGACTCAACCCTTTACACAATCCAAGTTTAACCTCCCTTTCCAACCATGGACACCAGTGCCCCCCAACACAAGACAAACTACATCCCTGCACAACCTAGAGAAAATACCAATGATAAAATTCTACTCACATAATGTGAGGGGCATGAACACCCCTCACAAACTAAGAATGCTACTCAAAGACGCAAAAACGGCTCACGCTGACGTAGTGTGTCTCCAAGAGATGCACTTTGTCAAAACCAAAGTCCCTACCTTTAGTATCAAAGATTACCCAATACAATACCACGCAACGCACACATCGAAAGCTAGAGTGGTATCAGTTTTGATACATAAATCGCAGACCTTCGAATTACTCAAACTAACAGACAACCAAGGACAGTACATAATACTATTATGCAACATAAACAACATTAAATATACCATAGCAAACGTATACAGCCCCAACACTAACCAGAGGAACTTTCTGCATAAAATACTCATGAAACTAGACCCCTTCAGGTCAACACAGCTCGTCATATGCGGGGATTTCAACCATATGATTGACCAAGATAGAGACACAACAGCCGTACCACAGACACTCAGAAATAAAATGTTACACACGCAATGCACAGCCATCACTAAACTATTATCGGAATTTGAGGTATACGACGCATGGCGCACTCTACACCCGGGAGAAAAAACTTACACCCATTACTCTCCAGTACACAAGACACACTCTCGAATAGACCACATCCTAATATCCGCCCCGATGCTATCCAAGACAGTAGACTGCCAAATAGGAGACATAGTGTGGTCAGACCACGCGCCGCTAACCCTACAACTGAGGGACACATTCCCCACCAGAGGACGAACCCCTTGGAAACTAAATGAAGCATTACTAACTGATGATAACTTTAAAAGAGAGGTAGAAGAGGCCCTACAGACATACTTTATAGCCAACAATACGCCTGATAGCCCACCACTAACCCAATGGCTCGCCCATAAGGCGGTAATAAGAGGCATATTTATAAGCCGTGCAGCATATGTAATGAAAACTTCTCAAGCTCAACTTCTATCACTATTAAGACAACTGAGAGATGCCACCACACAACACTTTCTCTCCCCGACCCCAACCCTGCAAACCACCATAAACCAAACACAAAAATTGATCAATGACTGGCATGTAAACAAAACGATGTACATACAACAGAAATTTAAGATAAGGGAATACGCTTAGGGCAACAAAGCTGGTAAATTATTGGCATCCAGAATTAGACAACAACTACAAAACCAAAAAATCCTCTATTTCCTTCAACCAGATGGTACGAAAATATACAACCCACAACATATAGCTGACGAACTAGCACAATATTACTCTACATTATATAACCTTAAACATGACGCAACCATTCACCAACCGACAACAGTAGAGATAAACAATTTCCTCTCGCAGGTGCACCTACCAACCCTCTCCCCAGACCAACAACAAACACTCCAAAACCCCATCACAATGGAGGAAATAATATCCACAATTGATCCACTACCGTCCGGCAAGGCCCCAGGACCCAACGGGCTCCCTAATTCTTACTACAAAACGTACTCCAGCACATTAAGCCACCCCCTAAATGCAGCGTTTCAAGCTATGTTAATATCAGGACAAACACCACAAGAAATGCTAATGGCAAACATCGCCGCTTTGCCAAAACCAGGCAAACCCCCAGTAAAAGGCCAAAATCTTAGACCCATATCACTATTAAACACGGACATCAAGATTTTTGCAAAGATTTTTGCTAACAGACTGGCCGCTATTATACCAACAATAGTACACGACGATCAAGTGGGCTTCACTAGGGGGCGACAGGGAGCGGATGGAACTAGGAAGGTGCTGGATCTAATGCACAGCCTCCGGGGAGGGGGTGGCAGCATATTCCTGTCTTTGGATGCAGAAAAAGCGTTTGATAGGCTCAACTGGCCCTTCCTCCTCGGGGTGCTACACAAATTCTGCTTCCCAACACAATTCTTAAACACCGTAAAAACACTCTACAGTAACCCCGCTGCGAAAGTCAATACAGGTGGGTTTCTTTCTCAATCATTCAACATAACCAATGGGTCGAGACAGGGCTCCCCCTATCCCCCTTATTGTATATTTTAGCACTGGAACCACTCACCGCCCTGATCCGAAATAATCCACGGATACAAGGCATAAAAATCCACAAAAATGAATATAAACTCACGTTGTTTGCTGACGACATTCTCCTTACCCTGACAGACCCCAAAATCTTGCTACAGGAAATCACATCAACGCTAGAAGACTATAGTAAACACTCATATTATAAATTGAATGTGGCTAAGACGCAAGCCATGGGCATTAACCTCACTAACGCAGATACAAAAGCCCTAAAATCAGAATTTAAATATGACTGGCGTATGGACCAACTCACTTTCCTAGGGATAAAGTTCACGCAATCAGTGCAACAAATTTTTAAGGCCAACTATACAACACTACAGACACAAGTTCAATCACTTCTCCAGGGATGGCACAAAAAATACATTTCCTGGACAGGCCGGGTGGCTGCAATAAAAATGGTAGTCCTACCCAAATACCAATACCTCTTTCGGACATTACCAATCCGAATACCACAATCCTACTGCACAGAAAATCAACATATACTCAACAAATTCATATGGGCAGATAAGAGACCAAGACTAGCCAATTCAACAATGTACATACACCACAAGAAAGGAGGCATGAGCCTTCCCAGTATACGCCAATACTACCACGGGGCAAATATTAACCCTATAGTTATAGCAAAAGCACAAGAAAATAAACCACAGTGGGTGACGTTAGAATCAGCAGCCACTCCAGGACATCATTTCTTATCACTTATGTGGATCTCACACCACAGCAAACCCAAAAACCTAAAGATGTTACCCACGACCGCTCTAACAAAACACATCTGGGACACCCATAGAGCGAAACTATGTATGACACGAGCTTACTCACCAGCGATGACGATCACCACATTACAGTCGCTGATCCCAAACTTCAACTCCCATATATGGTAAAAACACCACATATACCACTTTGCACAAATTGTACAAGGAAAAAATATCAAAACCTTCCAAGATTTACAAAAACAATATAGCTTACCAAACACAGCTGAATATGCATATCTGCAAATAAGAGCATGGCTCCTAAAACATTACCTGCCAGCAATAAAACTTGTAAATGAGCAACAGCTGATGAGCTTCGAACGATCACTAACAGCAAAAATGCCAAACAAAAAATCATTCTCCCTGATATACGACTGCCTAAACTCAGGAGCACATAGCAAAAGCCTAACTTTTGTGCAAAACTGGGAGAAGGACCTAAAACTCACCTATCCAGACACAGAATGGGAAAAACTATTTACCACTCAAAAAAAATACACGTTATGCTCTTCACACATAGAACTGACCAAAAAGATTTTGTACAGATGGTACTTAGTCCCAACAAAATTACATAAAATGTTCCCCGCAGTATCAGATCGCTGCTGACACTAACAGGCACAGGTCTAAAATCGAATTTCTCTATGTGAGGATTTTGAAGATTTGGCAGGGCCTGATCTTTATTTCTGAAAATGAGTGTCTGAAAATGAGTGTATATGTCTGAATTTTGTATTTTCGTGTTTTATTTATTTATTTAAAATTCTTTATTTTTTTCTGTGCATGAAAGAGACATACAGTTTTTCAATGCCCCAACAGCATTTACAAGGTTAACATTGGTCAAGATGATACGTTTGTAGGACATGGTGAAGGGTCGCACATTTTTTATATTTTTAACAAGCTTGACCTAATAGTAATGTTGTCAGAATAAGATTGACTAAAATATAATAATCGATGGTTAACGATGGGTATATCGGCTCTCGTGGTATGTATACTGATGAGCCGAAATTAAACTTTGCCAAATAAACTGTGCAGTTGCTGGGTCACATAAGGTATGTTCAGGTAATGGTCCTAAAAGGTCCACTGGGGCATGAGCTTAACTAAGGTGAACGTATGAGCAGGGTTAATAAGTACTAATTAATGCGGAGTGCCGCTAGACTATATAGTGGGACCTGTTGTGACATCACAAATTGGGGCGGCCCTCGATGTGAGTGTGCACGGGTGGCAGGCCGATATCCTGTGAGATATGTGTGGGTGGTAGCAAGCTGGTGTGGTTAGCTACTCGGTGAGATTGCAGTAAGGGGGAGGGGGGTGAAAGCCCCTGGGTGTGTGTGAACAACTCAGGAGTAAGGGTTTTTGTTATATTTATTTTTAATGTCATTTTATGTCTTCTCTTATATGCATGGTATATGCTCTTTTGTAAGGATTCTTACTTTATTTCTTATACTGATACTTTGAATGCTCTATTCTTTACAATAACTGTTCAGTAAATGGGAAAAATACACTTTGTTCAAGAGCTAGTATTGTTTTGTAATTTGGATTGTCAGACTGCAAATACTCTTCCAGTACAAAAGAGGCCAAGAACCTATGAAGTTTATTTGAAATGTCTGTTAAGTTATGTCTATAAAGTTAGCACAAGTGTGCACAAGGTTGAGAAAGAATATGTAACAGATCATACAAGGGCATTACACTTATTAAACTACTCTGCTATTACTAAATAAGTAGGATATTCTGTTTTATATGTTCCTGCTAGTTCTGCTGAGTTACATACCTCCCAACAATCAGGATGGGATGGGCAGTGATGCAACCCATTGGCCACTGATACAGCCCACAATAGTGATGCATAGCATTTTTGGACCATGCAGGGAGCGCTGCTGTAACATTGTGCCTGTTGCACAGCGTGAGCTCATCTAATAATGTACTTGTGCTGTGCAGTGCTGTGCTGTGCTGTACGGAGACCGTTTCCTTGTGTCCCACAGCTAGGGAACTAAAGCAGGATTGCAGGACAGGACCTCAACATCTGGACTGTTCTGTTGAAAGTGGAAATGTTGGGCGGCGTGGAGTCAGGTTACAATTAATGAACACTTGGAGTCCATGTTATTGCCCGGGTGTACTAAAAAAACAAGCAGTTTTTTTTTTACCTAGTATTTTACAGTAATTTCTTGAATTACTCCTGTCTGTCTTTAGGTGTTTTTTTTTTTTGTTTTTTTTACTGTAAATAGACCATTTAATGTTCATGATTTTCTAGGACACCCTCTTTTTTTAGAGATTTGTCCTGGGGCAAAAAATGTAGTGCCAGTGGGTAGGCTGACCAGGGTCCTAGCAAATACTTTAACATTTTTGTTTTCAAAAAGAATAAATGGGAATTCCCTGGGATACAGGTAATTTTGCACATCTTTGCAATGATAACATGACATTTTTTTTCCATATTTACATGGGTTTGGAAGAGAAGGGTTTAAAGTATGTGCAAATACTAAAGACATTTGAAATGCTGAAAGCAAAAAAAAAAGTCAGTACATTGTATGGGAATAATTAAGAGACAAAACAAAGATTTGCAAAAATGCATATATACAATGCTAAACATATGCTTAAACGATTAATAAAATATGAAAGCAACGATGACTAAGTTAAGATGCTTATATAGATATGAAAAGAGCTATGATTTATTTTGTCAATTTTAAATTTGTAAATGGAGAAGACATTTTAGCAACGCTGAGAAAAAAAAAATGAGTGTGAAGAAAATAGACTTTTAATTGACATTTTCTTCTTTGTTCGGTACTTTCCCTGTTTATTACCTGTATATTGAATGTATTGGTTCAGTAGTTTGAAATTACCGAATGCCGACCACCCTCCTGGCTCATTAACTACAAAGGAACCAGCTATTAGGTGCTCCCTGGCCGGCCGCTGTTCGTACAGCCGAACGCCACGTGGAATAAAAAACGGCGTGACATTCAACACCTTATAAATCATGCAGTTTAATGAAGGACTGTTGATTAGGATTTCAGCAGCAATTAGTCAGGATTCATGAGGGTTGGAACAATTAGGTGAGCAAAACCAACCCCAAAATGTACATGAATTCAAAAAAACTTAAAATGTAAAGTGTATATACACTGGAATCAGAGATGGGTGTTTTACTAAAAGATCAGGAAAAGGCAGACATTTTAAATAATTTTCTTCAGTATATATTAAGAAAGGACCAATGGCAAGAGATAAACAATTCATTACTGCAAAAAAGTTTACAGGGGGTGCTGTAGACTCTAAAGAAAGGTATGTAAATAAATACCCAAGCCCAGATTGTATTCACCCACGAGTACATACGGAACGAAGTGTGGAAATAAATAATCTTTCAGGAATGGTTTCTTTCAGGATTTGTACCAGAGGATTGGAGAAAGGCACGTGTGGTTTCTACATTAAAAGAGAATCAAAATCTATGCCGTGAAGTTATAGATCTGTGAGCTTAACCTTGGTAACTGGGAAAGGGTTGTTGAAGGATAATATTCAGTTATTCATTGGGAAAACAACAATGTCACTAGCAGAAATTTAGCTTTTATGAAATCTAGATTATGTCAAACTACTTTACATTCTACAAAGAAGTAAAGATCAGGGTGTTGCAGTGGATGTGATCTACTTGGATTTTGCAAAAGTGTTTTTTTTGATAGGGTTCACTTTAAAATAAATTGGTCTAGATGAAAATTCTTGTTCTTGAGTAGAACTTTGTTTCAAGATAGAGTACAGACAGTTGTCATAAATTATTAACTATTTAGTTGAATACCCAAGTCTGGCTGATGGTAAAGAAGGGGTGGCAAAATAATTGTTTTTTTGTTGCTATTCTCCTGACTAATTCAGTCCTGACTAATTCAGTCCTGATAGATTCTGGAAATGAGAAGGATTTTTTTTCCAAATTGTTGCAAAATAGTTTTTGTTTTTTCTTCGCCACCTTTTTGATCAACAGCAGAAACAGGCAAAACTTGAGGCTAAACTTTATTGGACTATGATCCCAAAAGACTTTCTACAGATTGGATGTCACACAAACATTTTGAGATTTGGGATGTCTGGAACTATGACCTCAGGCCATGCGAGATCATAACTTCTATAACATATAGGTGTTCACCAGGAGAGCTGCAAATGCATTGGGTTGTGTGTGGCACCGGTGCAGAGTTTGGAAACAACTGAATTATAGTACACTATACGAAATATGGTCAGAATTCAAAGCATGCCCTTGAAATCTGGTACCTGCCAAGAATCTATCAGTCATTCTGTGCATACAGCCTGACATTTTGTTTATGCGTAGTGTTTCTTTACCGAGAACCTGTCCTTTGGGGCATTAAGCAAATTTAATACTGCGCATTTCATAAAAAGATTTCTTTTCCAGTTAGCCCTTTAGTTACCAATTACATTGCCCAATTAAAACATTAACAATGCTAAAATCCAGAATGTAGTTATGTTTTACAAACAAAAATGCTTATTTATGCATACTATATATATTGGATTATAAAATCTAAGTGAATTATCACTTTTCTAAATTAGTTCAAAGTCCCCAGACAAATTAAGCGGCATCTGTTAGCAGAAAATAGTTGTGAAGGAAAAATGTAAGTGAAAAATGAAATGTATTTGCCAAAGACGTCAATCTGCTTGTATACGAGCAATATTTATGGGCTCTGCAGTTTAGCAAACAAATGAAAGAAAAGTCAAAAAATTAAGTGAAGCCTGATTAACTTTACAACATGTGTTATTTAAAAAAAAAAAAAAAGCTGGAACAGAGGTAGCCAACTGCTAATGCTCAGCTCTTGTGAGTAAGGTAGGCTGTGATGGCAAACACACCATAGGTAATGTAGTTTCAGGCCAAATAAAGAACAATCCATTAAATATCATGGCATGTATATTCTGTCTTCTGAAAACAAAGTAGATAAATAAGGATAATTATATACCTTGTTATTTGTGCAAAGTTAAAACAGAGCTAAAATGCTAGGATGAAAAGGTACAAATTGGTATACTGCTATACCGCAGGTGAAAGAAGTAGTTCTAAACCCAGATCTTAAGACAAACAATCCATGGCTTATCAGAATCTCCTGAACTGTGTGTGTATCTTAAGAACTAGTTTAAACTGATAGTTTAAGGATCTCCAAGCCAGGTGGATCTATCTTCTTCCATGTATAATCAATATAATACATGAAATTTACTTTCTCACCCCTTTGAGTGGTATTTGTGTGTATTCCTCATTCTTGGGTCCTCTACCTGAAGCCTGGGAGTCTGAGGGTTCTGCATAGTATTGTAGGGATAATTGTGGGACAAAATAGTGGATTGAAGTAGATCTCAGAAGACGATCTCAGACAACCCTCATGGAATCTGCTGAAGACACTCTCCTAATTTGGGAGTCACAGCCCAGAGTGCTCTTCTCACAACTGGGACTACTACTGCCCTAGCTTTCCACATCCTTCTAGTTTCTCTTCACAATAATAGGGTTTTCTTTCTGATGCTATGGTCACTGGGTATTGCCACCACTGTAGTCTTCTATTCCTTGTCTACCTTGGTGTTGGGGTGATTGGCCACTACTTGCTTGTCTGTCTGGATCTGAATATCCTACATGATCTTAGCATTGTCATTCTCAACTACCCTTTGTATGGTCTTCCATCAGGTCCAGTCCAGTCCATATTCTGTGGCTATATTTCGGTACACAATCCCAGCAACTTGGTTGTGCTTCTCAGTGTATGGAGTCCCTGTTAACATCTTGCAACCAGCTACTATTTTCTGGGCTCTCTCAGATTGCACAGTTTGCACTTTGGGTCTTGTCTGGTGTGGTAGACACCCACTTCTATTGATCTTGTGCTGAGTGCCTGTTCCTGAGGGGCTAGGATTAATGCTTCAGTGCTGTTTTTCAGTCCTGCATTGGAGAGGTAAACCCCATAGAGAGTTTTTTTTGTGATGTACTTGTGGAAGCTCTTTGTTTTGTTCTTGGCCTTGACACTCATCAGGCCCCTACCTCCTTACTTATGTGTGATGTACAGTTTCTTGGTGCTGGATTTCAGGTGGAAACCTCTTTTCATAGCGAGTGGTTTCCAGGTCTTGACATCCATGATGACCAGCTCCTCTCTTGGCCAAGTTATTATTCCATTGCACCCTATCAAATGACTGGTAGGGTATATGTGTTGATTACTTAGATCTTGTTATTGCCATTGAGCTGGGACTTCAGGACTTGTCTGACTTTCTGGAGGTACTTGCACATTGCTATCTTCCTTACTTCTTCCTTTATGGTTGACATGTGTTTGTGGTACTACCTGGTACTTGTTGCTGTTTTTTGCATGTATTTGACCTTCTGGTACTTGAAATCCTTCTGTCCTGGTTATCTTCCCTCTGTTTGCTATCATCCGTGCACACATAACTAGTCCAAACGGCATTCTGATGTCTTTAATGTAGGTAGATCAGTGAGTCAATGGCCAGCTCATTTATGGCATACAGCTTAATATCGTCTACTCTTGAACCTCTATCGACTCTTCATGATGATCTGGCTAAGGGCATTGAGACTTAGCGTATCACCTTTGGCAAATTTGTCTTCCACTTGTACATTGACTATTTGATGAAGGCTCTTAGTGTCTTGCTTGCCTTGAAAAGAGCCAAAAATTCCAGTACCCATGTGTGTGCAATTGTGCCATAAACCTTTAGTCAATCCAGACTCTACACAGATTGGTCTTAGAATCTAGTATGACTGCTTGGTCTACCAGCAGTTGATATTTTGATCATCTGGTTTTGCTTCCAATCCACTTTTGAGCATTTGACATGTACTGTCTTATATGTCCATTGATCTTGGAGGCTATGATGCCTAACAAGGCCTTCCATGTTCTGGGGAAGCAGGCAATTGGTCGGTAGTTAGATAGTGTTGTTCCCTTGTGAGGGTCATTCACAACCAAAATTGTTCTGCCTTGTGTTAGCCAGTCAGGGTGGGAGCCTGTTGCTAGTAGCTGGTTTATTTGTTCTGCTAGGCATTCATGCAGCATTGTTTGTTTCTTTATCCAGTAGAATGTAGTCAGGGCCAGCCCGTCCATAGCCCGCGGTGGAGCTACGGCTCCAGGCGGCACTCGGACAGCTGGCAGCTCTCTTAGTTGGTCCCTTGTCACAATCGCCACCCTCTCCCTCCGTCAGCTTTCTGACTATGTCACCCCCTCCCTCCCTGTTTCAACGACCCTCCCTCAGTCACTGCCCTCCCTCAGTCACACCCCCTCCCTCCCTCAGTCACTCCCTGTCACCACCTCCCTCCCTCAGTCACTCTTCCCCCCCTTCCTTACCTTACACCTGTCAACCCCTCCCTCTGTGGCACTCATGCTACCTGTCATCCCCTCACCTCACTCTGTCACTCGTTCCTCTCCTCCTGCATCCACTATACACACAAACACAGCAGACTGCATCCACTATACACACAAACACTGCATCCACTATGTACTCGCACACACTGCATCAGACAGTCTTACACACTACTCTGCATCCACTGTATACACCACACTATATCACGCTACTCCATACACTGCATCCATTACAACTAAAATACACACACGCTCCTCAGTCACTCCATCCTATACTGACACACCTGTCATGTCATCCACTATACAGACACTGCATCCACTAACTGCACCACTACACTGCATCCACTTACACACACATAATGGCATGTGGCCGTGCATCCACTATACAGACACTGCATTAACTACACACACTGCATAACATAATGGATGTGGCCGTTTATTGCTTGGTGTGGTTTTCTTGGGGATGGGGGGGTTCATCCTTTGATCCAGTTAGCACAATACCTGGATATAGTTCATGTCAGGTCCCGGGGCTAACCAACTCTTCATGTGGAACCTCTGAGCTCTGGGATATCACACCTACAAACACACCCATAAGCCCACAATATGCCCAAGAAATACAGTGTCACCATGACTCAGCAAAACAATACAAGATATGAAAACACATAAAAATACATATATCCCACCTAGGAACCCCCACATTCTATACATCCACGGATAGCCTGGATCTGAATGCCCAAGTTGTCCAAAAAGCGCTCAGATCCCACGAACACAGCCTAATCGGCACCTGGGTAAAGTTCTGACCGACCAAACACAAGGCGCATGCTCAAATCAGTTCCATTTATTTAGTGGTAGCGGCCGATCACTTTCGGAAGTTCCATGTAAAAGAAATACCAAACGCACACTCTGGCTTGTTGGTAGTTTTTATTCATACGAACAAACCTACCAAACGGCGCTCTCCTGACATGAATGGGAGAGAAGCAGGGGTTTGTCAAAGTTCAGCGGTGTTCGGGAGTTTCAGTGTCCGATTTAAATTTCATGAACTCGCCGCTTATACACCGCTGCTTGCATTCTCACAAACAAGATGACCGCCAACACAGTTCCCATTGGCTCGTGCATACGAACGGCGGCCACCCAGCCGCACAATTGGAACCCACAATAATTGAGGTGTCAGGAGAGGTTAACAAGGGTTAACAAGCACAGAGGTGGTCCGGAGTTCATGAGTTGGTTCGGTTCTCGAACACTACATATAAATCCCACGAATCAAGTCTTTTTACAAGCCTGTTCCATGGTTTATAGTCCTGGGGCATGAGGCTGGCTAGCAGGCTCCTCCAGGAGCTCATGGCAAGGGTAAGTTTGCCACTGTCTCCATGGGAAGCATTGTTTCTCCTTTAGGCAGAATTGTAGTCAAGAATTTCGAGGACTACTAATGCTGTGGCATATATTAACTTGTTGGGCTGCTAGCTTTGCTATGATCATCTATATGTGCTGTTATGCGACCTTGGGGCATATTTTACATAGTCCATCTAGTAATTTCAGTTATGACACTAGCTTTCTCTTGACAATGTTCAAACGTTGTGCAACTAGCTGTTTTGGTGTTCATGTGGATGAAAGTCTTTTACTGATCCACAGTTCCCACGTACATTTCATTTTACATTATAATCAGGGCCAGCGCTACCTGTAAGGCGACCTAGGCAGTCGGGGGAGAGGGGGTAAGGACAGGAGGGGGAGTAAGGACCACTGGGGAAGAGTAGGGAGTAAGGACCACTGGGGAGGAAGGAGGAACCCACTGGGGGAGAAGGGGAAATAGAGCCACTGGGGAGGAAGGGGAAGTAAGAACCACTGGGGGAGGAAGGGAAGTAGAACCCACTGGGGAGGAGGGAGTAGAACCACTGGGGAAGGGAGAACCACTGGGAGGAGGGGAAGTAGGACCACTGGGGAGGAGGGAGTAAGGACCACTGGGAAAGGAGGGGACCACTGGGGAAGGAGGGAGGAACACAGGGGAGGGCTGGGAGTAAGGACCACTAAAGGGGAAAGGACCACCAAAGGGGGTAGAAGGGAGGACCACTAAGGAGGTAGGGAGGGAGGACCACAAAGGGGTGGGGAGGAGGAATGTCTACTACTGAGGGGGGGAGATTACCACTAAGGGGGTGGGGGGAGGAGGGGAATGTCTACTAAGGGGTTTGGGAGAGGGAGGATTGTAGGCATACTCACGTAGGCATACTCTAGGGGCCCTGACCTGGAGACTTGAGACTTGGACCTTGGGCCCTAAAAAATGCTGAGCTGTTCGTTCAATAACAGTTACTCAAAAAGAAGCTTCAGGAGCTGCTTCAGCCTCCTCTCTTCTACACCAGACCAGTGGAGCCAGACAGAGCCCATCATCAGCCTCTTGTCCTCATCTGGTGGTAAGTAGGCAATCCAATATATTATTAGTGGCACTAATCTCTAATTTACCTCACATTAAATAGATACTATAGTCACCAGAAGCACTACAGCATAATGTAGTGGTTCTGGTGTCTATAGTCTGTGCCTGTAGGCTTTTTAATGTAAACACACTGTCTTTTCAAACAGTGAAAAGTCTTCTTTTTTGTGAAGACTGGCGTTGGCCCATATGGCAGAGCATATGGGCGGGGCATTGTGATGTCACATGGTGGGCATGACATATGGGGGGGGGGCGAAAAAAATTTTTTTTGCCTAGGGCCGTAAAAATCCTTGCACCGGCCCTGATTATAATAAGTTCAAAACATAGTGCATTGATATAGAAAGAGACTTTACAATATGTACAATGTTGTGGCGAAGCACGCTACATAGTACCAGCACCACAAAAGCTGCCCATTTTTAGCAGGTCCTATCCTAGCAACCTTATGTCTGCTATTTTAAAAACTCACTTGCTTGGAAATCCTTGCTTCTGGTATTCTCTGCAATGCAATATTAAATGGAGCCCTGGATTGAGGAATCTATGACAGGGCCAGTGCAAAACTAAGGAATTGTCCTGGAAAACTGGGGAAAGTGCACTCTGTTGTGAAGTCTTCTTAGTTCATCATGTGAGATGTTTCTTTTCCTCTGGTTGTCCACATTTGTTGCAATATAATTTTGAGCTAAAAATGATTGCACAAGAAAAAAACAATATAAAAATGTATTTATTCTTTAATAAGAGCCAAACAATGTATTATTTCTACATAGTGAGAAATGCAATTAAAATTGATTATATGTTTCATGTCAATCAAATGGATTGAAAAACAAAAGTATTTTATATGAAATTAAATATTTTAATAAAACTGAAAATGAGAAGAACTTTGTAATGAAAACCAATAATATCCCTATAAATTATGCAAGGGTGCTACATCTTTGAATAAATATTGGCTTTGTATATTATTTTTCCAACTATAATTAGAAGACAGTCTTCAGGCCAATGTGGAAAGAACCCTAATAGAAAGCAATACAAACCAAGAGCTGGATAGGGGTAATATTAGAGAAATACTTATTTCACTAATTGACATGCAAATCAATTTATAACTATTTGACATGCATTTTTCTGGATTTTTAGATCTAAAATTATAGACTGATAATTTCTTTGTCAGTGGGCAAACATGTAAAATCAGCAGGGGATCAAATACTTTTTTGGAGAGCAAAAAACGGGTTGCAAGAGTATTCTGAGAGCGGACAGCAACTGAAATAGCCTGCCCTTCGGTGGGTCCCCGCTCAGAACTCAAGCTGGTTTTAGCTCATCTTGTGCCATTACAGAGAGAACAACTCTGAAGCATATCAGACTGGTCCAACCCATACGGGCAGTCCAGACACGAAATACCAGCAAGTTCTCTCTACACGAGAGACACCGCAACCCCAGATGATCGTTTCAGATTTGTTAGGCATTATCAGTGAGGCATAGCTGATATCTCTCTAGGCACCGTGAGCAAGGGGTCTACGTCTGGATTACCCTTTAAACTTATGGAGTGCAAAAAACAGGTCGCAAGAGTATACTGAGAACAGGCAGCAGCTGAAATAGCCTGCTCTTCGGTGGGTCCCTGCTCAGTTCTCAAGCTGGTTTTAGCTCATCTTGTGCCATTACAGAGAGAACATCTCTGAAACATATCACACATATCACACATACGGGCAGTCCAGACCCGAAATGCCAGCAAGTTCTCTCTACACGAGAGACACAGCAACCCCAGACGATCGTTTCAGCCTTGTTAGGCATCATCAGTGAGGCATAGCTGATATCTCTCTAGGCACTGTGAGCAAGGGGTCTACGTCTGGAGAACAAAAAACTGGGCGCAAGAGAATACTGACAACAGGCAGCAGCTGAAATAGCCTGCCCTTCGGTGGGTCCCCGCTCAGTTCTCAAGCTGGTTTTAGCTCATACTTTTTATACCTCACTGTAAATAAGCAAAACAATAAAAATAAAAATAAAAATAAAAAAGTGAAGCCCTGGATCATTGCCAACAATATTTTAGGTAACGGAATACTCTGGAATTTAGAAAACTTCCTGCAAGCTCCCCTAGTTTGATAGGAGGACTTGATAACGTCCACATCCTAAGTTAAGATAGCAGACTGCCCAGTGCGTGGTTGGGGATCTGTAGGTGGTATGTAAGCCACAAGAACTGGATAAATTTTCCAGGCCCAACAAGTGGTAGAGCTCAAGTAGCGTTCTTTTATGCTTGGCACATAATCTTTGTCCTCAGTGGTATGTCACTCTCTTTGGAGCTAAATTATAAGCCAAATGGACTGTGTGAAGAAAATAGACTTTTAATTGACATTTTCTTCTTTGTTCGGTACTTTCCCTGTTTATTACCTGTATATTGAATGTATTGGTTCGGTAGTTTGAAACTACCAAACGCCGACCACACTCCTGGCTCATTAACTACAAAGGAACTAGCTATTAAGTGCTCCCTGGGCGACCGCTGTTTGTAGAGCTGAACGCCATGTGGAATAGAAAATGGCGGCCATCTTGTTCGCACGAGGGGAGTCAGCGGGACTTGGTCGTCGAGTGTCTGGAACTAAAATCGGACACTCGACCTCCCGAACCACCACTGAAACTACCGAACGCCGGCTTCCTGTACTTCCCGAACAGCCAGGGGAGCGCCATTCGGTGTGCGAACGGACAAGGGGAGCAATCGCTCTTATGAGCCAGGAGGATCCATTCGGGACTTTTACCTATTTGTGAATTGACCGACCGCACACGCTGAATTCATGGAACTGTTTTGGGCAGGAGCCGCGTGTGTGGTCGGTAAAAGATACCCTCCACACTTTTTAACCGATCTGGGTGCAATTTGGATATGTTTGTCCCCTAGATCGGGGCTATAAGGGGATATGTAATTTGTGGGGGTACCTGGTGGGGAAAGGGGTGTTCTGAGTTTTGGGGAAATTGTGTGCTCTCTGCCTCGAGATAATTGGTTTATTCCTTAACTTATCTCAATATCTCCCAGGCAGAGAGAAGGCGTGTATTACTGGAAATGTGTGTGTTGATTGGCTGTTGTCTTTGTTTGCTGTGGGAGGTCCTCTTGCAGGAGGATTTCTCATAAAAGCCTGTGTGTTGTCAAAAAAATTGATTCCTTTTACACCCTTCATGAAGTCTAGGCTCATGTTTGGGGGATATTCTATTTGCTGGGAAGAATCACCTTGGAACTGCATTTCATCTACCTTATTCCTCTACTCCCTGCTGTAGCTATAATCACTTATGCTCAGCTGTTGGGAAAGGGAACAGAAGGCCGCAGAACCATAACCACTGCAGGTCTTAACAGACTGTCTTTGTACATTATTGGAACGTGAAATATCATTGAAGAACTCTATGGTGTAAGCTGCAAAGCAGTCAGAGGTTAAGTTACAAACAGCACATGCTGTTGCTAATCTCGCTCAGATTGGAAGCAGAGTAAAAGATCCCTCTGGATCTTTTCAGAGTCTCTAGGAGATTTTACGACCCTAAAGTAGCAGAAGTCGATAGCCAGGCCACTGCTGGGTCATTGTCTGGTGGCAGTTTTCCAGCGATCTTTGGTAATCTTGTCCAGTTGTCAAGAACTGCTAGCTTTGCTATGATCATCTTATATCTGCTGAGGGGAACAACAAGGAGGAATAACATATGCCTTAAAAATTGACTAGGCAGCAAGCGAACAGTTAGTTCTTGAATTTCATTTGTTGGAATCAGGAGAAATGGACAAGCGACAAGATCAGAGTTACTTTGACAAAGGCCAAATAGTGATGGCTAGATGACTGGGTCAGAGCATCTCCAAAACGGCAAGTGTTTTGGGGTGTTCCCAATATGCAGTGTGGTTAGTACATACAAAAAATGGTGCAAAAAAGGATAATCGGTAAACCAGAGTCAGGGTTATGGGTGCCCAAGGCCCATTGATGCACTTGAGGAGTGAAGGCTAGCCTGTCTGGTCCAATCAGACAGAAGAGCTTCTGTAGCTAAAATTGCTGAAAAAAAATTAATGCTGGCCATGACAGAAAGGAGTCAAAACGTCTGTATCTACATTGGGCCAGTGTAGATACAGACTGATCAAAGTGCTCATCATGACCCCTGTCTACCGGAGCCTTTCAATGGGGATGTGAGAACTGGACCATGGAGCAATGGAAAAAAGTTGCCTGGTCTGCCGAATCACATTTTATTTTAGATCAGGCGGATAGCCGGGTGCATGTTCAGAGGCAAGCACTCAGGGCAGTTGCTACCTCTTGAGTTTAGCTCCAGCTAAACAAACCAGAAAGTAACATGACTTGTTGGCTTGAAAGCCACGAGGTGTAACAAGGTTAATTTATAAAATTGTACATTTCTATTGAAATCTGTATTTTTTGCAAAATGACACACTCTTCAACATAAAGTGCTCAGGGGTCTGGAGTGTCCTTTTAATTTAAAATATAGAAAAATCAAGCTATACAGCACTCCTCAGCAATTACAAATTACTTTTAATTCACACTCACACAGCAGCAGCATTCTGACCTTTAGTAAGGTCTTAATGTGACATCAAACATTGTGCAATTAAATAATAAAATATAAATTGGAATTTATTTTTAAAACCGGCAGTTCCATGTAATTAGTGAGAATACAAAATAAATATAGAGTCTAGTAATGAAGACAAATAAGAATTTTTGTATCCGTTCCATAACTAATTCTGGCCAACTCAACAACTATGTCGGCTGCCAAGAATTAGGGGGCATCTTGTGTTGAATACAGCTATGGCAAATAACACATACTAAAGAAAGATGGAGAGGAATATATCTGCCCACGGTGCCATGTCCTTGGTTGTTCCTTGATGAATCCCTGATGGGTTTTCTAATTTTACCTGAAATTGGAAGGAAACAGAGTAACAGTGCTCTACTAACAAACTCTGGGCGTAAATTGGAAAAATAACCTGGAGAATAATGTTATAGCAGGTTTAGGATGCAAGAAATGCTCATCCTAACTACAAAGTTCTCATAGCATGCACATAATCATCACCCTTTAACACCACACAACACTGTGAACTAAACAAGCATCCACAAAGTCTCTTAAGCATGTTAAATCAAGCACACATTGCCCATGCATCGCCTCTACCTTTTGTTACATAGTACTCACACAGCAGTCATTTGTAAAAAGACATACACCAACTACACAAAACCAATATCAATAAATATTAGGGAAAATTGTTTCATACATACTTTTCTTGATCATTTTACATGGCTTACACACATTCATATATTGTAACTCACAAAATGATGATACGTTTCTTTATTCCTGATCCAACATGGCATAATTTACTTATGAATATATTCAATCAGTATATATAGTGGGAGGGACAGAGTTCAAATACAGCTAATAGGTATAAAACCATTATTGAGCTGCACAAACCCAATAAGCCTTATTTAAAGACAAACAAGTAAGCAGTAGGATATTGTCATAATATCTGCTCAGACAAGTTATTGTACCCAGAGGCTGCTGGTGAGGATGTAGGGAATATCCTGGATAATTATAGTGCCATGTAGGAATTAGGGTCATAACTAAACGTATAAAAGGGACAAGCCTAGATTAATAAAGACAGACTTTTGTAAGAAATGAGACACCCATCTTGCAATTGAGAATAATAAAATACATTCAAGGAGAACCTCCTTAAAACAAATACACGGTCTAGAAATTATAAACTAATTTTAGAAAAAACAGAAATCAATGTCCTATAATATTGAGGAAATACCCAACTGATGGCACTTTCAAATCAGGCATAACTTCCAGACACCAGGCAGGAGCAAGCAATGAAATTCCAGACACCACGGAACAAAAACATACCCTGCTCATGCCCGTGCATTTATTAAAGATATAATTCTCACTGCTTCATCACTGCTTCATTACTTACAGAAAACACACAAAATAAAATCTGTCTATATTTATTGAAAACAACGGATAAAATATAAAGTGCACTTATCACACATCACATGATCACGGAAGTAAATTTGGCGCAACCATTGAAATAGAAAGGTTTGATCTGGACTACATTGTTGCCAACTGAGAAAGCTGTAGAGAGCGAAACGTGTCTTGGCGTTGTGGCATTGGACTTTAGAGAACTGTGATTAGTGCACTTTATATTTTATTCATTGTTTTCATTGTTTTCTAACATCATTTTCAATAAATATAGATTTAGCACTATTTGGCAGTCTGTCACTCCAGATCACTGTTTGGGGAGTGTCACCCCACAAATTGACACCAAGTGTTACCACATTAGATCCAAGGACAATAGGGCTCTAAGCAAGGAGAGAGTCTTTATACAAATTGTGATATTTTGAAAAACATTTTCTGGCATACTACACTATATTTTCCTGTGTGTATTTTCTGTATGCCTTTACGAGTTATCAATGTTGAAAGAAAGTAGAGTGCTACCTAATAAAGGCACTATTGTGCATTTATTGAGCTTTATATAGTCAGGCTCTAATCAATGTGAGTTTAATCACCTGATGAAGTCTTGCACGTTGCACTTTAAATAATACCATCTGCACTATTCTTTGTTAATGCTCTTGTTTTACATGTTTTAAGTTAATTTCCAGATTTACACTAGTTTTTTTAGGGCTAAGAATCATTGCATGTTTAATGATTTGTAAGCGCTCCACAATTGTTTGATAAATGTATCACTTTATTGAAGGTAAGGGATAAGAGGTATAGTTTTTTTAAATTTAGACATATGCTCCTGGTTCCCCCCTGGTGGTTGATGTAGACAGCAGCTAGATTTTATATTCTTTGATGTACCCACATAGAGACTACCTGGGGTTGGAAGTCCAGGATTTCCCTGTACACTGCTCTCATTTCTAAAATGTTTAAGGGAATGTCCTGGTAATGTCTTTCCACTGACCAAGAGCACAAAATGGGTGTAATGTGCTACCCATCTGTCATAATAAGGTGCCAATCTGCCTCAGAGTGGGAATCATTAGTTTAGGTTTACAGGACATAACCACCATGACAAAGCTGACTTGACTTGAGGAATAATCCTAATAGGATGAGACACACCATGGTGAAAGTGATGAAACCTCTTCAAGAAGCCCCAACTGACGAGTCCAGTTATGGAGGACATGGAACCTAGCATGCTCATGTAATACCAGTGTGACAGAACCATCTGTCTGCTGGATTTTTGCCCGTTCGTCTGTTTGTCCCCCGTTCGTATGAATGGCTGGTTTCTATAGCCCAGCCATTCGAATGACTCTGTTTCCCGAACAAATCTGCCGAACGAACTGCCACCCAAGTGAGGAGTGTGCTGCTGGTTAACAAAGTGATCCCCATTAGAACGTTGTGGTTAACCGCAGACACTTCTCAATTAAACCGAACTCAGGGTGGTCGTCGTTCGTATGTCGACCACGAGGCAGCGGCCATTTTAAATCATGCGAACGCTCAGCGGTGTTTGGCTCTATTTCTATGGAACTGAAAACGGACACTTTTTCTGCCGAACACCGCTGAAACAAGGGAACGCCTGGCTGCCTCCACGAAAGCATGCGAACACCGGCCGTTCGGGAGATTGAGAGCATACAAAAGACTTAACCCAGATAGCCCTCCCATGGAGTCATTCGTATACCGAAAGACTGAAAGAACTTTGACTCCATGGCGATTGAACTATGTGTGTGGGATCTGAGCGCTATTCGCTAATAATATGCACTCAGATCCAGGCTATCTGGGGACATGTAATACGAATGGGAAATGTTCAGTTTTCGTGTAGTTATGTATTTTTATGTCTTTTATTATTTTGTGTCTAAGATGGCGACTGTCCTTGTCCTGGAGTTAATTGAGTTACTTGGTAATTAACTCCAGGCCAGAGGGGAGGGAATCAGAATGCACTGTGGGTAAAATATGTGACTGTGTGTCTGAAATGTCCTTCTATCTGTCTGTAGTTTAAGTTTCCCATTTGGTCCCCTAGGGGAGTGTCCACCAGGTGGGAGACCTGCATAAATACGGGCAGGTAGCCCACAGTAAAGCCAGACCTTATTTGACCCTCAATGCGGAGCTTCTGTCTCGTTATTGGGGGGGATTTCTTCTTCACGTTTAGAGACTGCTGGATGGAACGAAAGCCGCTTTGGGGATATTATTGTTCGACGGTTACCAGCAGTTCGTTTATTGCCGTTCGGGAGGTTGGAGCCTTTCGTGGATTTCGATCGGGAGATTGCCGCTTCCCCTGCATTTGGTTCGTGTGTTACAGAGTAAGCGAACGGAGACTGTACTGCAGCCGGGGAAGGTTTACTAAACGGCGGTTTGGCCTAAAGACACTGGAGGTGTCTTAACAACCAGGTATGAACATATATTTTGCATTGGATATTTTATTCTTGGTAAAAAAGAGATTTTTCTTCTGAAAGATGAACTTAACCGGCAATTGTATGAAACATAGCCCACGAAAATTCTTCTTTGTGAGGAAACCAGATAACTTTTTTTTCTAGGTTTATAATCCACCAAAATCATTTTGTAACACTTTCAAGGTTATCCTGGACCTATGTTTCTCATTGCAAAGTAGTAAGATGAGGGAAACCATACTCACCAGGCTGCCAAGGTGCACCTAATCCAATGCCCCACGTCACGTATGAAATAAAATCGTGGTCCAGGCACTCAAGGTGATTGCCAAAAATAAAGCAGTTTTATTGAAGCAAATAAACAGCAACGTTTGGCTACCTTCTTGAGTATCCGGACCACTATTTTATCTCATTGCGAAGTAACTTGACCTGAAAGAGATTATCATTAGGGGAGTATTGTTTTTGTACAAGACTGCCTATAGTTTATAATTGTCAGTACTGCATTGCTGATTCAAATTATAATCTTATTAATTGTCACAATAATTTTTGCAAGTTTGTAAATCTTCACTTCTAAAATTGACCTCTATATTCCTTGGCAAACAGTTGTCAAGAGAAGGATAATTCACCGACTTATCCTCTCGGGAGATAGATAATAATTTGATTAAATAAGCCATAGATGTGCATAAACTGTCTAACAAGAACAATAACCGTTGGGTCTGTGGATATGCTCCACATTCCGTGAACTATGGTTACCCCTTGTGGCAGTATCATGGTTCCTGGAATCTCTTCATAAAGGATTTAAACTAATAAAATGGGTTTTCATGTATTTATTCAAACTAAAACACAGGACCTGAAGAGCATACTATGGTTCATTTAGCAATTGACTACTACAAGGCATTGATCAATGGTGTTTTCTAATAGTGTTCGGAGACAATGTCCCCCTTTTCCATTTCTTTTATTCTGTATCCTTTTCCCTAATCTATTTTTCCCCCAAAAATGTTTAATAAAAATTATTTATATATATAAAAAAAGGATAAAGTTTATAATTGATGCAACAATAATGTCATGTTTTTTTATTTAACAAATGCCAAACAAAAAAATAAGAACCTCTCACTTTTTATTTTGAGGGAGTTTCAGCAGGGCAAACTGATGTTGCAGCAAAGCAGAGAGATAAACTGACATTCCTTGAAAATAGAAGTTTAGGTGATGTGTCCAGGGTTAGTCCATAAGCAAAGTCCTTTATCCAGTCCAAGGTTGTTCAATAGGAGATCAAGCAGTATTGAAGGAAATTCCAAAAGCAGAGTCAAGGCCAGTCTGAATTAGTTAACCAGGTAATCCAAGTTATAGTTGTATGAAGAGGAGATTCAGAAGGGATCCGGTGATGGAACACACGGTCTCTCTAAGAGTCATCCAAAGGATTAGGACCTGAAAAAGTTCATGCAATCAATCAGATTAACACATTAATTGGGCCCTGAGGTATTGGAGATTGGAGTTTAAATAACCAAGGTGTGTGTACTTTCATGCCGTCTTAAAGGGCCAGTAATAAATGAATAAAATTCCTGACACATAATGAAACAAACAAACAAAAAAGTGCTACAAACTGTATAGCACTCTGGTATTGGCTGACCTATGTAATGCCAAGCGGCAAAACAATGAAACTTAAATTGGTGACTTGTGAAACCTAACTAGTTGCCAAGTGGCGATGAGAGGTTCTCTCTATGAGTTGGACTGTTGGGTAAGTATACCCCCAATCGTTGTGGCGGGGTGTTAGACAATATAGATATTCAAGATAGATTGGATGTGACAGGTGAGGCCCTAACTGCTTTGCCAAAAAGGCAGAGATGCAAGTCACTAACTATGATATGGGCCAGGGGCGAAATACATCCATAGTTTAAGGAGTTGGTCTCACAGGACAGTTATGTAATGGCATGAGAAGCCAAAAAGCCTACTACCTATGGACACTTATGGGTACACTAACAGCCTGTCCAAACTAAATGTAACATTCTGTAGAGCAAGTGTTTTTTGTAAGGAGGAAGGTAGTTTTGTAAAAGCAAGTCAGTTGCGTGGGGACCTGAAAAACAAGAATGTCAAAACAAAGAAAATATCATATAACTAAAAATACTAAAAATAAGCAACTGGGCATTGTCACAGAGAGACGTAGTATAAAACATAACAATGAGGATGTGTGGAATAACTGAAAATTAACATATAACATCATATGAAAGAGTGAATGTCATGTCCTCAAACAAACATGGTATACTGAATTAAGTAGTGATGTGTGCATATTGTATGTCCATGAGACTACTACTTAGAGCAACATACAACTACATACTAGTACCAATAACAATACAATATGTATCATAGAGGCCAAATATACCCTCTGACTCTGGAGATAAAGTTTATCAAATGAAAACCGTATTGCTGGTCTCAGGTATCAGGTAGCTAAGAACAATACACATCAGCGCTTGATTCTTAATGAAAAAACATATGGCTAAGAAGCAACGACCCTGCTGTGAACAACAATGCACACTTCATATGTTTACCACAGAGCTCCCTGCAGCAAAACCCCCAGAAATAAGCAGTGACACTGAGTACAAACAGTGTTCCCCAGCAACAAAACCCCCCAGCGACCCGCAGTCTAACTGGCTGTCTGGCAATCCTCTAAAATGTTGGGCGGCCAAACGAAGATGAAATATACTGAACCACAATGAAAACAGAATGCAGCTGAACAAAGGTCGAATGTACTTAACCAAAGTGAATATGTAGTGTGGCCAAATGTAGGCTGAATGTTCGGAAACCAAATGAAAATGTAGCATGGTCAAACTTAGGCCAAATGTACTGAAACAAAATGAAAATGTAGCTTGACCAAACGTAGGCCAAATGTACTGAAACCAAAGTAAATATGTAGCGTTGTCGAACGTACTGAACCACCGTGAATATGTAACATGGTCGAACGTAGTCCAATTGTACTGAACCAAAGTAGCTATGTAACTTGGCCAAATGTAGACCGAATGTGCTGAACTACAGTAAATATATAGCATTGCAGTGTGTAGGCCAAATGCATTGAACCACAGTGAATATGTAGGGTGGCTGAACAGAGGCTGGATTAATGTTACTTGGCCAAATGCACTGAAACACAATGAATATTTAACATTGACGAACATAGGCCGAATGTACTGAACCACAGTGAATATGTAACATGGGTGAACATAGGCCGAATCTACAATGTGTACAAAGAGAAGAACACCAGGGAGATTGCCCGATGTTTCTTTCTCATGACCACAAATGTATTCTCCACCGGTGCCTGCAAGCCATCATAAGCTGGGAGACCTGTGAACCGTAAGTTGTGTGCAATAACCTGGAGTAGATATAGGCCGGGAAAAACTTCCAAAACTCAAGACATACTGTGTATATATATAATAGCAAATCAAAGACAATGATGTTATTTTACTTGCTAATCTTGATAAAAATGTGTGATGCTTACTCAATGTCAGATGATATTGGGTTGTTAAGAGGCCAAGAATTTCACAATATATGGTACAGAAGAATCAAGACTATCTTGGCATAGTAAAGTCAAATTGATTCTCTCTGGGAGTGCATTTTAATGAACAGTGAAGTGCTGTGCACACCTATGGATATAAAAGACACATAGGAAAGCACACTATTGAATAATAGTATTTGCATATAGTCCCACTCTGCATGCAATCTAGTGATATAATACAAAAAACACTATTATTCTATTATAGCAATGATGTTTAACCAAATAATGATGAAAAAAAATACATTTATTAGTGACTGTTCTTTTCATTTCCTTCCTTGGTAGTAATCTAATGTGTCTGTGAACCTTATTAGAAATAAATAAAATCCTATCTGGATTTAGAAAAGATTAAAGCACAAAGATGAAATTTAATTAGTTCTGGAAAAACCTATCTAGAACTCCCACTGTAATATTTGATTAGGGAAACCCATTTATTGCAGACCTCCTGCAGTCTTATCAAACTACAGATCAGCTCTCAGTAAACTGGGGTCACTCACGGTGGTGTTCTGTTTTTTTGCGAGTCAGTCTGCATGGAACATAATATTCAATTATTATTTCATTAGTCATAACAAATGTGCTTCTAGTAAAATTACCTTTATTTTAGACATTCTGGTATTACTCTAATTATTGGTCTAATACTGTTTAGGTTTTAATTATTCTTCTCTTCCTTGAAGACAAAATTACATAAATCTTTGTTACTGATTATTTTTGGACATGTGCAGGTCCTGGCTTCCTGTGTTCTGGACTTGAAGGACGAACAAAGACTTGTGGGTCTTTTGTTATCCTCCTTTCAACTATAAACCAAGTGTGACGTGGGATCTTAAAGTAGATACAAATGAATAGTAATGTAATGCTTTACAAAAGGTTTTCAATGATTCCAATATGTTTGATTGTCTCCTGCTTAAAAAGTAATACTGTGGTGACATATTTTTTGCTGTACGTTACACAGTCCGTTGCAGGTGGACTGATGCCACTTGCCTGCTCTGCTTGGAGTGGTCGTGGAAATGTAGAGTGAGTTTATGACTTTCATCAGAGAAGGTCGAGCCAAGTAGGCTGCCTGTTACCTACGGCCAGGCTCCTGTAAACAGAGTATTTACTAATAAACAGATCTGTGGCATTTTGAACCTGAAATTGCATATATTAGTCAATTTCATATTGCTGCCAATAAAAAAAAATGTAAATAAAAATTTTGAATCTAGAAATGTATTTAAACATACGAGAACATGTGCACAGCCATACTTACAATGGATATGAGTAATAGTAAAGTGATTGTGTACACTATTCACAATCTGGGCTTGCTGCCAACATTGTATGGATACGGTCTATTATTGCTATACAGGGATTCATTTCTCATAATAATAAAACTATAAAAATGCCAGTGATATCCTTTTCTATAAAACTGTCCTTACAACCCAAAATTATGTAATTTACCTTTGGTCTCTGGACCTTTATCCGGAGAACATTGCTATTTGTTCAAAAACATCCCTGCTTATTACATAGACAACTTGCCACTTGAAACAAAGACTTAGGACTTTCCCTGTTTTGTGCCCTTTTCACCAAGGTCTCCCACAGCACATATGGGGCATATGCAGGGCCAGATTAACAGCCCAGTGGGCCTGGTGCTGACAATTATGATGGGCCTAATTATAGAATCTTATCGAACAAAAACACACACTCCCAAGCGTCATGTATCTGAAGGAGATGGTGCTGGAGGGAAAGAAAACAGCAGCTATAAGAAAACACATACCCTATGCTAATCTCTTTCTAATTTATTTTTTCATCTTTCAAGTAAATCAATAACCCCTAACAGCAGTGTCAAGTCAAGCAAGAAGTCAATGGGCACCGTAAAAGGGTGTGCCACTGACACAAAGCACGTAACCTGCCAAAAGGGGCAAACATGTCCAAAAAGAGGGTATGGCTGCCCAAAAAATTGGAAGGATAGCCTGGCATGAATGCATGTCAAGCTGCCAATCATGTAAGCTGGCAAACTAAGGGCATACTATGCAGACAGCACCCTGAGCTTGACATAAATGCATCTAATGATGCGTTTGCTCAAAGCTTTCTAAGGACTGTCCCCTAGCACTGGCTGGTCCACTTGTCTCCTTACCTTCTTAGTAGCAGGCAGAAGCTCCTAATATATAGTCTGGGACAGAGAAAAGCTGTATGTAATGAGTGTAGAAGAAAGTGAACATGCTGTTAGAGAGTGTTAGAGAGACCAAAGTCGGCATTAACTAAACTAATTTCATTGTCAGCCAGTCCACAAAAGTTTTGTTCCCATACATCCCTCTTAAGTTTCCATACTTAAGCAAGAGTATGTGAAAAGTAGTTAGGGTTGCCACCTTTCTTGTAAAAACATACCGGCCTTACTAATTTGCATAATTAATTATGTATGGTGACCACACGTGATGTAATTCACAAGGAGTGACATAAGAGAAAATGCTATAAAATCACTACAAAAACTACTTTGCTTGATTCTGCTGTATATATTGATTGCTTCCAGTGACTCGAGTCTCCCACTGTCCCAGTGTCCCCATGTTTCCCAGTGCCCCCATGTGCCGATTACCCCAGGTCTCAGTGCCCCTATGTATCAGTGTGTCAGTGCCCCATGTCCCAGTGTCCCCTAGTCTTCCAGTATCCCCTAGTGTCATGTCCCCAGGTCTCCCAGTGACCCTATATATATCACAGTGTCCCTATGTATCACAATGTCTCAATGACCCGTGTCTCCCTGTGTCTATGTCCCCATGTTTCCTAGTGTCCCCATGTCACTAGGACACTGGCAACATGGGGAGACCTGGGGACAAAGAGACACCAGGGACACTGGTAGACTAGGGGACACTGGCTGGCACACATGGGGACACTGGGAAAATAGGGGTCACTTGGAAACATGGGGACACAGACACTAGAGACATGAGGACATTGAGACATGGGGGCCACAGACACTAGGGACACTGGTGGGAGACATGGGGACACTGTGACACTGGGAAACTAGGTGACACTGGGAGACAAGGGGGCACTGGGAGACATAGGGAAACTGAGACACCAGGGACACTGGCTGGGAGGCATGGGGACACTGTCCCCATGTCTCCCAGTGTCCCCAAGTGTCTGTCATAATGTCTCCCAATGTTCCTTAGCGTCTCATAGTCTCCATGTCTCCTTGCAATCTTTCCCCCCACCTATCACTTCCCTGAGCTGTAGTCTGTCTCTGCAGGGTGGGAGTTGATGTCTGGACTCTCTGTAGCTGCTCCCCTGCAGATCAGTGAGTAGGGATAGGCAGGGAGGGATATGCTGGAACTTCCTATTATTATTATTATTATTATTATTATTATGGTATTTATATAGCGCCATCAAATTCTACAGTGATGCTCTCTGCGGTTTGGGGACAAGGAGCTGTCACGTGGCTGTCCCTCTCCTCCCTACGGAAGTGAATGCAGAAAACAAACCAGAGTTCTGGAGAAGAGGAGATTTAACAGAGGGGGAGAGGGATACAGTAGCAAGCAGGTAGAAAGGATTGTTTTCTCAGTAGCACCTGTGTGAGTTTAGCATTTTCTTTCTCACCTCTTCTTGGGGCATTAGCAATGACTGGGTGCTACACCCATACCGTGGTCAGGGGTGTGCCCTCCTCCCTGGCACAGGAGGCGGATGGGAAGATCGAACTGGCAAGAGCACAAAGGGAGAGTGGTGTGTACTGTGGCATTCTGAGGCAGAAGCTGGGCTTGCAGGTAGTGGAACTTCCCCCTAATGAGCACCTGGTCCCCGATTCCTGTTCAGAGGTGTCCAAGATTGGGGGCTGTCTGACAGCCTGCTCTATACTAATAAGCCGCAAAGTGGAGATATAAACTCAACATTTCGGCCAGGCCAAGGGAGACCTGCATAGATGGACAGCTTTCCTCTGTGTGAATGTGTATGTACACTCACTCCCTTTCACTCACTCCCTCTCAATGTGCATAAATAGAGCTCAAATTCCTCAGCGCTTTACAATGGGTGGACGAACAGACATGTAGATGTAACCAGACAAGTTGGACACACAGGAACAGAGGGGTTGAGGGCCCTGCTCAATGAGCTTACATGCTAGAGGGAGTGGGGTAAAATAACACAAAAAGGTAAGGATAGTATTAGACTAGTGACAGTTGCAGAAGAGGAATCAGTCAGGAGCTATTAACAGTTTAATTGATACGCTTTTATGAAGAAGTGGGTTTTTAACGATTTTTTAAAGGAGTGGAGACTGGGTGAGCATCTAACGGAGGAGGGAAGCGAGTTCCACAGGAACGGTGCAGCCCTCAAGAAATCTTGAAGGCGAGCATCAGAGATGCGAGTACGGACAGAAGATAGACGTAAGTCTTCAGCAGATCGTAAGGGCCTAGACGGGACATACTTGTGTATAAGAGAGGATAGATAGGTGGGAGCAGCATTATGTAGAGATTTGAAAGCAAGAACCAGAATTAAATTGAGCTCTATATTTTATAGGAAGCCAATGTAGGGACTGACAGAAGGGTGAGGCATGGGAGGTGCGGGTGGACAGGAAGATGAGCCTCACCGCTGCATTCATTATGGACTGTAACAGCGCAAGTTGGGAGCATGTAAGACCACTGAGAAGCGGATTACAGTAGTCAAGGCGAGAAAGGACAGTGGAATGGACCAACATCTTAGTCGCATCTGGCGTTAAGTAGGGGCGGATGCGCGCAATGTTTTTGAGATGGAAATGACAGGATTTGGCGATAGATTGAACATCCTATCCATGCCTCTCTCCACACACAGCGACCCTTACTGGCCAGTGCGGGTATTACATCATATTCTCTGTTTATACAGAAAAAAAATGACAGGCAGCCTCAAATACTGGCTGTGCCAATAAAATAAGTCAGGTGGAAACCCTAAGAGTAGTGTGGGTAAAAAAAATAAAAAAATATATATATTTTTTTTTATTATTTTTTTTATTCAATGGGCCTATTCCATGGGCCTGGGCCTGGAGCTGCAGCTCCATCAGCCCCAAGGTTAATGCGGCCCTGGGCATAGGCAGAGGGGAGGGCTGTCTACTATTGGTATGGCAGCTGACTAAAAACAGCCCAGCTTGACACCTAACCATGCGCATTGTTCCATAAAGCCACTTATTTTTTTTAAATTTTCCATTTAATGTTTTTTATACTAATACAGCAAAAACTGGAGTACAGTAATAATAATGTTACATAACATTTTAGTATTTTACTGTGAGGCAGCAGGTTAAATACTTCTCTATATTAGTGGTACAGGGGGCAATAGATCCACTGCCCCTTGCCAGCCCTCCCCTGTGATGCAGATATTCTAATTCGAAGTCCCATTTGAGAAATACAAGACCTTCTGAAACTCTTTGACAATTGCACCCCTAGTGTCAAATCTTTGAATGCCAGTGGTGTTAAAAGTAGGAAACAGTGATGAACGCGGCAACATTGAAGATCATTTTCTTTTTCTTCTCATGCTTATAGCTTTGCATGTGGTGTTCAGCACCAAGTTACCTTAATTAGAACCCCATTACTAAACACAGGCATTTTCTAATTTTCATCTATAAATGATGTCCTCTGAAGCTGGCTACTGTGTATATCCCCAGCATTAACGAGGCAGCAAAAATGCTATTTAAGTGATATCATTAATTTTTATTATAGGAAGCAAGCAATTTGCAACCACAGCTGATCAGAGCAGAAAAACACATGCCATTGTTGGATCATTTAGGAGCCATGACTGAAATCTTATTTTAATGTTTAATGTCACCTTTTATACGGGTGTGTGGTATTGGGGGACATGTTTTGTGTTTACATGACTATATTCAATTAGACATTTTAAGGCTATAAACAGCAGACATTTTGTAGAAAATTAAATTAATAATTTAAGACTCACTTCACTACCTACCTCAAAAAAGGCATCATAAACTGATATCAATTAAAAACACTAATTCAAATAGTCTCATTATTCTAATTTAACCAAGCTATGGTAATATAGGTTGTATAGGCCAAAGACTCAAGCCCATCAAGTTCAGTATATCTGTTTTACTGCTGTTGATCCAAATGAAGGTGAAAAAAAAAAACAAGTTGAAGTGATTTTCCAATTATGCCACAAATGGAAACAAATATGTCTTCTCTCCACCAAATTGGCAGTCAGATTTCTCTTTGGATCATCAAACTGCCATTCAATATATAAACTAATATATTCTTAAATATACACAGAATCTGATAAAATAATCTGTTTAGGCAGAGAATTTCATATATTTAATCCTAAAGAGAGTAGCAGCAGTGCTGAACTTTCTCCATTTATAGATAATTTGTCTTACCGTGGACTGATGAACAGCAAGGCATTTGGAGATACTTGTATAACCCTTTCCAGCTTTATGCAAGTCAACAATTCTTAATCGTAGGTCTTCTGAGAGCTCTTTTGTGCGAGGCATCATTCACATCAGGCAATGCTTCTTGTGAAAAGCAAACCCAGAACTGGTGTGTGTTTTTTATAGGGCAGGGCAGCTGTAACCAACACCTCCAATCTCATCTCATTGATTGGACTCCAGTTGGCTGACATCTCACTCCAATTAGCTCTTGGAGATGTCATTAGTCTAGGGGTTCACATACTTTTTCCACCTGCACTGTGAATGTTTACATGGTGTGTTCAATAAAAACATGGCAACATTTCATTCTTTGTGTGTTATTAGTTTAAGCAGACTGTGATTGTCTATTGTTGTGACTTAGATGATGATCAGATCACATTTTATGACCAATTTGTGCAGAAATCCATATCATTCCAAAGGGTTCACATATTTTTCCTTGCAACTGTATGGTATGGACAGTGTTTAAAGATACCTAATTGTGTGTATTGTGTCTTTACATTCAGAGAAACAGGCTTGAAAGAATTAAGGGGGAAATTATTGTGACAGTCAAATGGCTCTTAAAGGGGAACTGTAACTTCCCAGGTTTTTAGTATTATGTTTACTTATCCCTATATAGGAATAAAAAAATAAAAAAAGTAGAAAATCACACCTGTATTCAGCAACTGGACACCTCCAGGAGAAATTAAAGTAGTACTATGGTGTTAGGAACAGAAACATGTATAGCAATATAGGGTTCTAATCTCTATTTAGAATTCAGGTTCTCCAAAAAACTACAGTAAAAAACTGAATCCATTGCTTCACTATGATAAGCATCAAAAGAAAATTTGAAGTCCAGATGAAATGCAGGAGGATTTCCAAGTCACATAACACAGTCTGACTCCGTTGTAGGAGTGGAAACACCCTCTAGGAGCTGTTGGCAAGAATGACACTAGAGGTGTAATTAGCCCTGCAATGTCCACATTGCCATATGTACAAAACGGCAATGTTTTACATTGCGGGGGAAACAGGTTTACTATACCCAGATTACTTCATTGAGATTAAGTGATATGGGTGCTTATAGTAGTCATTTAAACACCAGGGCAGAGTTATCAAAGTGTTGCACTGAAGAAATGAAAAAAAATAAAGCCCAAGACTGGACGTATGTAACTTATTACATTTGAGTGTTCTTTTTCACTTTTCTGTGCAACGCTTTGCAAGTGTTGTAGTAGTTTAGTTGAGTGTTTTTTCTAACTACAGTACCACTGTGGGGTGATGGGATTTGTGACGGACTGCTTGGCACCCTGACTGGGTACCTCTGCTAATCAATGCTTCCTAGCTGTCGCTGAGTACCATAAGCACTGCATTGGACACCATGAGCACCATAGACCTTAGCCGTCACTGCTTGGCTGGGGTCTCGCAATCCCTTCCCACCCTGGACCAAACTCCTGGATCCAGCTCCCAGTGGGAAGGCCTCTCCTCCAAGAGAGTATAGCCGGTATAGCAGTGTAGCTCTTACAAGAGCTAGTGATTATAGCATTCCAAAGAACAATCCCAGGACCAGGGGTTATAGCAGGTATAGCGGTTCCCCTAATTACGAGACAAGGCTCTGTGTTGAGGGTAAGCAGGAACTCGTTTATTGGTAGCCACACCTGGCCTTATATGCAAGTCCCCATGCAAGGACCACTCCCCCTGGACCTGAGAGTAATCCACTGCAGAAACAAATACACAATTACAGATCCAGGACACATAACTAGGTCAATCCCTCCTCTGTACCTGGGAGATAATTGAGTCAAGTACTGTATTAACTCAATTATCTCCAGACACAAAAACAAACATTTTCATAAACCCCCACAATGCCTTTAAACACACAAAACCCCTACAAAAGTTACATCCCCTGATAGCCCCGATCTGGGTGAACAGCATATCCAAAAATCACCTAGATCGGTTCAGGGGTTCAGGAATTTCCTGGAAATCATAGGTTTGGCCGACCGCACGCATGGTCCCATGCCCAAAACCGTTCCATAGAATCGCGGCTAAGTGCTGCTGGGGACCGACCAGGAACTGCGAAGTCTTCATGATGAAAACAGTTCCATAGAATCGTGATTAAGTGCTTCTGGGGGACCGATCGGGAACTGCAAAGTTTTTATGCTGAAAATAGTTCCAGGGCATTTGCGGCTAAATCCCCCTGAAGTCTATTCGCAGTTTTGGTCCATGGGAACGGCAGCCAGGGAGCTAGAATTTGGATCTATGGAATGTGCCAAACAAGGGGAACCAGTGGGAATAAAATATGGGTCTTTATGGGCCAGCTCAGCGAATGTAGTCTTTTGGCAGGCTGGCAATCAAGCCCCTCCAAAAGCCGTGGCGAGATTCTGTTCGCCTCGGGGTTAATAATTCTACTTTTGCAATGTGATTCTTGCAGCCCTTGTAATGATACCTAGGGGTCGGTTAATCGAAACCATTTATTTACTTTGTCCAGCCATGACATGATAGTCTGTCACAATGTAAAATTTATGAAAAGAAAAAAAAGAAACCTTTCATGTCACATTATTTTTAATAACGGTAGTTTAAGTACACTTTTTTGCTAAACATGTTTCTTTTTTCACACTTAACTTAACAATAACTTTTGTCCAAACCCAAACGTGAAAAATAATGTTTTACAGTCTTGCTTATGTTCTATGACTGCCTACATTTCAAGCAATAACTCTGGAAAGATTAAATACAAGCAAACCACAAATTAACTAGAAGCAGGTGTTTTCAGTAAACTCATTTAAAAAAATAAAAAATTAAGTTTCCTTTCATCACAAATCCATCATAGAACTTTCATATTTTGTCTTCTTCAGCATAGATAAACTGAAAGTGAAATGCCGATCTATGTGTTGGCAGAACTTGTTACAAAAAAAGGATCTGAAGAACAATTTAAAGATCAGTTGAAAAAGTACCATAAGGACGAAACGGAAAATCTAGCACTTTCTTAAATTACACAGTCGATTATTTACCATAGAACCCCGTAGGCAATGTGTGTTTTCTATTAAACAAAAACAGGGTTTTTTTTTTGTTCAAGGGGTAAATGTGCAGCCTACATGTAGACAGGATTTGGATGACTTCAACTTTAAAGGAATGAGCGCATTGACATAAACTCTCCTCTAGGCATTACTATAGAGGCACGTTATAGTTCTTCTAAACAAAAGCGATCTTGTATAATGTGAAATAAAATATTTGAAAGAGACAATCTGTTTAATACCAGGAAATAGTCATGGTATATGTCAAAAGGTAAAAAAAAACTGTTTTAAAAGAACTAAAGAAAAGCAGAAAGCAAAAATGAAATCTTATAGTAAAAGGAAATCCCTTTTTTAATAGTACCGTTAGTATATCTAAAATATTGATCACTCAAACTGCTTTTTCTGCCAACAACTACTTTTCTATACTTACAATTCTGGGGATCTTTAAAGATCGTGTTCCATGTTTTAACATAATGTACATGGATAAGCTGCTAAGAAAATTGCCATGCTGGGTGGAAGTGGAAGGAAGAGGCAGTGAATTGAGGTATATAAGATGAGTAAAGAGGGTAATGAAATATGAAATACAAGAAGGAAGGGGCAATAAAATGAGGATACAAAGTAGGAGGAAGGGGAAATGAGGGATATGTGGTTAGAAAGGTTTAATGCGGTGGTTAGGAATGGGGAGGCAATGGATGGAGGGATTCAAAGAATAAAGCCCAAAAAAATCAATATATATTATATATATATATATATATATAGAGAGAGAGAGAGAGAGAGAGAGAGAGAGAGAGAGAGAGAGAGAGAGAGAGAGAGAGAGTGTGTGTGAGTGAAGGGGCACCCTGGTGCATCTTACATAGAGCCTTATCTTGACTCTACATCATTGGCTCTACTAACTTCATCTGTCTCTATATATGTTGCGCTATTAAATTCCCTCTACTAGTTTTTATTCTACATGCTAATACACCTATACTTATTTATGAAAATTAGAAGTAATGAAGGGAGAAAGAGATAATGCAATGGTGAGGGGGTTGGACAAGACGTGTGGAAGGAACAATGCAATGGGAAGGTACCAGGTTGGAGGGATTGGTAATGGAATGGGGAGGATAGAAGATGGGTGGAAGAGTTAATATAATGGAGAGGATACAAGTTGGGAGAAAGGTGTAATGCAGTAGAGAATATACTAGATAGGAGGAAATTCCAATGCAATGGAGGGATACAAGACTTGAGATAGGGGAAGTGTGTGTGAATTTACTCACTCACCAGAAATTAGCTAAAATAATTTTGCATTACTGTAATAAATTGTGAATACAATTGCACATGTGAAATAACCCTTGCAGTTGACCTTCCAGCTAGACATCTTATTCAACCTCTCCATGTGAGTGCAAAATTTGGCCTTTTTTGCTTGTAGTTCAGGTGGGGGATGAGTAACATCAGACCCGTATAATGCTTGATCTTGTGGACAATGGAGCATGCCAGGCATCTGAGGACTGTTTGTCAACTAGAGCTAAATGTCATATTTGTAAAATACGAACTGAAATTAATGTTGAATTTAGCTAGAGGCTGACATTATGTGGGAGAAGGGGCTTGATATAGATGTATTTCTGTAATGTTGGGCTCTAGGTCCAGTTTTGCTGGGAAGGATGCTGTCCAAGAGAATCATTATGTTGGCATGGAGAAGATATCTCCATTCTAGATTATTCCTATATGCTAGCCCTCTATTTTATATGTAACCCCAACATTATTGGGGTGACAGTCTTTTGCTTTTCCCCTCGAAAGGGAACTATCCTTGGATTTTGGCATTACATTCTAAATGGGGAGATGGTTCTCCTACCTAACCTACCTGAATATTTGTTCAGGAATAATGAACACTTTTACCATATGTACCTTTTATTATGTGATCAGATTTTTAAGTTAACTTTTAAATGTTACTTTTTGGACTTAACATTTGTCAGCTATTTGCATTACATATACATTCGAAGAACACGTTCTTTAACATGCTAAAACTGCTAGAACTGTATTAGTTTCTGAATACATTTATACTGTTCTAAAATTTACCAGCATCTCATTCTTTGATCATTCTTTGATTTATTTTTGCTTTGTACTTTATTAGTTCATGCCTACTGTTATGTTATTTTTTTCCCTTTAAATTATTTTTTCACTGTAAGAAACAAAGCAAAAAGAATTGTTGCCCTGTTGTTAATTTGCGGCAAAGGTAATAAGGGAAGGGACGTGTTTTGTTTTTACATTACAATCCAATATAGAATTTTGCTTGTAATACATTCTCTACAACTTACTTGTTAGCTAATCATGCGGATAGAATTGGATTTGCATGCCAGCACCCCAAGGCACAAATAATGCAGTCCTTGTGTCCTCTCACCACCTAACAAAATATTAAAACCAAACAAAAACTAAAGATCTGAGAGTGACTTTCTCCTCCCTTTAAGTAATGCCTTACGCTGATAAGGTATTGCAAAAAGATGCTTAAAGATAATGAAAAATAAAAAAGTAATTTCTCGATCAGTCATGTGTATCTGCTTGTGTTGTATATAAATATCCCATAAAACAATGCTCAGCAGGTTGTGAACTAAGCTATTGGAAGCTCTTAAAAGTGCAACTGTTGTTAGCGTTTCAGGCTCTCGTATACAGAGCTATGAGACCACCTGTAAATTACCGTACCTCCAAGTATTCACCCATCTTGAATGTCTCTGCACAGCTTGCACCTAATAAGTAATCTACCGCATTATAAATACATTATTTTATATTTAACCCCTTAAGGACCAAACTTCTGGAATAAAAGGGAATCATGACATGTCACATGTCATGTGTCCTTAAGGGGTTAAGGAGTGTAAAATTGTCCCCCAACACTCACTTATTGTGATAACTAAAAGCTGTGAGGAGAACGTGGGGGGGAGAGAGACCTCTGAAGGAGGGGGGTGAGAGACCACTAAGGGAGGGTGGGGGTGGTGGAGAGACCACTAGGGGGTGAGGAGAGACCACTAAGGAGAGGGAGGGGTGGAGGAGAGATCACTAGGGAGGGAGTGAGGAGAGAACACTAATGGAATGGGGGAGAGGAGAGACCACTAATGAAGCGGGGGAGGAGAGCAGAGACCACTAAGGGGGAGACGAGAGACCACTAATGCAAAGTCGAGGAGGGGAGGAGAGTAGAGACCACTAAGGGGGGAGAAGAGAGACCACTAAGGGGCAGAGGAGAGCACTAAGGAACAGAAGGGAGAGCTCTATAGGACAGGGGGCAGGGCAGGGAGCTCTTTCACACTACGCACACACACAATGCATCCCTATACATACACAGAAACACACAATTCATCCCTAAACACACAGAAACACAACATGCTTCCCTTACACACAGAGAAACACACAATGCATCCATTACACACACACAATGCAGCCCTTACACAAAAGACAACGCATCCTTTGCACACATACGCAGAAACACACAATGCATCCCTGACACCCAATACATCCCCTATACACAAACACACACTGCATCACCTACACAAACTGGTATCCCTATTTATTACTTATGGGCATACTCACCGTCAGGCCCTGGGGCCCAGACCTTGAGCTGTGTAAGGGGCCCCAAAAATGGAGCTGCTTCCCGTTCTCCCAGAACATTGAATTTTGTGACCACAGTTACAAACAGCCTCCAGAGATCCTGTTCTACACCAGACCAGTGGAGCCAAACTGCAGCCAGAGCCCATCATCATCCTCATCTGGTTGTAAGTAGGCAATCTAGTATATTATTAGTGACACTAAACTCTAATTTACCTCACATTAAAGAAACACTATAGTCCCCAGAACCACTGCAGCTTAATGAAGTGGTTCTGGTGTCTATAACCTGTCCTGCAGCACTGGCGTTAGTTCATATGGCAGATCATATGGGTGGGGCATTGTGATGTCACATGGGGGGGGTGGCAAATTATTTGTTTGCCTAGAGTGGCAAAAACCATTGCACCTGCCCTGCATAAAGCTTTTCAGCAAGCTAAAGTGCTACAGGGTTATGGAGTGACCGTTAAAGGAACACTATAGTGTTAGGAATACAAAACTGTGTTGATAACATTATAATGTCCCTCTGCATCCACAGTGTCTACCCCCAACAGAAAAGGGTTAATAGCCATTTTTTTACATTACAGATTAAGAGACCAAACAGACCATTGAGAAAGATGATACAAGCAGGGAGAGAGTGATAGATCATGGAACAAGCAGACAGAGAGAAGCAGGTAGGAATATGAAAATAATGATACAGAGAGGAAGACAAAAGACATACGAATAGAGACAGCTGCAAGCCAGGGAAGGAGACACGCAGATAAAAGCTAGAAATGGTTAAACTCAGTGGACATATGTGATCTATTGTATCTTGCAACTGAGTAAATGTTATAGACACGAGGTGACCTGCAAACACAGGACAAATTGCATAACACATTTCACACTGAATAGCACTTAAGTAGAAGTTGTGTAGGAATCAAGAGCGACTTGCATTGTAGTAGTTTTTTATTGGAGTTTTCTTTTTTCCATTTCCATTATCATATTTCCATTATCATATGACCCATCTTCAATATGGGGGTTATAAAGTGGCATCAGCATAAAAGAACACTTTAGGCACCAGACCACTTTGTCTCCAAGAAGTAGTCTGGGTACAGTGCCCCTGCCCCCTTAATCCAATTTCTGAGAAACTGCAATCATTATATTGAAGGGTTAAAATCGTCTTCTACTGGCTGACTTCCAGACAGCCTCTGGAGATGCTTCCTGGTGTTTTACTCTGCAAAACAACGTGGACGTCCTCACACTGTACATGAGGATGTCCAGGGTCTTGAAAAACCCATAGGAAAGCATTGGATCAATGCTTTCCTATGAGGAAGGGCTATTAGCCCTGTATTTGCCACTGGGGAAGAACCGCAGGTGCAGAGGGGGCAGAGGAATCCTACAGTGCTAGAAACACCGTTTTGTAATCCTAGCGCTATAGTGTTTCTTTAAATGCAGCATTGTAACAGGCATTGTCCATAACAATTTCCCTTAATAGTACTACCATCGTACTATTTTAAAAGCATATTTTTTTTCATCATCAATACATTGTCAGTATCTATAGTTTTAAAATCTGATGTTTATTTTTTTTCTTTGTGGTTTTATTATGCCTGCAAATAACCTGCAATTACTCTGTCTACATTGACAAGAAACATTACCACTATAACTGCAGCTCCATCTGCCTTACATCCCTTCAAATTGGCAGTAAATAGGAAAGCAAACGAACACTGATCCTCGTTCAAGGATGAGAAATTTAGGGAGAGACATCTAAATATAACTAATTTGTCAAGTTACTCCCAACTTGGTTCTCATGCAGTGGCCATCAAGAGAATGTTTTAAATTAAGTCCAGACTTTTTTTTTATATTTGCTATGGTGGTTAATGTTGATAGTGCAATTACTTGTGAACTATATTTCCCTCAGTTGCTAACTAAGTATCTTGGAACTGCAGTTTACAAGTACCTACAGGAATTGCATCCATTAAGGGGGTATTGACAAAACTATGGGAAAGGGTTTGGCCTAACTGGAAAACCACAAGGGTCCTTTAACACAATGTGGTCTTATTAAGGAAACAGAAATATCTTCTCCAACTGGACCACAATTAAAAATGCAAAGGCATACTTAGGTTACTTGGCACCCAGAATGGTTACTTTGCACCAAGGATGACACTGTATTTTGGAACTCCAAATTGTCTTACACCTCCCCCCCCACCCCATGGTGTTTTTTATGTTCACCTTCGATCTCTTACAACCCCAATTGTGCCTCTTATACCTAATAACATCTCTTACCACCTTTTTGTTTCTCTTATTCCCCATTTGCACCTCTTATTCCTCCCTTGCATCTATTACTTTACTCTTCTGTCTCCTAACCCCTCTTTTCTGTTCCCTACTACCCTTTTCTGTGTCCTATCTCCACTGTGGTTTCTGCTACCCCCTTTCTTGTGTCCAATATGCCCCCTCATGTCCCAACCTCCCTACTATATTGTGGCGAAAGTGACCTTGCCACTGGTTTTTGGAGGGGCCTGTTTGCCAGACTCCTGCCGTGTGACTATAGCCCACCTCTGTGATAAAACTTGGTTTAAATCACTGTTTTGCCTTTTTGGATTTTTATGGCCACAGTTCGAACTTTCGAAGTAGCACTTCAAACTCCCGAACAGTCAAAGTGGCCGCCATTCGACATTCAAACACATCTTGTTTGCATGGACCAAAACCGCGAATAGACTTCAGGGGGACTTAACCGCGAATCTATGGAACTGTTTTGGACCTGAAAACCTTGCGGTTCCTGGTCGGTCCTACAGCGGCACTTAGCCGCGATTCTATGGAAATGTTTTAGGCATGGGACCATGCCTGCGCCTGGGCAAAACTATGACTTCCATAAAATCTCTGAACCCCTGATCTGGTCGGGGTGATTTTTGGATATGTTCACCCAGGCCTATACATGTAACATTCATGGGGATATGTTGTGTTTTGGGGTACTTATGGGACTTTATAAAAAAAGAAAATTCTACCTGGAGATACTTAAGTTAATGCATTATCTGCCTTAATTATCTCCCAGGCAGAAGGAAGGGATTGTGTATACTGTATGGGAGTGTCCCACTCTATAACTCTGCTTTTATTGGTTTGTTAACTTTGTGTCCCTGTGCCCAACAAGGTACAAATGGGTGTCACCCTAGTTGGGAAACTTGCATAAAAGGCAAGTGTGCCTCCATTAAAATTGAGTTCCTTCTTACCCTCAACATAGAGTCTCATCTCATGTGTGGGGGAAACGGCTGTATCTACCCTGGTGATTGCTATATCACTATACTCCCCTGGGATTATAATCACTAGCTCTTTTAAGAGCTGTTCCTGCTACGCTCTCTGGAGTAGGAGAGGTATATGAAATGCATAAAAAATATGAAATAATTTGTAAAGCTTATCCAAAAATAATAAATCAAGGCCATAACATGCAGTATCTTCATTCTCAACAATATCTAAAAATACATTGTGTTTTCTGATTGTATTATCTGTACAATGTGGAAACAAAATGTCAAAACTCAATAATTCCCTTTTTAGAAACTGCTCATCTACCTTTCCCATCTGAGACTTTTCGGTAGGCATAAGATCTGAAGATTCTGCTACAAGATTGTTCATTTTTACAAAATGTTTTTTTCTCTTTTTTTATTGCTTATACTTTGTTCAACAATGTATTATACATATAATTTCAGCTGTTCCAGCAGCAAAGCAATTGTACATATATTGAGTTAGCATCTTTTCAATACTGCATATAATTTAGATAAGGCTGATTCACAATGTATGTAGATCACTATGGTATATACACATGATTAATATTAGCTTGTAATGAAGTTTTATGAAATTGAAGCAGTTAAACCGCTGTATATAACAAACCGCAAAACAAATTAAAATTAAACTGAAACTTGACTTAATTAGTAAAATTATGGTCCCACCACGCCCCTGACCATGTCTTTCTTTAAATTAGCTCAATAGGATCAGGTAGATACTGAGATACTGAATAGGTGAACTTGTTGTTCAGATTTGATTCCTCCCTATTCTACTATCTCCAGATTTAACTTGGAGGAAGTCAACCCATGGGGCCCATGTCTGGATATATTTATTTTTCCTCCATATCATTGCCCAATGGATCTCATGACCCTTTGGACCCATTCTTCATTTGATGAGCTCCTCATCTGTTTCCATAGCAATGTATTTCTGTGGCCAATAGATGCCAAATAAGATTCTGTCAGGGTGTCTCTTTAATTGTCCTTGGCCACTCCAACAAGGCCTCTATAGTGTCTACTCCATTTATGCATCACCAGCACAGTTCACTCATGGAAAGACTAAGCGTAACAGTGATGGTGGTCTGTACCACTCTTCACCTTTATATAGTGCTTCCTGTTCACGTACTCTACGAGGAGCAAATAACTCAGTAATAACTATTAGAGATACATTTCCATTCATTGGAAGTGAGCTAAATGTGTAATACCACTTCCAGGGCTTTCATGAAGGTAATGGATTGGCAGAAGAAGACTTAATACATCGTGGAGAGTAGTTTTTCTAGCTCATTTTGAGGTATGCAGAAGCTCTCAAAAGTAGTAAGGTCCCTTGATCGCCGAACACGAAGAACATAATAGTAGTCATCAGTATCACTACCTGGCTATTTTGTAATTAGTACACTTTGTACACATTAGCTCCAGTAGTTGATCCTATTTTTATACTTTTTATACTTACTATCATCTCCTGGGATATTTATATGTGTTTATCCAATATTGGACAATAAAGTTTTTTATTTTCTATGCTTATGTAAATTAGGCACTATATGCCAATTACCTTTACTTAGTAATTTCCATTAGGGTAATAGGACTGGAACCAGGTGTACCTCCTTGCAGACCTGTTTTCAAGCCCTCTCTATTATCTCCTTTCTCCGGCTTAGGCCCTGTATTACCCCACAACCACTACAAATTTGGTGGGAGTTTTTCTCTCTCCAGTTTTGTATATCCCTACACGAAGAACATAAACGCATAAATGTCACCTGCAGTACACTGATCAGAGAATGGAAACCTTGAGAATGGCTCTGATCCAAGACGTTGGGGTCTCCATTTTCAGGTCAGTGTACTGCATACAGTAACTACAGTTAAATCATGTATTTCTTTAGAAAAAATAAAGTATTTAAAAATGTTATAGTATTTTTTTTTTTTTATCAACCTCTGGACTGCAATTGTAATGCAGACAGTGAGATGGTAGAGTTCATTCATTCCTTGCCCCTCTCTGACTGTAAATATGGGATCACCCAGTGACCAGTGGCGTACACACAACCCATGGGGCCGCGGTGCGAAAACTGATCCGTGGGCTCCCCCCCGCGCACTAACACACACACTCTAACACACACACTAACACACACACACTCTAACACACACACACACACTCTAACAATAACACACAAACTAACCCACACATATGTTTTTTTTAAATTTCATCCCCCAGCCTCTTTACCTTTGGGAGTGCTGGGGGGATTCCCTGGGGTCCAGTGGTGTCACCTGGCGGGCAGGCTGGCAGGCGCGCGAGGGAGCACTCTCCCCTGAGTGCTTCCTGTTCAGCTCCCTCGCGCGCTGCGTACTGATGCCAGAGCCGAAAGATCAGAGCGCTCGGGGGAGAGTGCTCCCTCGTGCGCCCGCCAGCCTGCCAGCCTGCCAGCCTGCCCGCCGGGTGAAACCAGGGCCAGCCTCGGGGGGCCCTGAGGTGGCCGGCTCCTGAGCCCCCCAGGAGAAGAGGCTGGCCCTACTGGCATACATACCGGGTCCCAGTATGTACACCACTGCCAGTGAAACTTCCTGTACTGTGTGAAAGTACTGTGTGACCTTTTCAGCAACTTTACATTCCTTATATCAGTGACTAGTAGTATCTAGCAGAGGACATTGTTCCTCTACAGGGTGGTAATCATACCTAAAGGGTAAATGAGGGTGAGGCTTTGTGCACTAGATTTCATACTGCGAAATACATGAAAATGTTTATAGTCGATTTTGGTATTGAAGTGGTTATTAAATAATATGGCGAGACTTCCCTGCACAGAAGTGGGCTAGCCACAAGCAGATCGTTTATTTTAAAGCTCTGGAGTTTGTAGAATAAAAGATCGGGCATACCATCATTGATGACAAGTTTAGGTTTTAGTGGGGAAGACCGTGTTTACTTTACAGAAGGGGTGGTGCACTTGGCAGCGTTTGCAGAGACTTAAACAGTAAAATGAGAATGCTAAGATTAGTAATGAGGTGGCACTGAGAATATAAGTATGTGCCAGTGAAAGTTAATATTTAGCTAGGCAAGTTTAACGTTATGTCGTATGTGGAATCTTAATACACATTATAGGAATGAATGCATCTGGACACAAAAATTAAACCAGTCATAAAGAAATTGCTTTGGAGAAATAAAACGCGATTTTCCACACTGTATGGATCTGTTAATCTATATCTAAGTGGTTTGTTTTACTGGAGGATTATCGGGTCACTGCATTTTTAAAGTTAAGGTTATGAGATAAAACAAATAGATTCTGCATATTCACAAAGGCTATAGAATGGAAATGCCCTCCCACCACGTTTAATGTATGTTTACCAAGCAATTCTCTCCTATACAAAGAGATGGAAGATGCAAGTAGGTGGTGTACTATTTGTGATGAGTATTTGTCACATTTTGGCATCACTTTGGCACTTCTCCAGCCTGGATGCAAGCCTATTCCCAATAAAAAGGGATCTGGATCCATACCAAGTGGTAGGACTGGAGACATTACTTATTGCTAGGACATCACCATCTGCCTTACAGTTCAGGTCTATCTACATCCCTTTGTGACCACTTTCAGTGGTTCACTGTTTGTAAGTTCAAAACTTTACTTTCAATTGTTTGGTGTTAATGTTTTTACACTATGTTGTTTTTTTTAATGTATTTTCTTAAAGTGATAAAAATATTAACAAACTGAACGTCCATATATATGGTATTAATGCGAATTTTAAAGACACCATACCAAGAAAAAACATCTAAGTATAAGTGTTTTTTTACTCACAATTCCACTGAGCTTATTTAATATTACATCACACCATTGTTTTGTTTGTTTATTCTTGATATAGCACGGTTTTCGGAGTTTATCGGGTTGTAGGTGGTTAGGGTACCACTATTGTTTTATATCGAGTTACACTTTGGCATCACACTGAAAAAAATGCAACAAGGATAAATGGAATAGACAGAGGGAAAAAAAATCTATGGAACCATAAATGCACCAACCATAAAGGCAGCATCTGGATTGATGCCCCTGATACAATGTACAGAAAACTGGCCAGTCAACAGAGAAGTCCTCAATTCCACATCTGGACAAAAAAAAACTGCACTGACCATCCAACAAGAAGACCTATGGATAAAGACTGGACTAGTGACTGAGACAGTCAGCTTCTTAAATGTCTATACCAAGGATGTGCGTCACAACATCATCTTCTCCATGGCCTTTCTCTGTCTACAAAGAAACATTGATCCTCCTATATTGCAGTAGAACACCCCAGTGGCTGACATAGGATGACTGAAAGTGAGCATAAACCTCCTAATGGTGTTGTGATTTACCACTGTTACCGAGTACCATGCCCACTGCTTATTCATATTTTTTCCCCCTTGTATCGTGTGTTTCCTCTGTGTTTCTGCATGTATTTCTATGCATTTTATGTATTGTGCCCTGTTTCCCGTTCACTAGTGTTCATACAAAAGAAACTCATTTGTCTCCCGACCGGGGACCATTCAGATATCCCATTTAGAACACTCATTAGAACGTTCCAAAACCGCAAGGGAAATCACTAACGAGTTCTCCTCTGGGTGACTGCCAGTTTATATAGTCGAACGCCAGCCAGGGGGAGCATCCATATCCCAAACTGGCTTGCCCGCACAGTGTCAGGTCCTCGTGTCGGGGATTGCCTACCTGCTCCTAAAGGAGCCATAATTACTGCTTCTCCGTAACCGGTAGCTGCGAGGCCAGGCTCGTAACTGCCCAGACAGCACTCTCTCCGGTGAGACGCGAACTCCAACTGGACCCCAAGAGCTGTGAGTCGGCTTCACAGCCGCAGAGACCCACTGGCCACCTGGAAGTCCGTGCCGACCAATAGCAGAAGGAGCTTCCATTCAAGCTGGGTTTCGCGCCTTTTCTCCCGATTGGGTGGCTTAACGCCTCTCCTTCCCGAGCGCAGATTTGCGCAAATTGGTTTTGCACCCTCTTTACTGACTGGGCGGCGAAACACCTCTCCTCCCTGAGCCCCGATTGGCGCAAATTTGTTCCTCACATTTCCCCTGATTGGTCATTGCTTGGTTTAGGCGCAAAGTTTAAATTGACCAGCCTAAACCAAGCAATCCCATGGAACTAATTTCGGAGATGTACAGAGTTTCAAGCCCAGACTTGGGACGATTATTTCTCGGGCTCTGTACATCCAATAGCCCCGTTATTTGCAGGGATCCTAGCTGGGAACTGGGGCTATCCAGGGATATATGTGTTACGTGTGTGCCCCATTTCCTTCCTGTGGTGCGGAGCCCCTAAGTGTTCCCCAATGTATATGATGTGCTTTACTGTTGTGCTGTTGTTATCTCCTAGGGTGGGAGATGGCTATCTGTGAACCACCCCCCTCCAGCCTGAGACTGAGGGATTTGTACTAAGAAGAATGGAGACCCCCTGTGGGGGACTGTGCATAAATTGCCTGTACCAATAAAGCATTGTGAGTTAGACTTGTCCTTGTCCAGTTACTGGGGGGAAGAAAGGGTTAATCAATGTGCCTGCTGTTCCAGCGTGTGGAGGATGCAGCAGGGAAAGTCATTGTAAGGACTAGAGCTTCCAGGACTGAGTGTCATCCAGTCCCTGGGAGCAAATAGAGCTAGTTCCCCTACCCAGTTCCAGCTTGGAAGTGGTCCCTGGTGGAGGTACCCAGCCAAGGGAACAGGGAGCTCCGCCACAGGTGTTCTGGTCAATTCAAGAGAGCCAGGCAAGTCACTCGGAATCAAGACATTGATTTGAAGCTTCATCTCCCAAGCACCTCACCTCCACTAGGCTCCCTCAGTAAAACAGGCCAACATCCAGCATCACCACAGGCCATGAGGGTCACCTGAAGGAGTGCCTCGAGTCACAGATAGATGGAAAATCAAACAAGGACATACTTGAGTTCTTATTCTTAGCATAAATTCCATTCTTACAAGGAAAGATGTGTGATGTATGCTTTAATAATTATTAATTTATATATAAGGTAGTTAAAAGGTAAAAGGCAGTTATGTCCACAGCTTTTATATCAGCACTGTGGAATTTGCTGGCACTATATAAATAATAATAATAATAATAAGAAGAAGAAGAAGAATAATAAGAGTTTCCTGTTCATAAGGACAGCCTCTTCTTTGAGGTGGAATGTCATCTGACTCTATAAATGATGCCAGGTGCAACAGCATAGCACATAGTTGCAGCAGAAACTGAGGCAAGACCTCCAACCCTGAGAGAGCCACTGCATGGTGTGGAGGACAGGTAAGGGTCTTCCTCTTAGACCCTTGTGACAGGATAAATCCAAAATAGCCTCTCAAATCACCACCCAATCAAACTAAAATGGTCTCAATGGAAACATCCCTAATAAAGGAGAGCACAGCAAGCGAGGTATCCAGGTCAACAGCCTGTGTGTCCACCGGTATATGCTAGCAGGAAGGTGAATACCCATTAAGTCTGCTATATCAGAACTAACAGGCTATCCCCATATTCTCGAGCATCCTTAACACAATAGCGGTTGTAACTTGATGGGTCCCAAAGGGCCTGTATTGGCTACAGAGGGACTCAGAAGGGAAATCAAAGAGTCATCAGACCCCATGCACCAGAAAAAACCATGACAAGAACCATAGCAATAATAACATCAGATTTAAAATCTAAGACTCCCTAGGAACAGATACTTCCTTATCTTAACTGCTGGACTAGAGCAGTAGCAGCTGCATTTACAGCATCATATATGGACTTTTAGAATGTTTATATTATCAATATACAATGAGAAACGACAGTATGCTTAAAATGTTTATAGTTCTCCAATAAATGTTGAGTGTACACCCTGCAGAACACATTTGAACGTTTCAAGGCACCAAAAAGAAACTGGACAGTTGACTCAAAAGCTGTTTCATGGACAGGTGTGGGCTCTTCTTCATTATAGCTTTATCAATTAAGCAGGTAAAAGGTAAGTAATTGATTCCAGGTGTGGCATTATTATTATTATTATAATATTATTATTTATATAGCACCAACAAATTCCGCAGCGCTTTACAGTGGGTGGACGAACAAAGATGTAGTTGTAACTAGACAAGTTGGACACACAGGAACAGAGGGGTTGAGGGCTCTGCTCAATGAACTTACATGCTGGAGGGAGTGGGGTAAAGTGACACAAAAGGTAAGGATAGTATTAGACCAATGACAATTGCAAGAGAGGAATCAGTCGGGTGCTATTAACAGTTTAATTGATCCACTTTTATGAAGAAGTGGGTTTTTAATGATTTTTTAAAGGAGTGGAGACTGGGTGAGCATCTAACGGAGGAGGGAAGTGAGTTCCACAGGAACAGTGCAACCCTCGAAGTCTTGAAGGCGAGAATCAGAGGTGGGGGTACGGACAGAAGATAGATGTAAGTCTTCAGCAGAGCGTAAGGGCCTAGACGGGACATACTTGTGTATTAGGGGATTTTAAATTGAGCCAATGTAGGCAGGAAGCCAATGTAGGGACTGATAAAAGGGTGAGACATGGGTGGTGTGGGCAGACAGGAAGATGAGCCTCACCGCCGCATTCATTATGGACTGTAAAGGCGCAAGTTGGGAGCACATAAGACCACTGAGAAGTGGATTACAGTAGTCAAGGCGAGAAAGAACAGTGGAATGGACCAGCACCTTAGTCGCACCTGGCATTAAGTACAGTCGGATGCGCGCAATGTTTTTAAGATGGAAGCAGCAGGATTTGGCAATAGACTGAACATGAGGTGTGAAGGAGAGGTCAGAGTCAAAGATAACACCTAGGCAGCGAGCCTGCGTGGTGGAGCTGATGGTAGCACCATGGACTTGGAGGGACACAGACACAGGAGTAGCAACACTTGAGGGAGGAAAGACCAGAATATATGTTTTGGTCAAGTTGAGTTTAAGCAAGTGGGCAGCCATCTAGTAGACTGATATTGCGGAGGATGAGAAGAAGCTGTTGATGATCAACAGTGTCAAAAGCCACAGAAAGGTCAAGGAGCATTAGGGTAGAGTAGTGACCACGAGATTTTGTAGCGAGTAGATCATTGGATACTTTGGTCAGTGCAGTTTCCACAGAGTGCTTAGCGCAGAAACCAGACTGAAGCGGGTCAAGTAGAGAGTTGGACTTGAGGAAGCCTGTCAATTTCGCATACACAACTCTTTCAAGACTTTGGGACGCAAAAGGCAGTAGCGAGATAGGACGGTAGTTGGACGGGGAGTTAGGGTTAAGGTTGGGCTTCTTTAGAATTGGGGTTACAGTTGCATGTTTGAAGGAAAATGGAAATATGCCAGAGGAGAGAGAGAGATTGAGAATTTTAGTGAGAGGTAGAGAAAGAGAAGAAGACAGAGTATGTGTGAATTGGGTCTAGGGAGCAGGTGGTGGGGCGGGAGGACTGAACCAGAGCAGAAACCTCTTCCGCTGTAGTGGGTGCAAATGAACAAAGAAACAGCATTGGGAGTGCGGTTAGGTTAAGCATTCACATTTGGAAGCTGTCGCTGTGAACTCAAAACATGCAGTCAAAAAAGAACTCAATGCAAGTGAAACAGGCTATCTTCCGGCAGCAAAAAAAAAAAAAATACATCAGAGAGATAGTAGGAACATTAAAAGTTGCCAAATCAATAATTCTGAGAACAAAAGAGTGCACTGGTTAGCTCTACAACACAAAAAGGCCTGGATGTCCACAGTAAACAACAGTGGTGGATCATAGGAACCTTTCCATGGTAAAGAAAAAAAATGCATTTACAACATCCAGCCAAGTGAAGAACACTCTCCAGGAGATAGGTATATAATTATTCAAGTCTACCATAAAAAGACTTAATGAGAGCAAATACAGAGTGTTCACCATAAGACCAAATTAGACATTGCCAAAAAGAAATCTTAAATCCCGCTCAGTTCAGAAACAGCATTCTTTGAACATGTGACATTAACATCGACATGTACCAGAATGATGAGAAGAAAAAAATATTAAGAAGGCTTGGAATGGCTCATGATCGGAATCATACCGCATCATCTGTAAAACACGGTGGATGGCATGGGCATGTATGTAACCGAGAGGTAATCGCACATAATGTATGCAGAGAGTGTGGAATAACCTGAGAAGATGATTGATTAATTAAAACGTCACTTTTAATAATATCCTATAAAAAAAAGTCCCAGAACTTGGGCTTCATAACACTAAGACTAATGAAAAAATAATAATAAATCTAAAAAATAATCAGTATAATAACTGACTAGTGCAGGACTCAAACTCTTCATTGAGTCTTTTTTTAGGGACTCAACAAGATAGAGCCAAAATGTATCCTAAGTGGTGGTTGGCTCAATAGGGCAACTGCCAGACAATTTCCAGAAATTGGTATGATATTATGCATTGATAACAATTTCCATGTGTAATGATGTATCTCTAAAGTTGTAACACTTTCAGTATTGTTGCATTGGCATGTAATGCACTAATGGTACTGTGTCATTAGTGTTTATTGATGATGTGACATCGGACAGAAGCACCAGGATGAATTCTGGAGTATATAGGAATGTATTGTGTGCTCAGATTAAACCAAATTCAGTGAAGTTGATTGGACGGCGCCTCACTTTACAGATGGTCAATGACCCAAAACATATTGTGAAAGCAACCCAAAAGTTTTTTAAGGCAAAGAAGTGGAATTTGTTTGCAATGTCTGAGTCAATCACCTGATCTCAAGCTACTCCAGAATGCATTTCACTTGCTGAAGACAAAACTTAAGGCAGAGAGACCCACAAACAAACAGCAACTGAAGACAGCTGCAGTAAAGGCCTGGCAAAGCATCACAGAGGAGGAAACCCAGTGTTTGGAGATGTACACTCTTCCCAGACTTCAAGCAGACATTGCCTGCAAAGGATTCTCAACAAAGTTTTTTTTTTTTTTATTACGTTTTATTTATGATTGTGTTAATTTGTTCAATTACATTTGAGCCCCTGAATTAAAGGGACTGTGTATGAAAATGGTTACGAATTCTAATGTTTCATACAATATTTTTGTTCAAGCCCTTGAATTAAAGCTGAAAGTCTTCACTTCAATTGCATCTCAGTTGTTTCATTTCAGATCCATTGTGGTGGTGCACAGAGCCAAATTATGAAGATTGTGTCAATGTCCAAATATTTCCAGACCCAATTCTATATATTTTTTCTCCTACAAGGACTGCTGCATCTGCTGTAAAATCTTATGTACATGCATGTAATACTATATTTGAGCAACGTAAAAACATGGGGTACCACCAATAGGATATTACAGAGACTCCCTCAATCTGCATTAAACTACAGTATACAGCATAAAACCAACTCCACATTTCTGCAGAAACGACAAACATTAAAATACATAATTCAGCCTTCAAGTATTGGTTAACATCCAGCCTTATTTCAGTTATTACATCACCAAATAATGGGTAAAATCAGCGAGAAACTATTCTCCCCAGCTTGGTTTTTTATATTTATTTTAATTTCCTCCTGAAGCCAAATACACTGGGAACTTCACAGTATATAATAATATGACAATGCACTGTTGTCATATTAATAAGTATAACCGAGACCCTGGGGTCTTCGAGCCGGATTGGTGTGGCTAGAATCATTGTACTGCCTATAATTAGGATCCAAATATATGAAGCATGTCTGTTATATTAAACATTTCTATAATCTTCTTACAAGGAATTTGTACACTCCATGAGCTACATCTAGTGGTGAAAGTGAGTAGTTACAAGTGACTGTGTTCTATCCCTTGATATTTACTAAAACAAATAGAAGTGGTTTTTAATCTTTATTTATTTTGCATTGTTAGGCAGGATTTAGGAGTGGAGATCCTCTATGAAAAACGTTTAACCCTACATCGGGTAATGGTATATAAATATATTCACTGACTCTAAACCCAATCTATTGCAGTACAGAATTGAAAAAAATTCATAAAAAACTAAATGTTGGATTTTCTTTATTTTTTAAGTTATGCTATTGTTTAGCTTTAACAAAGTAAAATTTTTATGTATGTGTGTGCGTGTGTGTATATTATTGCTATAACATTTAGCAATTAAAAAACTGTGCAGAAATAGATACTGTATGAAAAAAAATTAATTTGCATAAGCAATCTTTAAATATTTCCATAAAGCAAAGCTGACTGTATTTCCATGGTTACTAATCAACATATCTAGATAGATTTCAAACTAACAGGTGTAGATACATTTAGCATAAAGTCTTTCCAAAACTATAAACATGTAAAAATAAATGATTCTGGCATAATATAATAGATGTGGTCTGAATTATGACCGCATTTCCATGGTCACGAGGAAACATAACACAACATTGGCCGTAATTCTCAAAGCTACGAGACAAGCATACAGATAATGTGAAATGGTTGGAATTCCTCCAAACCAAAATAAATATAAATACGCATTACGAGGTGCCAAGGACTAAAATAGGTTGAAGTGCCCTCTCAAACCACTTCCTCCTTTGTAATTCTAACTTTTTCGCACTTCTCAGAACTCTTCGGGCTGATCTCCACCATCATGGCTTAGCGGGTGAACGCAGTAAAATTAAACATTTTTGACATGATATTGTATCTGTATCTTTTACAGACAATCCAGATAGCGACCCCATGGTGTTTTTTCTTATTCATTATATGTGCCATACGTACATAGATATGAGGCCAGAAAGCTCCAATTTTTTGCCTGTGATACTTACACCTCTCAAAATATATCAGTAGGGCAGGTCTACCCTCTATCACCATATATTATAAAGTGACTAGTTTATCCACGGTAATTTCCAGTACACCCTAAAAGACGCACTAGATTCATCTGGACCTGAAGGAGTCTTAAGGCTCATTATTGGATGCAATTTGGTTAGTTCGGTCTTGGATCTTGCAGTCCTTTGCCTGAACATCCTCACATAGGCTTTATACTTATTTATTTTCTTGCAGATTAAAATATAAATTCACTTCCATTCCAAATCTGATGCTTACTTTAACATACATTCCTGATTTTCCATTAGGTTTTACACTCCACAATTTCCTTTTTTTGGTGCAGACTCTCTCATCCGTCTGCTGGTATTAGGAAATTAGGCAAATTGAAGCCTTTTTGGATTCTCTGTATGATAGGATTGATAAATGTGATGCCACTTGGCTTTCCTAGCTAGACTTTGTGTTCATGTTGGAGCATCCACTAAGGACCCATGCTTTCTCATCAAGTAGAGCCATCTTACATCCCACATTTCTAATTTACCTATTTATTTTTTTTATTTTAATAAACCTCTCTGTGATTGTAACTTTATCCTTGTATACCTTTTCAATTTCCAATTCATCTCCACACTCTTCTGCTACCTAATTCATACTTCTTAAGGTGGGTGATTTGTTGGCCCATCACCATTTTCATAAATATTGTATCCTCTGTTTGCCTGAATTGATAATGTATCTGCCTTTAATAATGTTGGTTATATGATCTAATATAACCTCTTTTTTGTCCATGTTTCTGTATCCCTTTTTATTGCAAATGATAAATCTTCAATAAAACATGATTGACAAAAACGAATTTGGAAATTGAATGGTTAAGGTAGCCTTTCTGGATAATTCCTCAGTGTTCTGATATTCCAATCTTTAAACGAATAGATGTTCTAAATATATTTTGAAGTTCACATGGGTATTTAAATAGTTAGGCAACATTTTGTTTAATTACATGTTATTAAATTGTCGATTTTAAAATTGTCTTTAGCGTCATGAATACGGAATACTAACCTGAAAACATCATCCTGGCGGTTATGTATGGTGGAGGGTGCATCATAATTTGGGTCTGCTTTGCTGGTTGGGGGTCTGGACCACTTGCTATTATCAATTGAAAAATTAATTCCCGAGATTATTAAGATATCCTACACATTGGTGGGACTAGCCTAGAGTAGGCCCTGGTGCAATCTTTTTTTGGGCCCAGCTATCTCAAGGGTGGCCAAAATGTACACCCTGATCTGTCGTACAATTCCAACAATGCTTTGACAGCTGGGGCTCTACCATTTTACCATGATCGGAGGGTTGTATTTAGCACTGAGCAGTTTTTGTGTGTCAGATGCACACACTGACACTCATACAGATAGACATACTCACATGTACACATACTGGCACACATGCAGCTAGACAGACACACTTATACACACACTGGCACACATGCAGAAACACAGACACACACTGACACAGAAATACACACACTGACATACATGCCGATACACACACACAGGTATACATATTGGCACATGCGGATACACACTAACATACATACAGATTTACAGACACACAGATATACATACTGACAATATACAGATACAGATACCCACACTGACAATATACATATACACACACTGACACACATACATATACATAAACATGCACATTGGCAGACATACAGATAAACCCACACACACACGGTCAAAATTTACATTTTTAAAACTAGATTTTTTAGTAAAGGAACACAATGGTGTCTCTTCGCCCGCATGCCCTCCCTGGATGAATAAATGGTTAGAAATACCTTTACTCACTTACCTGATTCCAGCTAATCCACATGCGCAGTGAGCGCTACATTTAGCCTTCCCCTTTGGAAAGCATTAACTTAATGCTTTGCTATGGTGATTTTCAAGACACTGGAAGCACTCTTGCAAAGTGTGAGGATGGCCAACATAATTTCACAGAGTTAAGCTCCCTGAAAAGCCAGGAAGTGGCAACTAGAGGAAGTCTTAACCCTGCAATGTAAACAATGCAGTTTCTCAAAAACTGCAAGGTTTTCACTTGCTGGATTAAAGGGACAAGGACATTGCATCCAGACCAATTCAATCAAATGAAGTAGTCTAGATGCCTATAGTATCCATTAAAGTCAGTGTTGAGATGGTTGGGATCGAGGATAGACAGGATGCAGATGGTCAGAACATCAAGAGAACATCAAGAAAGGGTTGTGTTTATGGAAGAGAGAGCAGCATTTGGTGAATTCTGGACATACTCTACGTCTGTTCTCAGCGTGGACTGCACACTGGTGACAGACCTAATATCAGAGCCTACCAGGCTCCTACCTCCCACCTACCTATTCTTTCCTTAAATTTTTTTTTAATTTTTTAACTCCCACCCCACTCTACCTCCTCTCCCCTTGCGCTCTGAGCTGGCCAAATGGTCCATTCAAAGGCTTCTCAATTGAAGCTTTTGAATGGACAGTGCATCAGCTGCCATGATTGCACATGGGAAAGATGATTGTAGGAACCGCACTCAATCCCAGCAGCCTTCTGGTACTCCGGAACAGGACCAGCAATCCCAACACGTTAAAGCAAAAAAGGAAATTTCCAGGCACTCAATATTTAAAGCCGCAGGCAGATTTAATGAAACAAAAAAAGCAGCAATGTTTTGACCTTCTGAGAGGTCTTTTTCAAGCTGAAACAACATGTGTAATATCAAATGGGGGCATTGAAATCAGCGCCTAAAGCCTAAATACACCAAATTTCCCAATTAACAGTATTTTTGTATTATCTCCAAACAAGGTCATATTTATTCCCACATCATTAAACCAATTAGACCCATGATACATTAGTTTAAAAAAAAATAAAAAAATAAGTATAAATAAATAGTTTTAGAGCGATCAGGAGAAGGGGACCTGTCATGCTCCAACCAATTTATGCTCATTCAATTGAGCAGCTTTGCTAGCAAATGTATAGATTGGGAGAAAAAGCTATTTAAAATATATTTTTTAACTAGCTGTCAGTCAATGCCTTGGCGTGCTTCAAGCAGGGAGTATAGGAACAGAGTGATTTTTCACATAACAGAGGAAGGCCCAGGTTTTGTAGATTTATCGCAGCTTCTTGCAGATCGTGTATTTTGTACGTTGTGTCCGCACACACAGGAGGGAGGTAAGTGGTCGAAAAGATCGTCTCCACACCAGAGTGCCTCTGGAAATGTCTGTATAGAAGGTCAATGACATTCCTGCAAAAAGATAAGATGATCGCCTCCTGGTGGCAGCCAGGACTGCTGCTTTATCTTGGTTTTATCATGGTTTTGAAACTGGACCACCAGATCTCGTGGGGCTAAAGGTGGTGCCTTGGCTGGTCTTGGAACTCTATATATTCTATCCAGCGTAACCGCCTTGGCCAGTTTCAGCGTCAACAAAGCCCCAAGGAGGCATCTGGCAAAGTGTGGAAATTAATTCCCAAGATTATTAAGATATCCTACACTTTGCCAGATGCCACATATTCTCTGAGATCCCCTTGCTTTTCAGGTGTTTCTGGTGTCGCCTATCCGCCTGGGCAGGAAATCTGTGCTTATAGGTTTGGTTCTGCTATTGCAGCTCTTTGACTGCTTGTTGTAGCGTTGTAATCTACTGTGCATTATTGTGGGATGTGCCTTCTAACACACCGAGTCGGCCAGTTAGGCCCCGTAGGTCTCTTTTTTTGTTGTAGGTCAGACAGGAGCTCCTTAATAGCTGCTTTTGTCACCGGAGTCGGTTGCTGGCAGTAAAAGCTGCATTCGGGTCAGCAGTGGAAGTACCATAAAAATCAAATGTTCCTCCTTTGCTTCGTCTGACATCCCGTCTAAGAAGTCTAAACAGCCTCCAGTAAGAGACGTCATCTTGTGCCCAGGAGTACCGTGGGTCTGCAAATATTCATGCTCATTCGGGGCTTATCTGGTTTTTATTTTTTTGTTTTTCGACCCATAATGCCATGTGACCGTCTGCTTGAACAGCTAGGCTCTGCCCCCAAAACATGGTTAATTATCAATCAAAACTGAACTTACTCTAGAAGTTTTTATCTCCTGCTCTGTAAATTGAACTTTATTTAACATACAGAAGGCTACTGCAGTGTCTAGCAGACCATTAATAGAGCAGCAGATAAGAAATTCTAAATTAAAGGTAAACTAGAGGCGCATCACAACCATTTTAGCTTAATGAAGTAGTTTTAGTGTATAGAGTATGCCCCTGCAGTCTCACTTCTAAATCCTCTGGGAGGATCTAGGAGTAAAATCACATTTGTTTCTGTCCATGCAGCTACACCTCCCCTGTCTGTGACTCACACTGCATGCTTGCATGGAGAAAATGGTTTCATTTTCAAACAGATGTTAACTTGCTTTAGAAACAGTTATCTCCTGTTCTGTATACCAGGGCCAGACTGGGAACTATAAGCAGCCCAGGAAAAAAGTTTCTATACGCCAGCATAGAGGTGGAAAAGATAACTTAAAATTGTAAACTACTACTTCATTGCAAACATAGGACATAGGACAAAATAAACAAAGAGTGGGTTTATTTTAAGAAGACATGCATTTGCATTTAATCATTGTTTAAGTCCAACTACTTCAACAAATTGTGGTAAAGGGACTGAAATTGTGACTGTATGCTGTTGCACAGCTGTAAAAAAATGAAGTTATCCTGTTTATTTTTAAGTCCTATAAGTGTGCTATTCACTTTCCCATGGGAAAGCATCAGAAGGCTATTGCGCATGCACAGCAAAATGTTATGCTGTGCCAATCAGTGTCTCTTCATAGAGATGCATTAAAAACCAAGCGAGGAGTCGCTGAACGTAGGTGCTGAATATTAAGCAGTGCTGAGCTTTTAAGCACCTCTAGTGGTTGTCTGAATGCCTGATATTATATGTGTTCCTAAGCAGCAACGTAAACACTGCCTTTTCTCTGTAAAGTCAAAGTTTACAGTGTTCAGCCTGCAGGGACAGGCTCTAGACAGAAAAACCACTACATTAAACTGTTGTGGTTCTAGTGACTATAGTAATAAGACATCTTTTTTTTTTTTTTAACCTGTCAATCACCTCTTTGCATAGATTCCTGTGCTGAAGAACAGAGTTACAGGGAGAGCAGGAAACAAAGGCAAAGATGCATATCCCCTTCACTACAAAAAAAACCCCATCTTTACCTGAGTTTCTTTTTACCTCCCCTTTTGTATTTTGTATCCCCTCTTTTGGTTGTCTTACCCCTCTCCCCTTCCCCAGCCCCTCTGTGTGTCTCTGGTTATTGTTTCCAAGCACCTGTGTGTCTCTTTCTACCCCACAAGCCATTTTGTGTGTTTTCCCCAGCCTGTCTGTATATCTCTTTCTCCCCCAGTAGCCAAGTGTGTTTCTTTATCCCTCTCAGACCCTTTGTGTGTCTCTCCCCACCCATCTGTGTGTCTTTCTTCCCCAGCCACTCTGTCTGTCTCTTTCTGCCCCCCATAACTCTGTGTGTCACTCCCTATCAGTCCCATATGTGTCTTATTATCTTTCAAGCCCCTCTGTGTGTCTCTTTTTCTCCCCAAGCTCCTTTGTGTCTCTTTCTTTCCCCAGCCCCTCTGTGTGTCTCTTTCTCTCCCAATCCCATATGTGTGTCTCTTTCTCTCCCCCAGCCCTTTTGTATGTCTCCCCCACCACTCTGTGTGTCTATTTTTTCTCCCAGTCTCTCTGTGTGTCTCTTTCTCTCCCCAAGCCCTTTGTGTGTCTCACCTTGACCTTCTATGTGTCTCTTTATTCCCCCAGCCCCTCTGTGTGTCTCATTCTGCCCCCAGCTGCTCTGTGTGTCTCTTGTTCTCCTTTCTCAATCCCTCTCTGTGTCGCATAATCTTCCAAGCCCCTCTGTGTGTCTCTTTTTTCCCCCAACCCCTTTTGAGGCTCTCACCCTACCCCGTGTGTGTCTCTTTCTTTCCCTAGCCCCATTTGTGTGTGTCTCTCTCTCCCCAGCCCCTCTGTGTGTCTCTTGTTCCCCTTCTTCATCCCCTCTGTGTGACTCTTGTTCCCCTTTCTAAGCCCCTTAGCCTCTTTTGTGTATCTCTTTCTACCTATCAAGGCCCCTGTGTCTCTTTCTCCCCCCCCCAGGCTGCTTTGTGTGTCTCCCCCCACCTTTCTGTGTCTATTTCTTCCCCAAGCCCCACTGTGTGTGTCTCTTCTGGGTGTGTCTTTCTCTCTCAAGCCCTCTGTGGGTTTAATTCATTCCAGAGCCCCTCTATGTGTCTCTTCCCCCCTGCCCCTTTGTGTGTCTCTTTCTCCCCTGTGTTCCTTTTATGTGTCTTTTTCTTTCTAACCCCCAGGCCCTCTGTGTATCTTTTTCTCTCCCCCAGCCCCTTTGTATGTCTCCCCAACCACTCTGTGTGTCTTACTTTTCCCAGCCTCTTTGTGTCTCTTTCTCCCCCTCAGCCTCTATGTGTGTCTTTTTTATCTCCCCCAGCCCCTCTGTGTGTCTCTATCTTATTCTCCCCCTTAGCCCCTTTGTGTGCCTCTTTTTCCTTCCTGCTCCTCTGAGTGTGTCTTTCTCTCCCAAGCCCCTCTATGTGTTTCTTTCATCCCCAATCCCATCTGTGTGTCTTTCTCCCCAGCCCCTCTGTGTGTCTTTTTCCCCAAGCTCCTCTGTGTCTTTCTCTCCTTAGCCCCTCTGTGTGTCTCTTTTTCTTCCAAGCTCCTCTGTGTGTGTTTCTCTCCCCAAGCCCCACCGTGTTTCTCATTCTCCCCTTCCTTAGCCCTCCTGTGTGTCTGTTGTTCCCCTTTCCCCTTTTCCAAAACACTATGTGTCTCTGTCTCTCCTGAGCCCCTTTTGTGTGTCTCTTTCTCCCCCCAGGGCCTTGGTGTGTCTCTTTCCCCCACCCAAGCCCCTTTGTGTGACCCCCACCCCTCAGTGTGTCTTGATCTTTCTCAAGCTCTCTCTGTTTGTATCTTTCTCTCCCAAGCCCATCAGTGTGTCTTTCTCTCTCTAAGCCCCTTTGTGTGTCTCTTTCTCACCCTCCAGCCTCTTTATGTGTCTCCCCCCACCACTCTGTGTGTTTATTTGTACTCCACTGCGTGGTCATCTCCTAGACCGAAGTTACACCGGCCCACCAAGACATTTCCTGGTATCCTGGTTGCACAGTCCATCCCTGCTGTAAATTGTACTTTAAATATACACAGGAAACTCCTGCAGGGTCTATAAGGCTATTAACAGAGCAGAAGATAAGAAATTATAAATGTAACAATAAAGTATTTCAATAAAGGAAGTTTAAATATTATATCTCTCTTTACAAGAAATGCTTAAGAAAGCTGTGTAAGTTACATGCAGGGAGGTTATTAGGGCTTTATAAACAAAGTGATGTAACTCCTTAATGGCATAGAATTGAGCAGTGAGACTGCAAGGGCATGATCTATATACCAAAACTGCTACATTAAGCTAAAGTTGTTTTGTTGCCCTTTAAACAGACTTACATTTTTTATGCAATAAATGAAGTTTAAACATTAGATCTCTCTTTATGGGAACTGTTTAGAAAGGATATGTAACTCACATGCAGGTAGGTGTGACTAAGGCTGTATAAACAAAGTGATTAACTAAAGTTGTTTTTTGCTTATGTTATCCCTTTAAGAAAAAGTCTAGTCTGAAGATAGTCTTATTATACAATGATCTTGTATTCCAGGGAGAAAATTGCAGAATGATTGTAGGAGGAGAAGGGGGGTGAAGTGTGAGGGAAATAAATAGTGAGTGCAGGTATTAATGGAGTGGTTGGAGGGTAGATTAAATTGTGGAAGTTCACATGCAATTGATAGAGGATTTTTGCCTTGATGCTGGGGGTTTAAAAACTGGATGGAGAATGCTGCAAGAGTCATGGTAGGCAGAAGGGAGCAAGGGAGGACATAATGATGAAACTAGTTTAGTAAGGGAAGATTGCATTATGCTTTCTTTTTGGCAGTACATGAGTCAACTATTGTAACAATGGAATGTTTACAGGCCTATGGCATGCTTGAAAATGAGAGAAGGGGGCGTGTCCTGCAGCCGACCTGAATGGCCGCTCACTGATCAGGCTCCGAGCGCAAAGGGCAGAGATCGCAAGCTACACCCGAGATGGGGAATAAAAAGCAAAATCAAACCCCCCACCAACCTCTGGAGAAGCCTCCAGCGGGTAAACCGGGCTCGGTTACCCGACTATTTAAAGATTATGCCGACCGCGTGGCGGTCCCAGGGGATCCCAACATGGCGCCGGCGGCAACGCATGCAGACGCCGAACCACCCAGCCCAGCTCAGTCAGAAGTCTCATCAGCATCTGCAGACCTGGACATTAAGGAAATCCTGAAAACGCTGCCTTCCAGGTTAGATCTTGCACAAATGCTGGGTAAACTGGAAACTGCCTTCCAACTTAAAATGGAGGGCCTAGGCTCAGAACTTACACAAGTGGGCAGAAGAGTACAGGATTTAGAAGATGACAGGGGCTCCTGTCAGGCACAAATCCAGGATCTATCCCAAGCACTCACAACACAAGAAAGGTACTTATCCATGATGCAGAGATCATTGGATGACATAGATAACAGGGGCAGAAGGAACAATTTACGCATAAGGGGGATACCAGAGGAAGAAAAAGAAAACTTAAAGGTACAGCTAACCACTTTATTCAACCTCATACTGAACTGCCCCCCGGACACCCCAGTGTTACTAGACAGGGCACATAGATCCCTGCGACCCAAAAACAGCACGAATGAGGCTCCACGTGACGTAATCTGCCGCATCCACTACTATACCCTTAAGGAGGACATCCTGAGGGCACTAAGAGACTCTACTATGCCACTATTATACCAAGGACACGAAATCCAGATATACCCTGATTTATCCTGGCACACCCTCCAGGCAAGAAGAGCACTACGGCCGATTACAGACCAACTGAGGGCACGTGGCATACGCTACAGATGGGGGTTCCCCTTTGCCTTGATTATAAACCTAAAAGGGGTGACCTACACCATTGCCACACACCAGGACGTTATCCCTTTCACCGCAGCGCTGAACCTGACAAGGGTTAATATAGAAAACTGGTATGCCCCAGCTCCGGCAGCCACGCTGGACACACAACCTAGTGGCAACACCTGGCGTACACCATCGAAGAGACAAAGAATGGGACAGCAAGGCCCTCCCCAAAGAGAAGACAGGCGAACCAGAGGACCCAGGAATGAATAAGTCACACACCTGAGCAACCCCCAGACGGATGGATTAAGAGTTACAAGACACAGAAAGATGGGACTGAAACGAGACTGAACACACCAATGAAGTCCAAGAGGCAACGTGCCCGGAACGAGAAATTAGACACCGAATAACTGGGACAAAAAACTTAGAGACTCAACTACACAAAATAAAAAAAAAAAAAAAAAAAAAGAGAAGACCCGGTACAGGTCGTATAATTTCTAATACTATTTTTTATAATTGTGTTAAAAACGCTCCAGGCGATACCATATTGGGTCTTAAGCACAGATAGTAGGAAAGCGAGACACACTTGAGAAGAAACACAAATATCTGTCTGATAGTGACCTAGACATCACACACGACCCACGCTCACATGACTGCATTTCGAGATTCTCGACAATACTAAGTCGCCCCCCACAGACGGAACCCGGACACACATAACAAAATATCTCCTACGACAGATAACCCGGAAGAGTAGATAGGCCCACATAAACGGTAGGCGAAATGCAACCATATTACACACCAATATCCTCCTCCAAACAAATAAACGAAACGAGCGATCTCGCCTGAGCGCTCTACCCGACTTACCGATAGACGACAAATAACCGATATCTACACTATATCAAATCAGACACACCACCCCTGACACGAGACACGGTGTCGCTACAACACAGCCCACTGCAGATACAGGGACATCTCAGGGGCAGACGCCAGTGACTTTCACCCACATGAGAGGGTACCCCCTCCTGACCGAGGAGGACCCACTATCTTGGGTATATATTTATATCTTATCATTGTATATAGTTGACTGACAATCCACAGGGAAACCAGAAGGGGAACCTGGACGGACTCCAGAGTTAGACATAACTGTTACTTTAACGCAAAGTGTATTAACAACGGTTCTATAAGTATTGTTTTACAAGAATTAATCCTGTACAGCTGTGTATTGTATATATCTGTATGAACTTGCTGAACATAAGGTTGGAAAATACAGAACACGCACACTAGCCTGATCAGACCACAACACATTTCCCAATACACGATCTAGGGACCACGCCAATATCACAACACCACACGTCCTACCGCAAAGCAATGACGACCATAACAATACTAACACACAACGCAAGGGGCCTTAACTTGCCCGAGAAACGTCATAAAGCACTCGCGGACTACCGTAGGCAAAAAGCAGACATAATCTATCTACAAGAAACACACTTTCGTAAAGATTCCGCACCTAGTCTCAAATCAAAACACTACACCAGGGGCTACTTCAGTAACTATAGAGGCTCTAAATCCAGAGGAGCCGCGATCCTACTCTCCTCACAGTTGCCCTTCACATACAAAGATCACTGCTCAGATGAGGGAGGCAGATTCATCTTCTTAAAAGGGCAGATAGGGAACACTACAACAACCCTAGCCAACATCTATCTCCCAAATAGGAAACAAACCCCCATGCTTCGCAAAATACTCAATAAGTTAGAAAAATTTACAGAGGGTTTACTAATATTGGGAGGGGACTTCAACATCTCACTAGATGGGACACTAGATACCACCTCACAAGCTCGATCATACCAGACCTCAACAAGGCACCAAATCCAAAAACTCTTAGACGCACACCAACTCTTCGACACTTGGCGTATAACCCACCCCAATAGCAGAAACTACTCATTCTACTCACATCCCTCGAAAACATACTCTAGAATAGACATGCTCTTTACCCCGCACAGGTTCCTGAATCTAATCAAGACCTGTGAATACGCCCCTATAACATGGTCAGACCATGCCCCACTGTCAATGTCGATAACAATCCCTACACTCCACCCCACTAGGGCTCAATGGAAACTAAACGACAACCTACTCAATGACCAAACGATACGAACTCAAATAGATGAACACTTAACTCACTACTTCGAAATAAACACAAAAGCAGACACACCATACCCTACCATTTGGGAAGCTCATAAAAGTGCTATTAGAGGTACGATCATACAAATAGCCTCTAGACACAAGAAACAACGCGAGACACAAGTCACACAACTGACCAAAGATATCAGAGAACTAGAGGACGCACATGCCCAACACGACACGCTACCCCTTTACAAGAGACTCTTAGAGAAACGCACAGAACTCAACACCATCTTAAACATCCGCACCAAACATGCCATCGCAAAAACACGCAGCCTATACTATGCACAAGGAGGGAAGAGCGGGCGTCTACTAGCCACTGCCCTTAAAAAACAGAGAGAAAACACTTTCATATCATCTATAAAGGATAAAACAGGGAAAACATCCCACTTGGTAACAGACATAGCCACAGCTTTCCAGGACTACTACCATTCCTTATACAACCTTAGACAAACTCCCCCATCAACCCTAGACATCCAAAGCTTCCTAACAAACAGAATACACACCACACTCCCGGCCAACCTGAGCGAAACACTAGAACACCCAATCACGATGGAAGAATGCCGCAACACGATCAAACTCCTCCCGGTAGGGAAAAGCCCAGGCCCGGACGGATTCACAACAAAATACTACAAGACATACGCTACAACCCTCATCCCACACTTCACAAAATCTTTTAACTCTCTTCTTCAAGACACCTCACTCCCCCCTCAAGCACTAAACGCTACTATCACACTTATCCCAAAACCAGGCAAAGACTTATCCCAGTGTGGCAGTTATAGACCGATCTCCTTAATAAACGTAGATCTCAAACTCTTTACAAAAATTCTGGCCAATAGGCTCCACCCCCTATTACCGGGGATTATACACGCGGACCAAGCAGGCTTCGTACCCGGACGGGAGGCAAAAAATAATACCATGAAAATCATAAACTTAGTGCACCAAGCTACACGCATGGAAGAGTCCAGCCTGCTTCTGTCTATTGACGCAGAAAAAGCGTTTGATAGAGTCGACTGGACTCTAATGCTACACACGCTCCAACACCTAGGCTTTGGACCTAACTGGCTAAAATGGATCACAGCAATTTACTCAAACCCCACAGCCAACATCAGGGTAAATGGTCAGCTTTCCGATAGTGTGCCAATTTCAAATGGAACCAGACAGGGGTGCCCCCTCTCCCCCCTCCTTTTTGTGTTGGTCTTGGAACCATTCCTCCAAGGAATACGAGACAACATTAACATTAGAGGCATCCGCACGGGACAACAAAACCATAAAGTAGCAGCATTTGCAGATGACATGCTTTTCTCTATCACACACCCGATGGAATCACTCCCACACCTGATGGAAGAAATGAACACATACAGTAATGTATCCAACTTTAAGGCAAACCTCACAAAATGTGAAATTCTCCCAATCAAAGTGCAAGCACACACCATAACAACATTGAAACATAAATATCAATTTGCGTGGGCCCCCTCTAGCATTAAATACCTCGGGGTACACATCACTAAAGACACCACACGCCTTTTCGAAAGCAACTTCCCTAACTTACAAAAAGCAATCCAATCAGATCTAACAGCCTGGAATAAGCCACAATTTGGGTGGTTCTGCAGGTTAAACATCCTAAAAATGAATATCCTACCCAGGATCCTATACATGCTCCAAGTCCTTCCCATAACAATACCGAAGACATGGTTCAGCACGATACGCAAATTATTTACACATTTCATTTGGTCCCACAAAACCCCGCGACTGGCACATACACTACTCACACGGCCGAAAGACGAAGGGGGACTAGGTCTATCAGATATAAGCAGATACTATAAAGCAGTTCACCTGACCAGACTCTACGACTGGTCATGCACAAACACTGTGAAACAATGGGTAGCCAGTGAAAACACTTTTTTCCGAGCGCCCATATTCACAATACCTTGGCACAAAACAGGACAACCACTGCTGATAAAAGGCCCGCACCCCACGATCACACCCACTCTGCGCATCTGGGAGACCCTCAAGCCCAACGACCAAATATCACCCCATCCATCTCCACTCTACCCGATCTCACATAACCCACTCTTCCAACCGGGGGCAGATGGCAAGGCTCTAAAACACCTTCACACAAGCACATACCTAACGCTGAAAGACATACTTATCGAATCAGGGGAACAACAGATCAAACCATTACAAGACCTTATCGAATCCCCAACGGAAATACAAAAGTTCCAATACAACCAACTAAAACACTTCATACACTCTGGACCACTGACACTGGGACAGAGCAGACCACATACAGCATTTGAACTCCACTGCTCCAAACAAGATATCAAAAACAAACACATCTCAACACTATATTCCACTATCCAAGCAACCACCGCCCCTAACCTACCAACGTTCACCACCACCTGGGAAAGGGAGCTGCAGCTAGAGATACCCGTAACTAAATGGAAACAGATTTTCAGACAAATACACAAAACATCGAGGAACACGATAACACAGGAGAGCAACTATAAACGAATAGCCCGGTGGCACTACACACCGTCGAAGCTCCATCATCTCTTCCCCACTACTGCAGACAGATGCTGGAGATGCCAGCAAACTGAGGGCACAACCACACACATATGGTGGACCTGTCCCGAGATCCGCAAATACTGGACACGAATTTCAGGAATACTGTATAAGATCTTCAGGACGCACGTCCCATTGCACCCAGACACATACCTCTTTCTCCTCCCTCCCACAAAAATGCATAAACACGAGAAAACTCTCTTAATACACCTCATCACAGCAGCCAACCAACTCATCCCCGCCCACTGGAAACGGCCACATGCACCCACCACACGGGAATGGCTACAAAAGGTAGAAACAATCAGAAACCTAGAAGAGACGTGCTACTCACTCACACATCAATATCAGGAATACACACACATATGGGACCCATGGATCCATTTTCTACGAAATAATTCTATCTAACTACTGGAACACGAAATGAACACCAGTCACAGTCCACACCAAAAACCAGCCCGAACATAGTCCATACAGAACGTTGATATGTACAATGTATAACTGAAATTGTCTATTGTTCAGTTATGTTGACTGAATGAATAACATTGTCTAAACACTACTGTTTTACATGTGACAAAACTGTAATAAATGAAAATTTATAAATAAAAAAAAATAAATAAAAAAAAATCATAGACAAAACACTAAATATCTACGGATAAACATCTAAAATCGTGAAATAGAGTACTATATGTAAACGGCTGGAAATAAGTATACTTATATTGCACTCACAGATATAGATTGATTGGTTTCCTTTCGAACAGTTTATGTTAGTGAGTGCAATATTTTTAGCTGTTTACATGTTCAACTGTATTACTATTTGGATTTTTTTTTGGTAGATATTTGGTGTTTTGCTTCTGGAGAGAATACTGCTGATAACTAAGAATGAGTCAAATAAAGTACAGAATGTGTTGGGTTGATGGAGAGATAGCTTTTCAAATAAATGGTTAGTTCAGATGTGAACAACTTTCGAATTAAGGACAACATTTTCCACACAGATTACAATTAACAGTATTATACTGAAATTACCTTTTTCAGTACAAACTAGAAATATGTATAATGTTTTAGAATTCTCTCATAACCCCCAATAATATTATTTAATCTAGCCGTTTGTCTTTACAACTTTTTTTTGTCACTGTAATAAAGAAAAAACTTTATCCAAAAAAAAAAAAAAGAAAATGAGAGAAAGTTCAATGAACCCTTCCTGGTAAAGTATTTTATAAATAAATGATTAACTGCCCCCCCACCCCCCCTTACCCTATCCTCGAGGCTAGGGGTCCGCAAGCCCATAATCATACCTCAAATTAAAAAAAAATGCCTTGTCTTCTCCCCTCACCCTTATAATGGTAAAAGGGGCAATACATCTATACTTGATTTGTGAGAAAGCTTTGCTCTTCTCACCTCCCCACGGGGCCGGCCAAAGACAGATGAAATGCTGCCCCCCCCCCCAAAAAAAAAAAAACATATATCCTTCTGCAATGGTAGTGTCTCTATGTGGTGTGCTGGGGATGAAGTATGTGTCTGTTTGTGTGCTGTGGATGTAGTATATGTCTGTGTATGCTGGGGATGTATGTAGCATGTGTCTGTGTGTGTATGCCCTCCAGCCTCTTATTGTGTGTCTCCCCCCACCACTCTGTGTGTTTCTTTCTACTCCACTGCGCCCTAGGTGTTCGTCTCCTGGATCGAAGTTATAGCGGCCCACCAAGACATTTCCCGGTATCCTGGTTGCCCAGTCCATCCCTGCTGTAAATTGTACTTTTAACATACACAGGAAACTCCTGCAGGGTCTATAAGGCTATTAACAGGGCAGAAGATAAGAAGGAGGACATAAGGGAGGGAGGACATAAATTGTGCTTTATTTTTGGCAGTACATGAGTCAACTATTGTAACAGTGGAATGTTTACGGGCCCAGGGCATGCTTGAAAATGAGAGAAAGTTCAATGTACCCTTCCTGGTAAAATATTTTATAAATAAATAAATACCTCCCCCCCCCACCCCCCTTACCCTATCTCCGAGGCTAGGGGTCCGCAAGCCCGTACTCATTCCCCAAATTTAAAAAAAGGATGAAATGCTGTCCCCCCCACACCCCCCAAAAAACATATATGCTTCTGTGTCTGTGTGTATGCTGCGGATGAAGCTTGTGTCTGTGTGTGCACGGCAGTCAATACACTTACCTATACACTGTGTCTGTGTATGTGCATGTGTGTCAGTGTTTGTATCTGTGTGTCTGTATCTATATGTGTTTCAGTGATTGTATCTTTTTGTCTATGTTTCTGCATGTGTGTCAGTGTTTGTGTCTGTATATCTGCATGTGTATCTGTGTGCCTGTGCATCTGCATGTGTGTCAGTATATGTATCAAAAACTGACACACATGCAGATACTGACACCCATACAGATGTACAGACACACTAATATGCCTGCAGATACACAGACATACACACTGTCACACATGCAGATACACATTACACATATACAGTATACACAAACTACACACAGACACACATTATACACAGATACACAACACACACTACACATACAGATACACACATTACACACATACAAACACAAAGATACCCACACTACACACACATTTCACACATACAAACAGATACACGCACACACACACACACACAAACAGACAGCTACACACACGTACAAACACACATTAAAAAAATTAAACCACCCAGCAGGTTCTTACCTTCTGCTAATCAATAAAGTAATAGAGATACAGTAAAGAAAGTGTGTGTGACAGCTGAAACAGCCGAAAAACCACCTAAGTGGGAACCCCTTATACCACTTAAAAACAATACAATGAATACATACAATAGGTGGAACACACATCCAACGTTTCTAAAGAAGGAAACAAAATATCATAGTATAATATTGTCAAACAGAACTGTAGTGAATAATGATAAAGCAATACTACTCACAAGCCCAGAGCCAATATGACATATGGCTCTTATGTATAGCGCACTGGGACTTTTAAACAGGTGTCCCCATCCTTCTTCTTAGGCTTTCTTGAATAGTGTGCTGAAGCAGATAATAATATTCCAAAGTGTATTTCCAAAGGGAACTTTATTCGCAAAATCAAATATAATAAAAATAGAGAGAAATGTTTTCTCAATAAAAAAGTCTGTAATAGACTAATATGTCCAAATAAAAAGTCTAATAGGCAGACTGTATATCCAAAACGCGTTTCGCCCTATGGTAGGGGCTTCCTCAGTTGGTGTCAGTCGATATCTTTAGATGGGGGCTTTCTCGGCGTCTTTATAGCAGAGATTTTACTCTACTTCCCAAATTTGGCGGTTTCGTCCGTGTGTGGAACGCATATGCGTTCCACCTGCGTCACTTCCGGTCCTTGTTCGTACATAGGTAGAACTATTAGGAATCTGAATGTTCGGATATCCGAACATGTCAGGAATATTAAAAAAGGCCTAGAAACCCACAGTGTCTCCAATCATTTTAAAAGTTATCACAATTCTAATCCAGAGCATCTTTTCTTCTGTCCATTAAAAATAGTTAGAAAAGATTGGAGAGGTGGAGACTATATTAAAAAAATAGGTGCAGAGGAGATGAAATTTATTTTCACTTTTAATACCCTGATTCCATATGGTCTTAACTCAGATTTTGAGATATGTCATTTTATATAAGAATTCTATTAACATTCGTCTTTTTATATATTTTATATGTTTTATTAATTGATGATATCTTTTAGGTCTTTCATATATCACATTTTACACACATATACTGTTATGAAAATTTGTGGCACCTTAAGCACTTAAGTTAAGATCACACCTAAAGCTATATACCTTTTAGTGTTGTATATATATTTCTTCATTTCTTTTGTACATTCTGCATTTTTGAAATAATGATGAATACTTTTTTTCAATGTGGTATACATATAAAAGTTTACATTGAGGACTATTCACTACTGGGTATACAGTGGAACGCACAAACCAGGAACTGTGCGTTCCAACAGCGTTCCCAAAGAGTCCGATCAACAGGAACCGGAGGTGGCAAATAACGCTTCCAGCATGCTCAGTGAACAAGGACCGGAAGCGACGCAGGTGGAACGCATGTGCGTTCCACTCACGGACGAACAAGGACCGGAAGTGACGCAGGTGGAACGCATATGCGTTCCACACACGGACGAAACCACCAAATTTGGGAAGTAGAGTAAAATCTCTGCTATAAAGACGCCGAGAAAGCCCCCATCTAAAGATATCGACTGACACCAACTGAGGAAGCCCCTACCATAGGGCGAAACGCGTTTTGGATATACAGTCTGCCTATTAGACTTTTTATTTGGACATATTAGTCTATTACAGACTTTTTTATTGAGAAAACATTTCTCTCTATTTTTATTATATTTGATTTTGCGAATAAAGTTCCCTTTGGAAATACACTTTGGAATATTATTATCTGCTTCAGCACACTATTCAAGAAAGCCTAAGAAGAAGAATGGGGACACCTGTTTAAAAGTCCCAGTGCGCTATACATAAGAGCCATATGTCATATTGGCTCTGGGCTTGTGAGTAGTATTGCTTTATCATTATTCACTACAGTTCTGTTTGACAATATTATACTATGATATTTTGTTTCCTTCTTTAGAAACGTTGGATGTGTGTTCCACCTATTGTATGTATTCATCTTACCTTCTGCTGGCTGTGGCTGGTGGGAGTTGGGGGCCTGCTCTCCCGATCCGGCCCTATCCGGCCCTATCCTCATGACTCCCTCCTCCAGCGCGGTAGCTGGGAGAAAGTGATATGTTGGACCCTCACATAGTTTCCCAAGCCAAACGGTGCTCTTGCACTACCACTATGGGTTAGGAACTCCTGCTTTAGATTATGACAGGGGTGGCAAAATGTCGCCGCTGTCAGAGTGCCGCCTGGAGCCGTGGCTCCACCACGGTCTATGGGCAGGCCAGCCATGTCCTCCCCACGCCCCATAAAACCACAATTGTTTTCATTCTATCCCCTTCTTTTCAGTACGTTGAATTGAAAACAATCATGTTCAGGCTCACATGAGTTGGTTCCCCAAGATTCTTCTACTCGGCTATGTTTGTTAGATCTGGAGATCTGTTTCAGGCAAAGTTGCAATTTGGATTATCAGAAGAACTTTCAATTTCCAAATCACAGCGTGGTAGAATTTCGAGGGGAGATCAACATGCTATTTCTCATTCATGATTAGGAGTACCCAAGTCAAGTCTGGAGCTTTATTTTTATTTGGAGTTAATTTGTTGTTTGGGAACCCGTGGCCACTAGATGAGGGAATTATGCCTAACTTTGGGAGTCGACAATGGCATGTCCACCCCATCATACTTAATACCCAAAGTCCATGGAGGGCCAAGTCTACCCCCCACTGATTATAAAATATCCACCACCTGCTACCATGGAGAGGGGATATTAGGACCCACCTATGAGTTGGGCTGAGTGGACATTAGGTCCCCTAAATTATTAAACTGATAGCACTGAACTGTTCCATATTTGTATTCCTAACACTAGAGTGTTCCCTTAACAAACATTTATTCAAAAGACAAAAATTAGTATTTTGAAATTATCTTATCAATGCCCATCAAATGCCATGGTAAGAGCAGAAGCCCTCAAATGTTTAAAGTAGCTCAAGGTACCTGTAGATTATTTTATGTAGTTATTGTTAGAAAATACATTGGTGCAGGGGTAAGTAAAGAGGACTACACAGAGGTGGTAACTAGAAACAAAAATCTAAATGATTACAAAAGAAAACATCAATGTGGCATTAATGCAACATGAGAAAATTACACATCCTACTATTTTTCTTACATAATTATTCCATATGCACACTAGGTGGCAGTCCTGTTCCATGGAACATATTTCAATTACTAGTAAAATGAATCAAGGTAACTTTACAAGAATTAATAAAAAAGAAAATCATTTGTTTTAGTAGCAGGGATGTGAAAGGATACAGAGCTGGATATAAGTGAATCTATTTAGGAGAAATTTCAAGTTACAATTATGATTTAGTTATAAGAGGCCTAACAATGCACAAGGTGTACTTGTTTCTTAAAGGACCACTATAGTGCCAGGAAAACATACACGTTTTCCTGGCACTATAGTGCCCTGAGGGTGCCCCCACCCTCAGAGACCCCCTCCTGCCGGGCTGGATGGAGAGGAAGGGGTTAAATCTTACCTTTTTTCCAGCGCCGGGCGGGGAGCTCTCCTCCTCCTCTCTGCCTCCTCTCCTCCTCTTCGGCTGAATGCGCATGCGCGGCAGGAGCCACGCGCGCATTCAGCCAGTCCATAGAAAAGCATTCACAATGCTTTCCTATGGACGCTGGCGTCTTCTCACTGTGATTTTCACAGTGAGAAGCGCGGAAACCCTCTAGCGGCTGTCAATGAGACAGCCACTAGAGGCTGGATTAACCCATAGGTAAACATAGCAGTGGATCCAGAACTTGGTTTGGATATCTTTAGCTACCAACTTTTTGCCACAAAGTAAGGCCTTTGAGCCAAAATACAAAATCTTTGAGACATAAGAGACATTTTTTATGAATTCCTACAAACATATTAACAATATAGAGGGCACACATGTAATGCATCCACATAAAATTTAGATCTTGTTGAGTGTTGAAACTGAAATCAGTATATAAATAAGGTTGTCATCATTCTGTAAATCTGTGTAATCTACCATTTCATATGTAATGCCATTTATAGTTGACCATGACTGCTCTAGGAGGACAGACATTTGAATGATAGGTTGAAAATATGACATGGTATAATGGCACTGTATTGCATGTCAACGTGCTTGTCAGTTCACTGGCAGTGTTTGTATAGAGATAGATTTCATCATATAAATCAATATTTTTGGGGGACTTGATAGTTTATATCAAAATAAAAAATTAAACCCTTTTTCGCTAGCTGAGATGGTATGAGTATGGTCAAAACAGTAATAAATTAATTATTGCACATATAATATGTTTATCTTCTAAAAATGCAAACTTTCTATTGTTATAAATATTTTTCTGTGACTTTGCACCCAAGATCAAGTCCTGAGGAATGGCTTTAATGCATTACCGTGCCAAATTGATTTAGTGCAGACAATGATAAAACATCACTTGTGTATATTTTGTAAACTATTTATGATTTCTTTGTACAATGAAACTTAGTCTGTGAACAGTTCAATATTTAGCCAGTAATTTACAAAGCAAGTCAGGCATGTAATTGAGTTTGTCAGTATAATTGTATTTAGAAATAGATAGTATTTTTTTTAGCGCCCTCTGCGAACACCAAATTTTAGATGCTGATTAATTCTTTTACAGAAGTTAATTAAGTAGATTGAAAGGGGAGGGTTGTTTTGTCCTTAAACAATGCATTTAAACTATAGAGCTCTTGTCTGAATATGATGTGGTTAGAAAAAAAAGTGGGTTATAAAGACAAGCAACAAAATCACTGTGCAGGTTTGATTGTTTGTGTAAATTCATATGAACCACAAGCAAAATTAATTATTCATCCATGGAAAATCACAGACTATTGAAGAGGGAGTAAAGAGTATACATGGGAAAGTTTACCTTCTCTTTAAAGGGACACCACAGGCCATTTTGTGTGTGTTTTTTTTTGTTTGTTTTATTTTAGAAAAACTGCAGATTTCATTTGCTTTTCTCCTCCCACGGTCGTAAGATTTTTTTATACTTTTGTATATACTTTTGCTTGTTTTTTGATTCCCACAAATTTCCCCCTTTTCCTTTCTCTTTACAACTGCAGTTTTTTTTTTTGTTTTTTTTTTTATTTCCAACTGCTGAGAAATTTATTGACTGCTTCTTATAAAAATATTTTCTGTGGTTTAACAACCGTACTGTAAGTATATTTATTGCGCAATGCTACTGCATACATTTATATACATTGTTGGGGAAGGAGAACATTTTTTCATATTTTTATATTTTCTTCTATACCCCTTTCGCTAGTTTGTTATTCCCAAAATATTCTCTTTGTTAAATTTTGAAAAATATTCAGTAAAAACTATTTGAAAAGAAAACCAGTTGATTTCAATAGAAATTGGCACTTTTATAAAGTAAACCTGTTACACCCACCTGCCTGTCACCGAAAACAGGTAACGTTATTCCCTGCTTTGGTTAGCTCAGTCGAACTAAACCCAAGTGGCAGCAATTGCTCGGAGCACCTGCCTTGCCAAAAATTGAGCTGCATTGTGAAGTCTGTGAATGGACAGCTAAAGAAAGTCTAGGTGGGGTTAGAAGGGGAGGACTTGCAAAGGCAGCAGACAAGAGAACTGCAGGTTTTGCAAGCTGTTTTTAGATATACCATCAATGAAAAAAATGCATAATTAAACGCATGTATGGTTTCATTGTCATTATATCTACTAAACAGTAATTTGTATTTATTTTTATTTGGGCAGGGGAATGTTCTTTTAAATTGGCCATAGGGATAAGGAAATATTTAAAGGTAACTGTACCTGTTTTCCTCATTCAAATTAAGATTTGGTTCTCGTAAATTATTTGTTAAGCAGGCTGATGTAATGTTTGCACTGTAATAGTACTACATCAAGCATGTCAAACTCAAAGGCTAGCACGGGCCACATAAACAAGTTCTAAGTTTATGTGGGCCACAGAAAAAAACAAAACCTTAAATTTTCATAGAAACATAGGTTTGTTTTGAAAAGTACAGTTTAAAAAAAAAAGCAGCATCCCCCTCTACTAAACCCCAGTCTCCCCCTCTGTACTAAATCCCAGCCCCCACTCTGTACTAAATCCCAGTCCCCCATTCAAATCCCAGTCCCCTCTGTACTAATTCACAGTCCCCCATACTAAATTTCAGTCCCCCCTCTATACTAAATCCCAGCAACCCCTCTATACTACATCCCAGCAACTCCCTCCACTAAACCCCAGCCCTTGTTTATAAAAAAATTAAAAAAACAATATTAGCCAACGGATCCTCCTACTAGTCCTTGAAAACTTGTGAAGGTGGAGCACGTTGACGTCATGTTAGAATGTGATGCTGCATTGTGTGCCTCCGTGCACCTCCAGGTCCTCCACTGTCCAGCAGCGACCATCGCAACACTGACAAACACTGACAGACACACACACACTCTCTGACAGACACACACACTCTCTGACAGACACACACACACAGACATACACACACTCTCTGACAGACACACACACTGACAGACACACACATGCACATTGACACACACACACACACTGACAGACACACACACACACTCTCTGTGTAGCGGTACTTACCTTACCCGGGGGCCGGCCGAGGTCCTCACTTCCTGCCGCGCGCGGCTCTCAAATGAAGGCGGTCATGGACCGCGAGATGCGGTCACGTGTCCCGCCTAGCTCTAAGAGCGTGCCACGCGTCTCGGGCACGCTCTTAAAGGGGCAGTGGGAGCCAAAAGATGAAATGTGCTCCCATTGGCTTCTGTCATCCCACATTCCCTAGACACTCACATTTTGGGGGCGTGGATATGACAGGGGCCAATCAAAGTAAAGTTTAGGGTATTTGTACTTACCTCTCCCTTAACTCCCTGCCCTATCGCGGTTTCTGTATCAGTTCCCTTTAGCGCTTGTTCTGTTCACTTGTGACTTTCGTGCTTGACCTTGGCTTTGTATCTGACTCCGTTTATCTCTCTATACCTGTTTTGTCTTGTTTTCCGGCTTACTGACTACTGTGTACCAGACCTTGGCTAGTTTTTGTTCCCGCTGTCTCTTTGTTCCCTTGACCTCGGCTTGTTCTTGACTCTGTCTATTCTCTGCTATACGGCAAGTCCAGCCATTCTAAGGTCCAGTAAGTCGTATCTGCTCTATCTGTCGATTGTTGAACTAAATCTTGCGTGTAGGGGTAAACTACCGTGACATTACGATAGGGCCATGGACCCCGCAGATTTAAGTCAGCAATTGGCTTCTCATGAGGCTAGATTTACAGGGCAGGATCACCGTATGGATCAGATAGCTCAGGCCCTCCAGACACTCTTATCTAGAACTACTCCGGTAACAGTATCAACTCCTCCTGCACCCCTTGTCCCAGATGTATCCACCATGCCTAATGCTTCTGCACATTTAACCCCTCCACCCAGGTATGGAGGTGATGCTAAGTCTTGCAGGGGATTCATTAATCAAGTGGAATTCCACTTTGAGATGTATCCACGGTCCTTTCCCACTGACAGGAAAAAAGTGGGATTCTTTATGCACCAACTTACTGATAAAGCACTTGAGTGGGCAAATCCTATATGGGAGGCTAATGGACCTATGGTGCATAATTTCGATAGCTTCTTTACGGCTTTTCGTAGAACCTTTGACACAACTAAAAGGTCAAAAAATGTCGCCAGGACATTAATGAGAATTAAACAGGGTTCTAGGTCTGTTGCTGATTATGCTATTCAGTTTCGTACCCTTGCTTCACAGGTAGATTGGACCAACAATGGGCTAACTACAACATTCATGGAAGGACTATCTGATACTATATTGGATGAGGTAGCAGCTAGGGATCTTCCTATCCCATTAGAGGACCTTATCGACTATCTCATTGATATAGACAATAGGATTCGTGACAGACTCTATACTAAGAATAGGAATAGACGTTTTGTTACATTAAATACTCCTAGAGTTGCTAATCCTGAGAGTTTCAAGGTATCAGAGGAGGAACCCATGCAATTAGGGGTTGCCAAACTCTCTGATGCTGAAAAATTGTATAGGAGAAAGGAGGGACTTTGCCTATACTGTGGTAGGAAGGGTCATATGCTAAAAGAATGTCCCATGCTTCCGGAAAACTATCGCACCTAAGGCCATATAGGGGACTGGCCTTGGGTGTGATATCTAAGTCCCCAAAATTGCCTCTTAATCGACTACTTCTCCCTGTTTCTCTACATCTGGAGAATAATTGCATAGCAAGAAACATACAAGCCCTGGTTGATTCCGGGGCAGCTGAGAATTTCATAGACTCTAGATTTGTTAGGAAAAACAAAGTACCCATTAGAGAGAAGAAGACACCCATGGCCGTTGAGGCCATAGATGGTAGACCATTACTACTGTTACTACTTCTCCCTGCTAACACAAACAATATTTTATTGTTCTAGCTATTCTCAACCATTCTGCACCTTTCCCACTAAGACTCATCTTCTGCTACTTATGACACTCCACTCAGCCCTCCCCTTCTCTAACAACATCAGTTGCTTTAAGTCTTAATCTCTATCATATTGATCAGTATTTTTTTACACTTGAGCAAGAGAGCAAAACTCTTGAAAGCTTGTCTTTTAAATAGTATGTTAGTCCAATAAAAAGATATAATTGCATACTGAAATACTCTGGTATTTTGGTATGTAGTCTCCTGGACTAATACGATTAATCTAATCTACTATATATACTATCTATATATTTTTTTCCCAAAAGAAAGTTCTCTCTGTTTTATAGAAACTATACTTGTGTTTCTACATGTAAACTGTACATTTCTCTTAAAACTATAATAAAGTAAAAAGGGACAAAAAAAAGTTTTTCAAACTTTGTCTCCAGTATATAGGTAAAGTTAAACTGTTGCAGCACCCAGAGGGTTAACTATACATGGAACCTCTTTCACTGCACCCGCCAATTTCAAAGATGATTTGAAAGTTTTTTTCTATATAATGTACAAAACAGTAATTTTCCATTGTTTGTGGCTGTACAAATTGCTATGATTGTCAAATTGTCAACTGTGTTAATAATGTTATTAAGGCAGATGAGTACCATTTATACCCCTCTCCCTTAATGAAGTGTAGCAGACAGGTGTTTTTTTTTTTTTCCACTGAGTACACAAAAGGGCTGTTTAATATTTGGCTGTCTGCTTCCCCATCTGTTTCAATGAAATTTACAACCATTAGTATTTTAGAGAAAATGTTTTGGAAATTGCCAAATTGTTTTATGCAGGGCAAACCAGCGTACCCTGTGTGTAGGATGGATTGGTTTATGTCCTTTCTGGGCTGAATTTTGGATGTGTTGTATCAAGGAAAATTCCTGAATAATTCATTAATGACTATGACAAAAAATGTTACAATTCCTCAATATGTAATTGATTGCCAGTTGCAAGTGATGAGCACATCAACTACTGTTAGAGTGGAACATAAAACTGACAGATGCCATTTCACAGCCAAAAATGACAAATCAGTGCCAACACGAAAATATCAGAGCATTAAAAATAGCAAGTCTCGTACAGCAAAGTAATTAAAGACACGTTTTTTAACAAAAAATATATATATACACCAAGGCTCAATCAAATCGGCTCTGCTGAACTTGTAGGATATTTTTAAAACCAGTAATTATCAATATTAATAATAATAATAAACTACAACTCCCATATTTCTAGTAATTTTTCTTGGGCAATGATTATGGGCGTTATCAATTATTCAGTTTTCATTGTTGTGATAATACTTTTTTAATGTTGGTTTTATTATATACATAAAATACAGTGCTAACTACGTGCTAAATGATGTTCTGTAGTAAAATAGATGGACAATCATGAATGTTTAATACATTTTTAGTACATCATGGCACAAAAGTGACAAAGAAAATTGAAGGATATATAAAAGCATAAAGAAACAGTTTAATATTTCACTTATAAGAAGTACTTAGGGACTGGCTATTTAAACACACACACTGCTGTCTGGCAGTGTAACTGATGCATCACTTAAGGTCAAAGATATTAGAGTGAATGAGAAAAATAATTACTGTTATAAATAATCCAGGGAGCAGGTGTTTTTTATTGAGCCCCGGGGGTTAATAATGTGCAAGGTAGTCAAATTCGACAGCTGGGCTGCAAGAATGCAAACTGCTAAGTCTGTACATATCCCCTGGACCAGAGAATGTATTGTATATTTAAGCAGTCACATTATTATATTTCTATTGTTACGAAGTTCTAAATCTAGGAAGTGAGTGTCCTAAAAAAAAAATGTATAGGGTCCATGTCACAAGACAAGCGATTGAATATACACAAACATATGTTCATTTTATTATAACGTGTCATGTTCTGGTAATATTACTTTATAATGTCATTGTCTATACTCCATGCATCCCATGATGACAGCCCAAAGATTAATGAGAACCCAGAGCAGCTGCTTATATCAGGGGTACTGTACTAGACGTCCTTTATCTATGAAAAACAGTTCTCACCAGCCTTTGCAAGCTACTTGATACTTAATAGATGGAGTTCTTGTTTTCAAAAAAACATCTTAATGGATAACATAATCGATAAATGGATAAATCAGTATTTTAAATAAAAGATTTCATGAATTATAGATCCATGCATCCTATGATGACAGCCCAAAGATTAATGAGAACCCAGAGCAGCTTCTTATATCAGGGGTACTGTACTAGACGTCCTTTATCTATGAAAAACAGTTCTCACCAGCCTTTGCAAGCTACTTGATACTTAATAGATGGAGTTCTTGTTTTCAAAAAAACATCTTAATGGATAACATAATCGATAAATGGATAAATCAGTATTTTAAATAAAAGATTTCATGAATTATAGATCCATGTGTATTTTTAATGCACACATGTATGCAGTAATCAAAAGCTAGTGAACAATTATCAACCCTGCAATCATGAGCAAGCATTAGGCATCTAACATAGAAAACACACAAAGTACAGTTTAGTGCTTAAAGAGTACTAGTGAGATGAAGATGGAAACTGAACAACCTAATACGGAGTCTCTTGTTTCCGGTAATATACTTGTAAGGAGAAGTTGGAATTGCGGCTTGATATACAGAACAAATAGAATGGGATAGTGGAGGATAATATAGTGTAGTATGTTGATTAAATGAAATATGGTAAAAAAGAGATGCACTTACAAGGTATGGAGCTATTTAATAGCTCTGATTTGATACGCTTTAGCAGTACAATCCAAACTTCAGGATATAGTGTAGTAAATCAGAATAGTATGAGTCAGTAAAAGAGGTGAATAGAATTGCACTCACATGTGATGGAGTCAGGGCTCATTAAACATTGTGAAGTGGTATAATCCACAAACACTGTAGGATATTTGGTAAAGGAAGTGTCTTCTTAGCTTGAGAGCAAAAATTAGATTTTGCTCAATCCTTTAAACTTTGGTGGTACCTTTCCCATCATGGAAATTGAAGTTCAGAAGGTGAATAAAACAGGATATTCCAGGGATCTTGATATTAATCTCTATCGTTATTTAAATACAATAATATAAAGTAATAAAAATGGAGTATAATAGCAACATCAACTCGTTTCCACACAACACTTTGGTGAAACGCGTTCACTTTGAAAAATCCACAAGTTGTGGTGAAACGCATTCCCTTTAAAAATACATATGGTGTGGTGAAAATAGCAAATGTTACTATCCAGCAGCTCCAGACATTGTAAATGCATACTATGGTATCCTCCACTGTTATTTTAGTAATAAAAAAAAGTTTACTTTAAATTGTTTCTCTTTATACAAACCACCATCCCCCCCACCCCATTTGGCAATACAATACCATGTAAATTAACATTGTGTGTGGTTAAAAGGATTTGACTGTACAAAACCTATTATGGTTAGAATGTTGCTACACTCTTCATGCTCATTTAGTTTTGACATCAAAAACAAATCTGGAAATTTCCAGCCTAGTGTGATTGGAGGATGTGAATCTACTAGAACCAGCTTAGCTGATATATTTTTCTACATGTTTTTTCATATCTGGAAGCTGGTAAAGTTTAAAGGAACACTATAGGGTCTGTCCCCCTTAAATAAATAAATAACTCTCAACTTTTTCCAGGTCCGCGCAGGTCCGCTAGTGCTGGCTCCGCCACCTCCCCATCTGCCCCATGGACACTGGGAGATTTGGCCCGTTCAATTCAGTATGATAGGAGTTATGTATTTTTGCATCCTTTTGTGTTTTACTGGGAACATGTGCTCAATGTAGTCTGCTTCTATCCCTGGATAATTGGATTACTTTCCCCATTGTCTCCAGGCTAGAGGGCTCTGTAAAACCAGTTTGGGCCAGATATCCATGCTGCCAGCCAGGCCCCAAAAGATACTTTACTAACTTCTGAACCCCTGGTCTGATTCATGCCATTTTTGATATGTTGTTTCCCTGAATGGATTGATTGTGAATATATAATTTTTATGTGAATGTGATGTATATTTTAGAAGTTATGAATGCTGTAAAAACTGTATTATTTCTGGCCAGCAGATAATTGAGCTTTGTGTATTGTAGAAACTCAATTATCTAGCCTGGCCCAGAGGAGGAGTTTTGTGTTGCATAAATTGTGAGTTCTGTGTGCCAGTAAATCAGTCTTGTTCCAGCATTAAGCCTTGGCTGATGTTTGGGGGATTGGAGAAATACACTCTGGGGATTGCTATAATCACTATACTCCCCAGGGTATGATCACTAAGTTCTGCTAAGAGCTTGTTCCTGTTCCTGCTCTCTGGGGAAAGAGAGGTTTACCCACTGGAAGATGGATCCTGGCCTTGGGTCCAGGGTGGGTGGAGACAGCAGAGACCCCGGCGCAGTTGCATCGCTGGAAGTGGGGTCTGCAGTGCTGATGGTGTCGGTTGGAGTGCTTGGAGTCCTCGGCAAGCGCTAGGAGCATCGATTGGCTGAGGTACTCAGTCGGAGTGCCAGCGGACCGTAACAATCATTATGACAGACACGTCTTTTTTTTTTAGTTTTGTTTTTTTTATATATTTCTCTTTATTTACATTTTTTTTTTAACACACCCGTATCAGTAGTTTTTACAATGACAATTGGCGCCACACCACCTTCACCTATGGATCAGCCTTCACATGTATAGCCACTGTTCTGCTCAGAAGCAGCAGTTAACAATCCCTGCAGTCATTGGGGATATTATGACAGGCAGGCAGTGAAAACGAGAAAACAGACATATAGTAATATATTGCTACCTTCCTGGCTGGGTGTACTTGCAATATTGATATGAATCTTTTCAGAGCAATACAGCCTGAGCTGTGCCATCATGTAGTATAATATCAGTGAGAATTATGCATTTTAGGATGAGGGGGTTGAACAGAGGAAGTGGTATAAAGATGCATTACATAATTTCAATGAGCAAATAATGTTTTCACGTTCCATATTGCATATTGAGTGACATTATGCCATGCAATAAAGAAAAGTTGTTTGACCAACATAAATGACATGGGATTACAGTTCCACATTCCACAATGTATGTTCTAATATGGCCAAGAGATTAGTAAGAGTCACACTCCCAAAAATAAGCCAGATGCTGGGATACAAGGATGTTGCTATATATTTATTATGACAGCACAAGAACCCTTTTACAGCAGATTGCCATAAAGCATGCTTAGTAAATAAAAAACAAATATTGGATAAATAATCCAAAATTACCACATTTTCCAGGCCAGTAAAAATTAAAGCAACACTATAATGTTATGAATACAAACATGTATTCCTAACACTGTAGTGCTTGAGAGGTTATTTAGGTCCACGACCCCCCCACCCCCCACAGATCGTATTGAAAAGGTCATTAAACACAACTTTTCTCCCTCCCTGCGCCAGTTTTGCTTCAGCTGGCCCTGTCACCATGGTTAAGGTCATCAACATTCATGGTCTCTACGGGGAGCATTCAGAGTGTGGAGACGCTGCACGTAGGTGTTGCACACTGTGCATCACTAGATCAGGAAGCACCTCTAGTGGCCCCCTTTCTCTGAAAAGGCAGCGTTTACATTGAAAAGCCTGCATGGACATGCTATAGACACCAGAATACTAAAGAAAACAGGAAGAAAAAAATCAGTGCTAGATTGCCACATAAGAAAATAATAATAAGAAGGCTGCACTCCTCAAAGGGGAGTCCCCTATAATCCCCTGGTGATAAGAAGAAATACAAAAACAGAACAGTAAAATAAGGTTGCGCCTAAAATATATAATAAAATATATAAAATTTTATATAGAATATTAATATAAAATAAGTAGTTAGCAGTAGTCCAAAACACTTATCATAAGTCCGTAATGATAGGTGCCACATATGGAAACAGGGATTCTTGAGATGTAAAATGGAGTTAAGTCTTCACGATTATATGCTTGGGATCCAGTAGAGCATATGTAGAAAAAAGACAGAAACAGGACTCCAATGGCACAGTATATAGATGAATAAAATAATATAATAAAATAAAAAATAGTCTTACTCACACTTTTCAGAGCTAAAACCTAGCTCTGATATTGCGCACGTGAAGTGGAATAATCCCCACTCAAGGATATGCGGAGTGATATTTGATTGGCGAATATCTGGCTCAAATTCGGCGTCTGAATTAGTATTATTCGACCCAGAAAAAAAGAATAAAATATAGTGCTCTCTGTATAGTAATTAAAAGTTGTAAAAGAGTATAAAATATGCTACTCACATTATTTAGTGCAGGCTTGTACTGCTCGATGTAAGCGCTTGGGTGGTATAATCCCCACCTATGGATTCTTTAGGCTTCTTGTAGAATATGCAGTATGTGTATAGTCAGGTGAAAAAGAAAGAAAAATGGCAATAAAGTATTTTATGCCAAAATAATTTCTTTATTATAAAGTAGTAAAAATACTTTATATTTTACTTTATATTTATATAGACACCAGAATCCCTACATTAACCTGTAGTGGTTCTGGTGACTGTAGTGACCCTCTATAAAGGGAGTCTCGCTTTTCATAAGAGATGATGATTTGTTAACCGTCACAGAGAGGACTTTAAAAAAAAAAAAAAATATTTCTTGTTATTAAAAATCACCTTTCTGCCACCTAATAATGTTAAAAATTGTAACAGATGGTAAAGAAAAACAATGTTTTTGACTATTCAGTCAGCTAGGAAGAGTTTCTATTACACTGTGGTGTAGTGAGAGACTTGTAACGATACATTTGTGCAAACTCAGCAGCAGGAAATGACAAAGAGAAAGCATAGTGTTGGACACTTGGCCCTGGCCAGCCCGTAACAGATTTCGTAGGTCAGTGGACGCTCTTGTTAAGGGACTAATCAAGATGATTAATTCTGGGCAGATTGCATTAAACCGAGGTCATTCATTTATGTTAGAACAGTGGCTCAAGAGAAGGAAAGGTTGCAGCCTTGGAAATGGAAAGTGGCTCCTCGCTTGACAGCAGGTGATAAATAAAATAACCAGACTGGGGAGCACAGCAAACAGCCATTTAAGAAATAAGACATTTATAGCAGATATGCCAAACAATATGTGACATCACATGACAAAGTCTTTTAGCAGGCAAATAATGGAGAAAGAGCTTTAAAAATATTGTAGAATCTATGCTGCTGAATTTAGCCTACATTTGACCTGCATTCTTCATCTCTCTTCTCAATCTATGACCATTTATTGACCTTGACCCATCCGTTCAGTCTATGTCCCCAATTCTACCTAGTATACTACATTTTAACCCCTTAAGGACCAAACTTCTGGAATAAAATGGAATCACGACATGTCACACATGTCATGTGTCCTTAAGGGGTTAAAAGTGGACCTGTATTGAAAATATAAAGTTTGGCTAAATTGTTTACAAATTGAAAAGGTGATTAAACATACCTTCGCATCCTAAAATTTACTCTTAATACCTCCACTCAAGCACAGCCATTTCCTTATCTTCAGGGGCATAACTCTTCATGTAACACCAACCTCCTGTCCGTCCTAGGCTCATCCTCTGCTCTTTGATTTGCCCTATTTGAGAACCCCTCCCTAAATACTGCAAACCTCTTTAGTGATACCAGCATGCCGGCGTCTGAACGAAGTGATGTCACTCACTCGGTTCCTAAACTCCTACGGAGTTTCCTTAGCAACCACACTGCGTGTTCTGTAGTTGTTATTCTCGCGAGAGCAGAAGAACCACCCATGGGAGATCTTTTCTGCTCTCCCATGTCAATCAAATCATGATATAGTATTTTTTAAACAGGTTTTTATACCAAACTATACATTTGTCAGCAAAACTGCTAGCACAATGTGTAATAAGAAGCTTATGCTCTTTTAAAAGAGCATAAGTAAAAATAACAACAACAAAAAAAACAAGTATAGGTATCCTTTAACTATATTTTTTCAAGAGAATTACTTTTTTATGTGACAAATCTGTGTACATTAGTAGACTTATGATACTGTTTATATACATCTGTAATATTGCTGTAGGTGCTGACGGCATCCTGATTTTGACCCACATAGTGGATTACTGTCAAAACAGTGCTGTTGAGGTGATTCATCTGAGGTGACCTGAAAGGCTGAGCACACATTAAGGATATGAATATGCTAAGCGTTTAATGTACTGATTGCTATTTGACTGTCAACATACTACCCCAATATGCATGCTAGAGGCAACTAGAAAAAAGACAGAGTATGTATTGGGGATCCCAGATGTAGAATTTTTGAACATCAGAGCCAAGTCAAACCACGACCACTTCCATGACAGGGAAAGGAAGTGATGTCATAGAAGGACTTAAGTAGCCATGAGTGTTTGGCGATTGGTGTGGGAACACTTGAGATAATTAGCAATGATATATAAATGTGTTTAGCCCTCAAACATATTAGGCTTACTGTTTCTTTAAAATAGGGCAGAACCAAGTGTTCCATGATGTCAGTGTAGCGGATTACGTTTGGATGTCCATAATTCTTCCTATTGCAACATTATTTCCTATGGTTTTGTTACTTGTATGTACTGTATTTCAAAAGCATTCGTCTGGTTGTTCGGTAAAAACGCAATAGATACAGAATTTAATACCTCCATTCGACATATGAACAAACTTCCGAACAACCAGACCCCCCCTGAGAGAAGTGTGGCTCCAATTTACCTCCCCATCGTTCTTCACACCAGCCTAATTGTAAATTATACGAATGTACTGGGTATTTCCTGGGTGGGCGCCATTCGACATACGAACACGTAGCAGCGGCGATCTTGCCATAGGAACGCCCAGCGGTGTTTGGTCGTCGAGTGTCTGGAACTCAAATCGGACACTCGTCCACGCGAACACCGCAGAGACCTCTATACCTCGTGAACACACGAACGGCCCGGCGTTCGGTAGAAAGATGCCCATGAACCAGGGGATTCATACGTTTCACGTTCAGTGTTTTCGTGTCTTTTACCCCGCGAATGGAGACCGACCACAAGGCCAGAATACATGGAACTGTTTTTGGCTATTGCCTCGTGTCTGGTCGGTCAAACTAACACTTCCAGGAAATTCCCGAACCCCTCATCTGATCTGGGTGATTTTTGAGTATGTTGCTCACCCAGATCTTGGCTATCAGGGGATGTATCATTTAGGGGTGTATGTCATGTCTTTGGGGTACATCTGGAAAACGGGGAAAATTGTGTGTTAAAACTGTTCGGTTAATTGTATTATCTCTCAGGCTGGGGGAGGAGATGTGTGGGCTGTAACCTGTATGTGTTTGGCTAATGTACATTTTTCTGTGGGTGTCTCCCTTGCATGGGAGAGATGCATAAAAGCAGGGTATGTGGCATTAAACATCAGTTCTGCTCCTGATACTGTGTGTCGTCCAGTTATTGGGAAAGGTGATGGGATATTCGTGGATTATTTCATTTACTACTGATGCTGTTCTTCCTGTGCTAACTTCTTGTTCCTGAGCAACTCCTGTAATACCAAGTGGAGAAGTCTATATAGAAATAGCACTCCGCTACAGTCAGTGCGTGTGTGCATTCGTCCAAATGCCAAAGGCGGCAGAAGAAGATACGGTGGCATCCAAAGGAGCATTGGTTGAGGAAAGAGGAGTGAAGTTGCAACTGGAGGTATGACAGTGGCTTGATCATGTCCTAATTAAAGAGCAACAATGTTCATAGAAAAGGCATCTGGTACCCCAAAAAGTAGATAACTAATGACAACTAGCTGCTGAATTAGAAAAACTGCATTAGTTCATACAGACGCATTAAAAACAAATACAACACAAAAGACTATGCTTTACAATAAACAGCTTCTAAGTCGAATTCAACAGATAAATGTGGCTCAGTGTCCTAAAAATGTTTTGGGGTCTTTCTGAGTTACTCGGGTGTTAACAGATCAGGCTTCCTCTTTCTGTTCATTCGTAAAGTGACCTTCACGTAGACTTGGTGACAAGTGCCATGCATAACAATGTGTTGACATTCACAAGAATAAAACATGGTCTATTAAATATTTCTTTAAACATAGATATTCTGATTCAGTTCATCAAGAATAAATCAAACTGAATCTGTTTTTGCTTTTCTGTACTATCATGTTATGAAGTTATTTGTCTGCGCTGTATTATTGTCTATATTGTATTATACTGCATGAAACATCAATCAGTCAACTCAAAGAGCAACCAATATTCTATGATGTTTATGAAAGGCTTTCTGGGGATGTGTGACATCCTCATTTTAAATCCTGTACTGCAATATAGGATGACAAGGGAGTTATTGCATCCACTGTTAATATAATTTCTCCAGCTATCTTTTTTAAAAATCAATAACGCTGGCCATTTTGAGAGCTGCCACTCAAAGAGTTTAACAGTAGAGTGAGTTTAACAGTGGAGTAAACTCATAAGAAAGAAATTTAGTGCTACATATTACCAGGAGGAGTAATATAAAATGCGTGTGCACCTGTTATGTCGTGTTCTATATGAGTGTGAAATTTTGCATCACAAAAGCCTGCAGAAAAAAGACATAAGACACAAGGCCAGACATACAGAGGTGATATCGAAAGGATCAATACATTAAAATTGCAGAAAATCAACCTTGATGCAGGAGAATGGCACTCAAGACTAAGGTAACACAATTCCTCCTGCCACACACTTGATGGTTGTCCACTAGGTGGGAACCACCTGGCAAAAGTGAAGAAATGTACAAAGTTTTGGAGAACACTACTACCAATAAGGTTCAACCATAGAGAGGACCTTGTATGCATAGGAAACATTAACAAAAATGTGCCCATGAAGTATTTAGCAGGATGGTGGTACACTGGTGGCAAGTGATCTAGGGGAGCAATTGCCCACCCTGTGGTGACGCCATAGTGGTGGAGTTGATCATATATCCATCTGTAATGTAATGAATAACTGGGCAGTTGACACTCTCAGCCAATGAATATCGACTGCTGTGGCTTATGGCTTCAGCAAGGAATCCAATGGATGGAGGAAATGCCACATTAAAATCCATGAACACAATGAGCTAAAGGTGCATAGGTATGAGAAGTGGCTGCAAGAAACTAGGAAGGACCTACTAGAGGTCTGGACAATGGTACGTTTTTGACATGCCTAAATGCAGACTTCTTATCTGAGAGATTCCCATCAGAAAGACTTGCAGAATGCATAATTGCAACCCAAGGATTGATAGAACATTTGGTGTGTTGATCTCTCTCAAAAACATATTTTAATCCTATGACAAAAAAAACAATTCTTTGTTGTCAATCCTATGTGTGAATGAAAGGGAGGTGTGAGAGAGTACTAGCATGGGATCAAAAAATGAACCATGGCGCGTAGTTAGAGAACCTTGAAAACTATTTGAATGGGTTAAATCCCAGCTAGCTGAGTCCATTCTATGATGACCTTCAATTTTTAGGGTTGAACGGACAGATTGATTGGGGTATATTTGTTAAAATCATGAACTGACAAGGGAACTGTACATTTTCAATTATATACCCCAGTTGGATCATTTTTAAGAGTCTCCTGTTTTTACCTACATATGTATTAACTGTATTAACTCTCTACATTAAGGGTTTCATCACAATTAATATTTTTTTACACCTATGTTAATTTCTCTTGCTAATTTGGTTATTATTGCTTTATATATGAACATGTTTACCTGTTTGCACAGATATGGGAAACAAAATTCCTCTGCACCACGCTCTGGAAAAAAAAAATCCACTTTACCCTTTCAAATTAAACTCAAGGAGACACCAGTACAGATCCCTTTTTTATATCATATGTGAGCTTCATTTAGTAAGGCAGGTGAAATGACACAATAACATGTCCCTTCGCAGCATAGCTCTGCGAAACCCAGGTCAGCCTTTTAACAGCTAAATTCCTGCAGGGCCTTTCTGCTCACACATTCAAAGAAAAACCTATGAACGTCCTTTTGTTCCGCAATAAGGAAAACAGTTGCCATTTTTTCCAGGGCTATGACAGACAACATCAAGATGCATCTTACATCTGGAACACTGAAGGAACGGCCAAGGTCAATGTGATATTTTGACCTTTTAAAGTTATGATTAATTTGAGAGAGCAAGTGGCTGCTTTTATAGTCACAGAATTACCAAAAGGAAAGATGATGAATTGAGTTAATAAAACAACATCATTTTATAACCACAGAGGCATTTAACCTGGGAGTTTTGTGGGGATTTATGAAATAAAGGATTTTGTTAAATTATGAATGTAGGTAACAATCCACAATTGTATTAACGTAACCCATAATTTGACCAAAACCCCCCAATATTTTCATATTACGGTACTTTACAGTTGGATATTTTAAAATATTGTTTATGTTTATCACAAAGGTTTATGAATTACACCTGCAGCTGAGAAGGTGTCCACGGACCTCAGCAGGTGCCAAGAGGGTCAGTAGAACAAAACAAACATGAATTTCTGTGTAAATGTTATGAGATGATATAATCATAGGAAAAATGTGGTATATTTTCAATTCAACACTACTTGACTTGGTGCATTATTTAATGTAAATGCAATATTGTGATATTAGTCGTGAATAATAAGCTGTTATGTCCCTTGTGTAATGCTTAATGTTTAATCTCACAACTGTAAGAATAAAGCTGCAGTATAAACGGGGTGTATCCCTCCCCCTGGGTTCAGTAGTGTACTGCCCACAAAATATTAAGGCATTCTGCCAAAGTGAGAACGACTCAGGAAGGCTCTGTGCATTGGCAACCCCAAGACGTGGTGACCAGCATGACTGCCTCCCAGTCTCCTCACACACCTCCTTTTTGGAAGGGTATGACCCAACCACATCACCAGTGTCACTCACTGTTGTCTTTTTCAGCCCATCTTGTCTAGATATTGCTTTATTACCTCCCAATGTTGGGTGGGTGGCAGTGGAAGTCTTGGAGGAGTGAGTAAGTGCAGTATAGTATGATGTAGGTATCATGTTGAGGCTATGTGTTACATTGGCTATCCATTGTATATGTTACCCCTGTGCAGGCTAGCACACTAGTGGGTTACTAACAAGGTGGGGGCCATCCTGGTTGACAGGCAGCAGGGGTTGTACAGAGAAAAACCCCTTCTCACCAGAGTCGCTCAGTTGAAGTATTGAATGTCCACCAGTCAGCTAGAGAGCTATTGGGATCACTCTATTCACTGGCTGCACAGCATAGAATCAGTAGAGAGCTGCAATGAGCTGTGCATCCAGTGCACAGTGTGATCTTAGCCAGGGTTTATATATCTCCACATGCCTCCTCGTTGAAGGCATGTAGAAATTGAGCCAGTGCAAGCATACTCCCATTGCTGCATACTAATTGCAGCTGCTGGGTGCCAGCAGGGCCCATGCCTGCACCATTAAACAAAGCACAGTCCTGAGGAGTTGTACTAAACACAGCTTCTGGCAATTCAATCTGTAATATAGCATGATATTACTAACGACTGAGCCCTGAGGGAGCTGTGTTTTAAGGAAACCCATATATGACTTCTTCGCTCCATTGGACACTAGAAATTAGGGTCCTATTCTACCATTACGAAAGTAGGGGGGGAACCTCAGAGAAAATTAAATGTAACAGATCACAAGAGGCAAGAAAAGAGAAGAGGAAGGAGCATAGAAAAGAGTATGCAAAAGCTGAATAAGGGATGGGTAAAATAAGGGGCATTTAGTAAGAGACATTAAAGGGTAGAACGGGGGCATATAGAACCGGGAAATGCATGAGGAAAGGGCATATAAAATGGAGAAAACAAGACATATGGATAGATAGCCTCCTGGCTGTCAATCAGACAACCATTATTTTACTTCCTGGTTGTTTACTTCAGTGGAGCTAAACTCAAGAGGCAGGCAACTGTTCAGAGCATCAGCCTTGCAAATATCTCTAATTAAGCTGCATTGGGAAGTCTGTTATTGGATCGGTTGTTTGCAAAACAAAAAACACAAGAGTACAATGCACACACTAAAAATGGTGAAATACTTACTGCAGGGTGCTCCAGAAAGGGAGGGACAATCCTTGGAGACATCAAATGGAAGAAAATAAATATCCAGACACACCTAAGGTTTCTTCTAAAAGTCAGTCTTTTTATTTGGAACAAGAAAGTGGTCTCCACACCTTAGGTGTGCCTGGATATTTATTTCCTTCCATGGAATTGGATCAGTGCCAGAATTAACAAAGAGAGGGCCCTAGTGCAAGTATTTATTTGGGCCCACCTATCACAAGAGTGGCCAAAAGGTATATTCTCATCTGTCGTACAAATCAAACAATGCTTTGTCAGCTGGGGATCTACCATGTGTCCATCCTTGCAGGGTTGTATTTAGCACTGAGCAGAGTTTGTGTGTTTGAATGTGAGCATGTTTGTGTATGGACTATGTTGGTATGTAGTGTTGGTGTTTAAATGCAGGCATGCATTTGTGTGTAGTGTGGTTTTTGGATGGAGTGGTGTGTTTATATATACAGACGTGTGTTTGTATGTAGTGTTGATATTTGACTGCAGGGGTATATTTGTGTGTAGTGTTGGTGAGATTCTGACATGTATGCATGTATACACACTGACACACAAGCAGATACACAGACACACAGCTAAACACTAAAACACATACTGATACATAGACACAGATGCACAGACATGTAGATAAATCAAGACCATCAAGTTCAACCTTGAAACACATTATTTTATGTTGCTGATTACGCCACAAAAAGGGAAAACATTTCTTCTTAACTCGATAACGATAATCTGATTTCTAATTGGATCATCAACCTATTCACATGTTTTGCTATAACTTCTGACACCAAGTTGTTTTGCTGTATCTGGGATATAATGAATCACACCAATATGAATAAAATAGATTTTATTACATAAATCATTAAATATTGCCAAAGAATATATCGTTAACATTATTACAGAATATATCAAGTAATAGTATTATTAGGATATACAAAACTGGAGAGAGAAAAACTCCCACCAAATTTGTAGTGGTTGTGAGGTCATACAGGGCCTAACCCAGAGAAAGGAGATAATAGAGAGGGCTTGAAAACAGGACTGCAAGGAGGCACACCTGGTTCCAGTCTTATTACCCTAATGGAAATTACTAAGTAACGGTAATTGGCATATAGTTAAGTGTATTTAAATATTAATATATATATTATTAAAATATACTTAGAATAACTTTTACTTACTTTTAAAACTTTTTTACAGGCAGCAGGGGGACAGCCTGCTACCCCTGCTGGCACTGCATGAGCCGGCTATGTGATCGCAAGGACCCCATAATCACATGGCCCTGGAGGGGGGATCGTGCAGAAGGGGGTTGCCTAGACTCCCAGACAGCCCCCTGGATCGCGACCGCCGACATTGGATCAGCGGGACCCAGTTAATCCCCATGGACGGCGGGGACGTTCTCCCATCATCATTTAGGGCCCCCAACAGCTGCCAATTGGTGGGAGCTTGCAATAGGTTCCACCCCTCATTATTCAGGTGTACACTAGGTTCCCCGTTCAGATGCCCACACTCACTGACAAGGACACTATGTACCCCCCAGTTAATTATTTTGATGTGTCCCACCATGGAGGGCCTATGCCAGGTCTCCCTTGATTGGATTAGTGACTGGGCACACATAGAGCATAGCCACTGGCTGCTCACTCCTTAGTAGATATGTCCCTAATCACGGCATGGTGGGTAGGGCAGAAGGGAGAATTGAACCTCCCAATTTTACTAATACTAAGTGTTTTACTTATTATTAGTAAAGTTGTCTGAAAGACCACAATTAAGAAAAGAGTTTTTAGTAATATTGGTATTTCAGCTGTTTAGTTTTTAGCATCCTAATACTTGTGTGGTTGCTATTTTTGGTACTCTTAAATATTATGGTTTCACAAGGGTACCAATTTAGAGTTATCTACTAAACGGCAGGAACACCATTGCCGTGAAAGGGTGTACATGGTCTGCGACAATCTCTAAGTAGGTGGTACGTGTCAAAGTAATATCTAAATGATGACAGAACCCAATGTTTCCCAGCAGAACAATGCCCTGAGCATAACACTGCCTCCCCCAGCCTGCCTTCTTCCCGTAGTGCATACTGATGCCATCTCTTCCCCCAGGTAAACAACCGACAAGCACCTGGCCAGCCACCAGATCTAAAAGAAAATGTGATTCATGGAACCAGGCAACTTTCTTCCATTGCTCCATAGTCCGGTTCTGATGCTCATGTCTGTGTATTAGAAGCAGATGCTATTCACGTGCAATTTGAAACAGGCAGTAAGTGTTAGGCCTGGTTAGAAAGGAAGGTGACTTAGATATAGTCACACATTCATTTACAGCTTGGCTAGTGTGAGTGCAGGGTTTAATTGTGTCTGTTTATATTATGGCTGTGCAGTGTGAATTCATTGTAGGCCTGTACCATCACAGGGCTGGCTTGGGATAGTGGGATTTGTGGTGAAGGTTGTATAGTTCTGTTTTCCGCTGTTTGGTGAATGAATACAGCACTGCAGAGCGCTGCAATGTTTATGCTGAGATTAGATTCGATCCTCGCTCAGTGGGACAGTTTTCTCATTAGACATGGCAGCTCACTGACAGCATGCTGCTCTGTATGGTCACATGACCAGTAGTGGGCGTGGTTTCCCGGCGAGCCAAGCAGCCTGTTCCCTGGGTTAAACGCTCTATCTCTCTCCGCTGTCAGCCTGCCCTGGGAATGGGGTCAGTTGTCCCGCTGTCAGGGTCACCCTGTGTTAAATATTTTCAAACCTTGAGAGCAGTGACAGGAGTAGAGGGTCCATGAGTTTGTCCTGGTGTCAGCCATGGAGCGTAGGGACTATCTGTCATCCCTGATGGTGAGTCCCATTCACAGCGTGCCAGGATCTGTAACACTGACACACACAGAGCATGGAACACTGACACACATAGAGCATGGAACACTGGCACACACACACACACAGAGCATGGAACACTGACACACACACAAAGCATGGAACACTGACACACATAGAGCATGGAACACTGACACACACACAGAGCATGGGACACTGGCACACACACACACACACACACACACACAGAGCATGGAACACTGACACACACACACACACACACAGAGCATGGAACACTGACACACACACAAAGCATGGAACACTGACACACACACAGAGCATGGGACACTGACACACACACAGAGCATGGAACACTGACACACACACACAGAGCATGGAACACTGACACACACACAGCATGGAACACTGACACACACATACACACAGAGCATGGAACACTGACACACCCACACACAGTGCATGGAACACTGACACACCCACACACAGTGCATGGAACACTGACACACCCACACACAGCGCATGGAACACTGACACACACACAGAGCATGGAACACCGACACACACACAGAGCATGAAAACTGACACACACACAGAGCATGGACTTGGGCACACACACAGAGTACGGAACACACACACACACAGAGCATGGAACACTGACACACACAGAGCATGGAACACTGACACACATAGAGCATGGAACACTGACACACACACACACAGAGCATGGAACACTGACACACACACACAGAGCATGGAACACTGACACACACACACACACAGAGCATGGAACACTGATACACACACAGAGCATGGAACACTGACACACACACACAGAGCATGAAACACTGACACACACACACACACACACAGAGCATGGAACACTGACACACACACAGAGCATGGAACACTGACACACACACAGAGCATGAAACACTGACACACATAGAGCATGGAACACTGACACACACACACACACACAGAGCATGGAACACTGACACACACACACACAGAGAGAGTATAGAACACTGACACACACACAGAGAGCATGGAACACTGACACACACAAAAGCATGGAACACTGACACACACACAGAGTGGGACACTGACACCATAGGCATGGAACACTGACACACACAGAGCAGAATACACACACAGAGCATGGAACACTGACATACACACACACATGGAACACTGACACACACACATACACACAAGAGCATGGAACACTGACACACCCACACACAGTGCATGGAACACTGACACACCCACACACATGGAACACTGACACAATACACACAGAGCATGGAACACTGACACACCCACACACAGCGCATGGAACACTGACACACCCACACACAGCGCATGGAACACTGACACACACACAGCGCATGGAACACTGACACACACACAGAGCATGGAACACTGACACACACACACACACACACAGAGCATGGAACACTGACACACACACACAGAGCATGGAACACTGACACACACACACACAGAGCATGGAACACTGACACACCCACACACACACAGAGCATGCAGCACTGACGCACACAGAGCATGCAGCACTGGCGCACACAGAGCATGCAGCACTGGCGCACACAGAGCATGCAGCACTGGCGCACACAGAGCATGCAGCACTGGCGCACACAGAGCATGCAGCACTGGCGCACACAGAGCATGCAGCACTGGCGCACACAGAGCATGCAGCACTGGCGCACACAGAACATGCAGCACTGGCGCACACAGAACATGCAACACTGGCGCACACAGAACATGCAACACTGACTGACGCAGCATGCAGCACTGACACACACAGAGCATGCAACACTGACACACAGAGCATGCAGCAATGACACACACAGAGCTCAGCTTATGCACAGCCCTTTGGGAAACAAAGTGTGGGAAACAGAGGGTTAAGTGTGTGCAATTGCTGCTGAAAATATGTTGGGAAGCAAGGGACGGTGTACAGTGGCTGCTGCAGAATGTCTTTGAATGCAGAGTGTTGTGTGTTCAGTGGCTGCTGCATAATGTCTTGGAGTGCTGAAGATGGTCTGTGAAGTAGCTGCAGCAGAGCCTCTTGAGAAACAAAGGGTTATGTGCTTTTACAGGTGCAACTACAGAACCTGTAAAACATCATGAGAAGCAGCAATGTCTCTTCTGAGCTAAATAAAAAAGGAACCAAGCTCATAACTTACACCAGGGGTAGTCAACCTTTTAATACCTACCGCCCACTTTTGTATCTTTGATCTCCTCATCAGTCTGAGGGGGCTTACAGCAAGGCTGGCTCTGCATCGAGGCCCACTGGGCATTTTCTGCAGAACCCACCACCGCCCACCTGAAATCCCAAATCGCGCACTAGTGGGCGGTAGGGACCAGGTTGACTACACAGTGGTCTTACACAGTTTTTGCAAAAAAAATAAAAAATCACTTAATCATTGTGTCATTTGAAATATACACTGATAGAATTGATAAAAAGTTGTTACAAAATTATCAACTTAAAGGGATAGATACTATAGTGCCAGGAATAAAAAACTGTATTCCTGACAATATAGCTCCCAATGCCTTCCCCTCCATCGCGTCCCTCTGCCCAGGTGAATAAATGGTTAAAAACCCTTTTATTTACTTACAGTGTCCGTATTGCACTTTTGCATCTGCGATAGGATGTCTATCGGCACTGGGTTGGGTACTCCGCCTCCTTCTCCATTCCGCTACGAGTGGGCGCTAATGGGCATGTCCAGCAAATGCTGCACATGCATTATTATTATTATTATTATTATTTATATAGCGCCATCAGATTCCGTAGCGCTGTACAATGGGGGGGACTAACAGACATGTAATTGTAACCAGACAACTGGACATACAGGAACAGAGGGGTGGAGGGCCCTGCTCCATGAGCTTACATTCTGAATCAATGCTTTCCTCCTATCAGGAAAAAAAATCTGACTCTGGGTGTCCTCATGCAGAGCGCGAGGACGTCCAACATCAGATAACAGACCAAAGGTCTGTTATGATGCAGGAAGCGCCTCCAGTGGCTGTCTCCGAGACATTACATTGCAGCACTAAGTGCAATACGCACACTGTACCCTGACCACTTCAATAAGCTGAAGTGGTCTGGGTGCTTATAGTGTCCCTTTAAAAACGAACATGCTATATTTAGCCTAACATTTAATTGACTCACCCCTAATATGATGGCTTGAACTGCTTCTCTTTGGTGAGGCATGTAATTAGCTGGTACTGATGATGTTGCCACTTGCAACTGATTTTCCAGGTTTGCATTAGTCAGTCTGGAGCTCTCTGCAATGCTCACTACAGACAAGCTCACTGACACACATGTTCACTGACACACACATGCTCACTACAGACAAGCTAAAACTATTGAATTTTTTAATTTATCATTTTTCATTCACACTGAACCCTCCACACACACACACACATGCTGACCCATAAACCAATGGACACAAACACAGACACACACAAAGTGACCCATACACTAACACACACATACAATGACCCATACACACATGCACTGACACAAACACACTAACACACACAATGACCCATATACACATGTACTAACACACACACACACACATTGACACACAAATTACAGATCCTCTCCCCAATGTCTTTATAGGCTGTCATTAGGTCTGCAGCTGGGATGAGGACTTTAAAGTCCCTCTCCTGCATGCAATGATTGTTCAGTCAGCACCAGCTTCAGCAGTCCAGCAGGAAATTTCCTGACCTGTCTTAAAGAAATGTCATGGTGCTTAGAGTGTTTCCCATCCTGTCTCAAAGGAACACTTCAAGCACCATAACTACTTTAGGGGATATGGTGTCAGGAGTGCCCTGGTAAGACATCACAATATTTTAGCACGGTTTGACAACTTACCTGGGTCTTCCTTTGCTACCTCTTTGCATCCACTACATCCTGTCTTCTCCAGCAGGAGAATCTTGTTTTCCTATTAGAGCAAAGAGGCTCTCAGTCAATGATTGTGGTCCTGATATGCGCTAATTTCTCCTGCTGGGGGAGACTGAGTGGGGCTAATGTGGCACTGGTGCCCGAAGGGACCCAGGTGAGTTGTTTGACGTTTTACCGTGAGATGGCACCAGGGCACTACTGGCACCATAACCAAAAAATATTATTTTTTTGGTGCTCAGAATGTTCCTTTAAAGGGACACTGTAGGCCCTGTAACTGCTTAATGTCATTGAAGTGATTATAGTGTCTGGAGTCTGCTGTTGCTTTCCTTTCATTCACGTTAAACCATTTTTTATATTTTATTGCTAAATGAGAGTCCCCAGCAGCAGATCTCATCTGTGCTGCTTTAGCTAATGAAGAAGCATTAGCCTGAGCAGTAACAAGTGGCTGTGATTGGCTGAGAGAGCTGGTGTGAATTGGTATAATTAGAAGGAAGTGTGCAATTTCTGCCTTAGCCATAATTCCAGTAGGGGCTGGGATGTGGGCACTTGAAATGGTTGATCAATGAATGACTTTGCCAGTGGACTCCATGCACTTTAATGGATGCAATAAGATGTAATGGTTGTAGTGCCTACTTTGTCTCTTTAATGAAGTGAAACATATGTTGTCCCTATAACCTTGCAAATTAAAACTGTTGTTTTTGAGCAATGGGAGTGTTTACATTTTGCAATTATTTTAGCCTACTAGTGGATGGTCAGACAAAATACCACTCACTATTGGCTTCGGACACAAATGGATTAAAAAATTTTTGACATTCGACAATAGAATACAAAGTATATTTATGCAGGATGCTTTCTCACTTATGACTTTTGCCTAATTAGATTCTTTTAGCACTGGATTGGTGGTATATGACAATTGCTTTGCATACATTGTGTCCTCAATACTTCTCTAGGAGAAGCATCTGGCTAGGAAAAAGGCAGCAGTCATGACTTCACAGAATTTCCCCTCCTTCCTTGTGTTGTTTGAAAGCAGTCTTTTCATCTCTGATACAGGTTAACGGCTAGATAAACAGAACAAGATGGTTCCAACTGGAGGTTACTTCCTGGTTAGAAAAAAATATGCCTGTAGCTGCATGTACAGAATATTTTGAAGGTGTTTCAAAAGGAACATTTTCTTTTATTCCATAAAATGCATTAATAAAAAGAGTGTGTTTTTTAGCTGATGCTTTGTCTACTGACTAGGAAATATTTTTTCCCATATCCCATGTACCCACTTTGGTATGATAATGGAATGTTCATTCTTCTTGACCTGTTTTATGATTGCCCTGCACAGCATTGATTGTTTAATCTTCCCCACGTTTGGGGTCGGGGATACCCAGTTTATTGTTCAGCTGACACTCTCAACCATAGCTTGCCTTGTACAGCAGGGTTTAGCTTTGGAGAGCTAATGAAAGCTCCTGCTTAGAAACGTCTGTTTGGCTGTCCCTAGTAGTGGTGCCTAGTGGACCCAATGTAAAGAGTTAAACCATTCTAAAACGGTTTGACTAATTACAATAGGGGGGTTTCCCAGGCCACTCCTGGCACCATAACCTGAAGTTGTTATGGTGGCAAAGTGTTCCTTTAACCCCTTAAGGACCAAACTTCTGGAATAAAAGGGAATCATGACATGTCACACATGTCATGTGTCCTTAAGGGGTTAAAGGAATTATTTGCCCAAACATGTTTCAATATAGTAAATATTTTGTCCTAGTTCATTGTCGGCTGATGTTTTCAGCTAATGAATACATTGCAAAATGGACAAAATAAGAGGGGTTTACTCCAAGCACCATGACCACTTTGGAGATTTGAAGTTCTCAAGGAACCTGGAGTCTGTATGTGCAGCGTTGAACTTTGCACATGCACAGATTAACTCCTTAGCTGTAGCACCACCTCTGGCAACATCATTAGTCAGCCCAGAACAAATTTCAACAAATTGAATTTTGTGCAAAACTGGTATCTAACGCCAGCACAGACAACCAATGGAATCACGCCACACTACCTCCCCATACTACTCATATCCTCTCCTCAATCTGACCATCCTTTCCCTTTGAAGGAGGTACATTTTAGTGTTTCTTTTTTTTTTGAGTGAGCAGACCACTTCCGAAAAGGTCACTTTAGCCAAAACCTACCAATATTACCAATGTGGAAGTGGAACGTCTGCATTAGTAATATGGTCAACGATGTGCTGGGCTACAGGGACCTGGGACCACTTGGTTTGTGTCAAACTGGTGAAATGGTTAGATATAGGGAGATATTGACACACAATAACTACAGCGCACTGTAGTGGTTGGGTGCTTGGTGTGTACTTTGTGTAACACAATAGATAGCAATTAACATTTTATAATTATATTATTTATAAAAAAAACTTATTTTGCAGTGCTGGGTTGAGATGGAGGAACAAGAAAACATGACAAATGAGTGAACACATTTTGATCTAAAATTAGAGAATTTAATCTCCCCACAATCAAATTGAAAATTCAATACTAAATACTTAAAAAAATAAAAAATAAAATAACAAAAATTGAAGTTTAGAAACAATTCCAAAATTTAGGTACAACTAAACCACTCTACTTAAATGATGCTGTTATAAAGTGCTGTTTTTCCCCCAAACGTTTTATTCCATGTAACATGTTATTCATGCCAAAGATTTTGCAAACCTACGCTTGGCTCCGTTTTAGGAAAATCTGTGTTAATATATGAGAAAACACACTACTGTACTTCATTTTCTTTAATTTAACCTATTGTTTTCATAACAGTGGTACTGCCAATGAAATACAGCATTATGCTGTAAACGATAACAGAGTATAAAGATAACCTTTCTTTCTACAAAGCCACATTTCCTAAGCTTCTCATGACAGGCTCTCTTTAACAGATACCAGTTTCAAACAAACAAACATAAAAACATGTGCATGCAAAAATAAAACCATGGAATATTATAAAGACCTAAATCTATCCAATGCACATATGTTGTGCTGGTGCCTGGAGTGTACCTTTAATGGCACTGCTATGAACCAGGAATTGTGATGTAACACCTACCCCTCACTCCTACCTCTGTCCTACCTCCCTTTTACAAGTTTAACCCTACTTTGAAACAGTTTGCCAAGCAAAATTAATTTCTCACATGAAGCCAATAGATCGGCTTCATTAACATGTAACTCATGCATCCGAGTGACATCTCTCGATCCATTCTTAGATTTAACTGGCTGAAAAGTGTGAGCTGTAATTCCTAGAGAAATAATCACAGCAACTACAGGAGAACCACTTGTAGATGGTTATTGGCATATATCTGTATTTATTAATTGTGTGCTTTACGTGGCGATATTCAGCAACTTCTGAACTTTTTTTTTTTTTTCTGTTTCTCCATGTCTCAATGTATTTTTTTGTCTTCAAGTAGATCCTACTGAGGTCAAGTGACTGACTTGTCTAGTCAAGAATACTGCACTAGCCCTGAAACCCTCCTTAATTGTATGAGCTGTATACGTTGGGTTATTGTCCAGTTGTAATATGAAATGCTTGCTGAAACGACTCATGTTTTTTGTACACTTCAGAATTTATTCTGTGTCTGCTATCCCCTGTCACATCACCAGTAAAGACTAGAGAGCCTGTTCCAGCTGCAGGACTGCATGTCCAGGTTATAAATTAATCTTGCGTTTTCAGTTCTTTTCGTTCCCTATGCTCTTCCTTTCACTGTGGTTCAGAGTAATCTTAATTGTATGAGTCTGTAAGATTCTTTCTTACAGACTCCAGGATTTTTCTTTTTATCTGGATATTAACACATTGATTTTTTTTTTTTCCTGTTCCTGAGGTTTACCAGTGGTTTGCATCTTGTGTTAAGCTCTCAGAAATGATCCTGGTGTCTTATTCCCTGTATGTTACTCTTTGACACTTATATGCTTACATCCTGGAGAGTATTCTTAATTTCTTAAACAGTTAGAAAGGGTATTCATACGATTGCCTGGGATAAGCATTATCCCTTAAGCACTGCACTTGACTGATTTCCAGTTACCAAAGACAATAAACGATATTCATTATTGCCTTGGATGGTTACAGCCAGTCGAAGTGACATAAAAACATATGGGACAAGCTAAGTTACATGTATTGGCACAAATTCAAATTATGTGTCTGTAGACTTTCTGCTGAAAATGTTTGCTTTCTACAAAAAGTTCTCTTTCTGTTTATTGCTTGCTCTTTGCTGATGCCATGCTTACAGAGATTGGTGACCTGATCGCTCATACACTGTTTGGAGTTATACTGATGGTCCTTCTGTAGTTAAAGGGTCACTATAGTCAATGAGAGAACCTTAGCTTAATGAAGTAGTTTTGGTGTACAGATCGTGACCCTGCAGTTTCACTGCTCAATTCTCTGCCATTTAGGAGTTAAATCACTTTGTTTATACAGCTCTAGTTACACCTCCCTTCATGTGACTTGCACAGTCTTGCTAAACACTTCCTGTAAAGAGAGATCGAATATTTACATTTCCTTTATTGCTCAGTCTGCTTAATTTAGAATTTATCTCCTGCTCTGTTAATAACTTTCTAGACCATGTAGGAGCTCACTGTGTGATTAAAGTTCGGCTTACAGAGCAGGAGATTACAACTTCTAAAGTAAGTTAACATCTAATTTTTAAAAAATGTGAAACCTATTTTAGTGCAGGCTGTGTCTGTCAATGAAGGTGTGACTAGGGCTACATGGACAAAAACAAACATGATTTAAATAAAGTGTCCCTATGACTTAAAGGTATTCTCCAGTGCCAGGAAAACAAACCTGTTTTCCTGGCACTGTCGAATCCTGGAGTGCCCCCCTCCCTCCAGCCCCCCATCCCATGTCGCTGAAGGGGTTAAAACCCCTTCAGACACTTACCTGAATCCAGCACCGATGTCCCTCAGCGCTGGTTCAGGCTCCGCCCATGCTCCTCTAATGCGAATGCAAGGCCATTGCCGTGTATGCACATTAGGTCTTTCCTGCCGGCAGACCTTGGTGGGGAAGACCTAATGTGTATGCGCAGTAATGGCCTTGCGGGTGCATTAGACCTCCCCATAGGAAAACGTTATTCAATTCCTATGGGGATTCCTGCGACGCTGGAGGTCCTCATGCATAGCGTGAGGACATCCAGCGTCGTTTAGGCGACCAAAAGTTGTTTAAGAAGCCAGAAGGTAGACAGCCACTAGAGGAGGACTTAACCCTGCACGGTAATTATTGCAGTTTATAAAAATTGCAATAATTACACCTGCAGGGTTAAGGGTGATGGGTGTTGGCACCCAGACCACTTCAATGGTCTGAAGTTGTTTGGGTGCCTACAGTGTCCCTTTAAGGTTATGCTTAGATATGTGCAAGTTTAAAGGGTAGGATAACAACTGAAACCACCTCTCGCTTGCTAATCGGTTATGCAGAGAACGGTAATTGTTCTTACCATTGCTGGCGCACAGTGAGGAGTCAGAGTGCAGGCCGAGGGAACTCAGTGGCTGAGCTCTGTCATTTGTAAATGCTCAGATTGCAAAGGAGCACTTAAAGTGGTCAGCACCCTCACCAGATGCACACTGCATGCTCTCTGTCAACTGCTTTGTAATGAGGACACATGCTCCCCACCAGACCCAACCCTGCCTCTTGCCTGTGGCATTGTTAAACGAAAGAAATGCTTACCTAAAGCCCAGGAACTGCTTTGGGTGATTCTACACCAGTGAACCCTGGACAGAGTTTTAAATCCAGGGGTTATTCCTGGGCCTGCCTAGTCACTGCAGTAAAAGGAGGAGGTAGAGTATCTACAATTCTGCTCCATGAAGAACCATTGTTTTCTTCTTTTTTTTTTTTTCTTTCTTTCTTTAAACTTGATCAGTGTTTTAAGGACCCCTTGCTCTTAGTTTCACAAAGCAGAAGCTCTAGCTCTCCCCCTTTCAGCAGTCTGTGATTTACGTAACATCTGTTGTTAGACTGAGATTTCATCTATTTGATGAGATCACCACAGGAATACTAATGAATATTTTCTAGATAAAAATCAATTCATGCAAAACTACCAAACAGGATTGAAGTATAATTAAATTATCGATTTATTGTTGCAGTGATAGGTGTCAGGGATCATGCAAATGTCTCTTTGAACAGTCACTTTTATCCAAAATAGTAAAAAAAAAGAAGAGTACTTTGTTACAATTCTAGTGCAATCCCCATACAAATATATACTTCTATCTATCCATTAAAATCCTTCTTCCCCATTGTATTGCTTTAAGTGCGTGATCTAGTTCTGTACATCTTTATGTTCATGAATGTGATCTTATATAAAAGTACTAATATAAAGTGTATGTTGATATACTAAGCCTTTCCTATTGCTGCTAAATATTACTGTACTTGACAAAAACAAAAATGTCTAATTCTAAGCTTTCCTCTAAGTACCAGCTCCCTATGGTCTGTGCCACTCACAGGGGAGCTCCAGACCTCTCATCCTGTAAATCTATGTATGTCCATTGTGGAATGGAAGTCAGTTTGCTAATGTTTACCAATCATTGTTTAACCCATTGTTTTACAGGCTGGCGGCATAGCGGGTATGTGTGTTGACCTCATTTTATTTCCATTGGACACGGTCAAAACCAGACTGCAGAGTCCTCTTGGTTTTTACAAATCTGGAGGTTTTCGTGGTATCTATGCAGGAGTTCCTTCCACGGCTCTAGGATCATTTCCGAATGGTAATTAAGATTTATTTCTTGGTATGTTATGGTCTGGTTTTGTTATGAATATATTATTTTAAAAGGTTACTCCAACCACGATGGCCACTTTTAGAAGTGGCAATGGAGGTAGGAGTCTAGATGTGCTGCATCATAGGCTGAAATTTGAACTTGAGTGTCAGGGGCAAGTTGCACCCCAGGCACACATGACAGAATATTAATTCTGCGCAAAATCGACATCTATCATGAGTGTGCAAAGCGTACTGGCTTGCAGGCTCCTCTTACAGGCAGCCCCGGGAAGGGTTTCTCTCCCCATCTCCCTATACCATTAATGTTTGTTATTTGTTTGTTTGTATTCCTTCCCTCTCTCCCGCTCCAAGTTTTCCTTAACAGCTCAGAGTGTGCGCATGTGCTCTGAGTCTGTAAAAAAAAAAAAAAAAAAAAAATTTCCAATCAAGTGCTTTGCTATGGAAAGCATTTGATTGACCATTTTACTACTGTGGTGACAGGGAGAGCAGAGCAGAGCAGGAAGCTTCATCCAGCATTGGACTTTAGGTGAGTTATAGCTTAGTTTTATAACGGTTATTTAGAGTTTCGGAGGTGCAAATGGAATAGTGCCAAATAGGGTATTATAAATTAAAAAAAATATTTATATAAAAAGGGTTTTGTTTGAAAAGGAAAATCTTGAGTCCGTCTGCTTTTGATGACCGCAAAGTTGTTATTTTCGTGATAACATTTATTTTTTCTGCTAAAATGAAAATAAAATAAAACCCCTGTGAATTATTTTGTTTCAGCTTCAGCATTCTTTGTCACTTATGAAACGGTGAAAAGCCTTTTACACACTGATCCATCTTCGTATTTGTCACCAGTGAAGCACATGGTTGCAGCCTCTTTGGGAGAAGTGGTAAGCGGGATATTAAAATCCATTAATTTACTCACAACTAAGAGTCATGAATATACTTTTATTTTGTTTTTCACAAATAATAAATAAAAAATAAATTGGGCAAAATAATATGGCTATACTCTGGAACACACAGTCCTTCAACTCCATTAATTAATTCTATTCATCATTTAATTTCCATTTTCCAATCATTGCCTGGACTTCGGTTTGGTTCACGATGAAAAGTTAAGCGTCTATTATTTAATTTGTATTCAGTCTGATATTAATATTAGTAAAATAACAACACACATACATTCCAACAGGCCATGTGAGTTTTTAAGAGCATGATGTTTGTGATGCTGGCCACTACAGCTGCCAGTCTGCCAGTGCATGTGTGCCAGACTGACATGCCACCATTTATGGGCAACCCACGCTCTTTTTGCAGAAGTCTATTCATCTTATGGGCATGCTCTCCCCTCGTTGCTCTGCCCTGTCTGCATCCAGGCTTGCTAATGTTGGAAGATATGTAAAGATCAATATTCCCATGTTGCTTTAATGCATTTTACAGATAATGCATTCAAATATATAAAAAATATCATTTAAAGGAACACTCCGAGCACTCTAACCACTACAACATTCTGTAGTTGTTATCTTTCTAGAAGTGTCCTGCAACCTTCTATTGCAACTTATTTTAAGTTCCCTTTTAATAGTGGAAAAACAAACTGCATTTGCTACGCGACTACAGGGAATTACACAGGGGAGACCATGTTGCCTGAGATTTATTTTATCTGTAACTATGTTATTATGCAGAGGTACATTTATTCCCGTAATACCACCAGACAAGATAACATTGTGGTTTCATTACATAGAAAATAAAATTTAGGGCTCACATACTTTACATTAAAAGCCGAGATCTACAATAGGGGCCTAAAGAAAAGAGAAAACTGTTCTCTGATTTGAAGTAAAAAACACTATTTAGCCCCTCGCTTAATACAGTATGTGGAGAAAGTAACCTCACCACTGGTTCTTGGAGGGGCCTATTTGCCAGCCTCCTGCCTTTTACAAGGTCTTATGAGCCATGTAAAAAGGCTCATAAGACCTTGTTTGTGCCTTTTTGCTATCCTGTTCGACTTCCGAACAAACGCACGAGCCAGGAACCACCCGAGAGCTTGTTAACACCTATTAACACCTTGGAACGGTTCTCACCACAGTGTTCTAATTGTTTATCTGGGTGGCCGTAATTCCTATGGACAACCACGAGGTGACGGCCATCTTGTTCGCATGAACGCAGGCAGCGGTGTTTTGGCATGAATCTCATGGAACTAAAATCGGATACAGAAACTCCCGAACACCGCTTGACTTCCATCATCGCCTGTGTTTCGGTTCTGTACAATTTAAAAGTGCACTGTTTAGTGAAATCGTTCGTCTGGATGAGGGGAACAAGCTCCAGGGTAAGAACATTGACTATGTTCTGTAGTTTGTTCGTTTTCCAAACTACCGAACTAGACCGACCGTATGGAACTTTTTTGGGCATGGGACCATGCGTGTAGTCAGTCAAATAAATGACTTCCAGGAAATTCCTGAACCCCTGCACTGATCTGGGTGATTTTTGGATATGTTGGTCACCCAGATCAGGGCTATCAGGGTGTATGCATTGTTTTCCGCTGAATACAAATGCACTCACAGAATGAAGAAGAATATATCGCTCATAGGGTGCCTCCCCTAGTGGAATGGGGGGTTGGTAATCCCTTGGCTCCTTCTAGGCTTCCTTAATAATGCTCAGGACTCCAAGCAGGTAATGGTAGAAAAAAGATGTATTTATTGATAAAAGGTGAATATTCACCATCAATGTAAAGTATAAAAAGAAGAACGGTATGGTCCTACGCGTTTCGTTCTGTAAAGAACTTCATCAGGGACCGTATATAAGAAATAAAATCAATATACAATTACAGTATATAAAAAAAAACATGTATATTGATTTTATTTCTTATATACGGTCCCTGATGAAGTTCTTTACAGAACGAAACGCGTAGGACCATACCGTTCTTCTTTTTATACTTTACATTGATGGTGAATATTCACCTTTTATCAATAAATACATCTTTTTTCTACCATTACCTGCTTGGAGTCCTGAGCATTATTAAGGAATATTGCTTATGTTTATCTATGTTAAAAGGTCGTTTTTTCTGGGTAACGATCTTGGGAGGCTGTAATAATTAAGTTAAGTATCTGTATACATTTGACTACAGTTATTACCGTGAGTAGTGTGTATATTGTACTGTACTATCAGGGTGTAGGCTGTAACTTTGTGGGGGTTTTGTATATTTTACAGGTATTTTTGGGGTTTTAGAAAAATGTGTGTTTTGTGTCTGGAGATAATTGAGTTTAGTTCAGTGCTTGACTCCATTATCTCCCAGGTACAGAGGAGGGATTAATCTATTATGTGTGGGAGTATCCTGGATCTGAGAGCTAATGTAATCTTGTATTTGTTTCTACTGTGGTTTACTCTCAGGTCCAGGGGGGAGTGCCCTTTGCATGGGGACGTGCATAAAAGGCCAGTTGTGGCAACCATTAAACAAGTTCCTGCTTACCCTCAACACAGAGCCTCGTCATAGAGAAACCGCTGTATCTACCATGGGGATTGCTATATCACTATACTCCTCTGGGTTATAATCACTTGCTCTTGTAAGAGCAGCCTGCTACACTCTCTGGAGTAGGAGAGGTCTGCCCACTGGAAGTTGGATCCTGGTCGTGGGTCCAGGGTGGGTGGAGGACGTTGATGGTGTCTGGTGGAGTGCTTGGAAGTACTCAGAGGTACTAAGAGCAGTGATTGGCGGAGGCACCCGGTTGGGGTGCCAGAGGGTCCGCCACACAGTAGAAACTCAACTTTATTCTAACGTTATTCCAGCGCCCCTTTTAGTGGTTATTTTATTGTAAGACAAGGGTCACCATCTCAGTTTTATATTAAAACATATTTTTTTGTGGTATGACAAAATCTGTGATCCACCCTTCCGTAGAGTGCACACTCTTCAGTTGAATTGACAAAGCAGAAACTTTTCAAAGCAGTTCAGTATTTAGTTTTTTTGGGGGGGGGTAAATCTTTGTTTTACTGTGATGAGTGCAGAGAATAGAGCATATACAAAAAAAGTAAATGCTCAATACCCTCATTTTAAAAAGGATAAGATTAGAAAAATGTAGCCTGCTGATGATATATGACAAACTACGCAGCTGGAGAGAATAAAAAGGGCTGATACTGCAGAAATGCATAGAAGGCAATCTCTATACGCCCGGCAATACTATAAATTTTAGACATGCAAAATACAAAATTATTATATCCAGCTGATCACAAATTAAGAAAATAATAAGTGTAGGTGGGTTAAATACAAAGCAGCTGGTAAACTCTTTGTTTAGGTACACTAGTGGTCCCCAAATCAGTCCTCAAGATACTGCTACCAGTTCAGAATTACTCAGTTAAGTCTAAGGTTCTTTTTCTTAAAAAACCCCTAGACACAACTGGATCATCCCTAAATCCTGGACTGGTAGGGGTGCCTTGAGGACTGGGAACCACTGAGATACACAGCAAAATCGCCTAATAAGGAAAGTACTCATACGAATCAGTAAATTATTCCGTATGGCATAATAAATTAAACTAGATCATAAAAGCAAAAAAAGTATGTATAGCCTTAGCCCATGCTTCCCCGCTTGCTTCAAGCCACTGGGAGAATTGGTGTCAGTAAGGCCTGTTGAGCCTTTATATCAGTGGCGTCTTCCTCTGTGGCCTTCTCTTGACCCATAAGGGTTTGTATGTCTTCTCTGATAATCTTAAGCCTTGAATAAGCCTTGAAAGGAAAACTAATATCCTGGAGCAAAGACTTGATATTATGTTTGCTAGTCAGAGTATTGGTATTTTCATCATATGAATGTAGTACAAGCCACCCTTGCAGGAAATGGCATCCATCATATTGAGCAATGGTTTCTTTTAGGAGGAAGAATTCACTTCATGGGTGGCCATCTTGGAACCACTTTGCAGCTCACTGCTAAACAAGAAATAACCAATGTTGCATGAACTGCATTGGCAACTTTTTCTTGTGTCTTTTTTAGGGCTCGACCGATATTGATTTTTCAGAGCCGATACCGATACCGATATTCTGTGAACTTTCAGGCCGATAGCCGATATAATTTGCCGATATTCTGTACATTTACCATTTTGGAAAATAAAAACTATTTCTAAAGGTAAATACACAAAATATACATGCCACGTGTAGTGGATGCAGTGTGACAGGGGAGCTGTGTGTGTTTGTGTAGTGTGTGTGTAGTGGATGCAGTGTGTGTTTGTGTAGTGTGTGTGTTATGGATGCAGTGTGTGTTTGTGTAGTGTGTGTGGAGGATGCAATGTGTGTTTGTGTAGTGGATGCAGTGTGTATTTGTCTAGTGTGTGTAGTGGATGCAGTGTGTTAGTGTAGTGAGTATATAATGAAAGCAGAGTGTTTGTGTAGTGTGTGGGTAGTGTGCGTAAAGTGAATGCTGTATATACTAAATGCAAAGTGTGTGTGTATATAATGAATGCAGAGTGTGTGTGTATAGTGAATGTAGTGTGTTTATATAATGCAGAGTGTGTGTTTGTATAGTGTGTGTATATAATGCAGTGTGTTTGTGTAGTGTGCATTATATAAACACACTACACAAACACACTGCATTATATACACACACACTGCATTATATACACACACTACACAAACACTGCATTATATAAACACACTACACAAACACACACACTGCATTACATACACACACTACATAAACACACACCGAATTATATAAACACACTACACAAACACACTGCATTATATACCCACACTACACAAATACACACTGCATTATATACACACACTATACAAACACACTGCATTATATACCCACACTACACAAACACACACTGCATTATATACACACATTGTACAAACACACACTGCATTATATACACAGTGTGTTTGTGTAGTGTGTGTATATAATGCAGTGTGTGTTTGTGTAGTGTGGGTGTATAATGCAGTGTGTTTGTGTGCATTGTATACAAACACACACACACACACTATACAAACACACACTGCATTATATACACAGTGTGTTTGTGTAGTGTGTGTATATAATGCAGTGTGTGTTTGTGTAGTGTGGGTATATAATGCAGTGTGTTTGTGTGCATTGTATACAAACACACACACTGCATTATATACACAGTGTGTTTGTGTAGTGTGTGTATATAATGCAGTGTGTGTTTGTGTAGTGTGGGTATATAATGCAGTGTGTTTGTGTTTGTATAGTGTGTGTATATAATGCAGTGTGTTTGTATAGTGTGTGTGTGTATATAATGCAGTGTGTGTGTGTATATAATGCAGTGTGTGTATTTGTGTGCATTGTATACAAACACACACACACACACACTATACAAACACACACTGCATTATATACACAGTGTGTTTGTGTAGTGTATGTGTATATAATGCAGTGTGTGAGGGGGCATTTTTTATTAAATTATTTTAAAAAAAAAATTATATTTACTTTATTATTTATTTTTGTTGTCCCCCCCTCCCTGCTTGTTACCTGGCCAGGGAGGGGGGATATGACAGTCCCTGGTGGTCCAGTGGTATTGGCTGAGCTTTGGGGGGGCGGAGAGCAAGCGCTTACTCACCTCCCAGCAGCTCCTCCAGCTCCCCAGTGTTACGCGCGGAGCGTTGCCATGGTGATCCATGGCAACGCTCTGACGGCCGCGGGTCTCGCGAGAGTTGCACTGGGGAGCTGGAGGAGCTGCTGGGAGGTGAGTAAGCACTTGCTCTCCGCCCCCCCAGGACCGCCGGGCTTGTAATGAGCCTGGCGGTCCTAGGAGGTATTATCGGCAATATCGGTATCTGAATTGGCCGATACCGATATTGCCGAGAATACCGAATATCGGCCGATTATATCGGTAAAACCGATAATCGGTCGATCCCTAGTCTTTTTCTCCATGGCAATAAAAGTAAGAGAAGACTGTTTGTGGGTTTTGTAATGGCCAGAAAGCTTCTAAAATGTAGGTATAGTGCATTCTCACATGGAGCTCTCAAAATGCACCTAGTTATGCAGCCTGTAGCTTCATACCTCCCCAGCTCCGCATTATTAAGTACGTTTCTGTATAATGTATGTATTATAAGGGGGCGGCTGAAAAAGTGGGTGCTGGAGGCAGCCCCAGATTTATAAAAGGGTTTGACTAAATCCCAGAAAGGACAAATAAACTCCGATTTGGTTACTGTAAGGACACTGTAGATACTATAACCATTTCATCTCACTGAATTTGTTATAGTGCCTGGAGTCAACTGGTCCCGTCCCAAATCTTTTTAAAGCAGTTTAACACTAATTAGGTGTGCCTGATCGACCACAGCTCAGATCCTACTTGAGGTATGGCCAAGGTAGAGATTATACGTGACCAGCAATGGGCATTGTGATAGCCTGAGCGTAGTAAGCAGCCACTCTCCGTAAATAACAACTTCCCATTGCAGTACAGATCGGCTGCTCAGGACTTTCGCTTAGCATTAAAAACGCTTTAACTCTGAGTGGATGGATAATAACAGAGGACTTCAGACATTATAACCACTTCAATGAGGTGGAGCTGTTACAGTGCATACAGTGTACTTTTACGTTATTTGTAGAAATGTTATGTTATTAAAAAAAGCTTTTAACTACCATATTCGAGAATGTATATTTGCTTGCAGTACTCTTTATAGAATACGTGCTGACCATAATCAATGAGGGCTGATGACATTTTATTCTGTTTATTGCATGTCTTGTAAATTAAATATCTGTGCTGGTCCTGCAAAATTCGAGTAATTGAATTTCTCTATACTTCATCAAATTTTTATTGTTCATCAGTGTAATCCATTTCTTTTTCAAAGCTGGTTGTGAGATATGCATAGGTGTGTGATAAAACCAGATTAGTGTGTGATCTAGAGACATGATAAGAGAAGGAATTTGTAGGAGAGCGAGATTAGAAGAGATGATCAGGTTTTTTTAAAACGATGACTGTGGGGCTAATAGTTGAGGGATTTAGTTTAAAGCTCTTCTGTCCACCACCAAGTAATTAAAAACAAAAAATTACTTACCTTTAGTGCCCTGGTGCATTGGTCTCACAGTAGATGACATTCCTCCACTGCCGATGTCATCATTACCGCATTCGCGGCCATTGACATTTTCCTCGTGAAGATGTATTGACTCATTGCATCTCTTTGATGATCGTTCTATGTCTAAATGCAGAGTGTGAGGTCACTGAACGCCAACCCTCCCAAGCTTGCAGGACCACAACCACAAAGCACCTCTAGTAGCTGTCTGATTAACAGACACTAGAGATGGCATTAGGCATCAATGTAATCGTTGCCTTTTCTCAAAAAAGTCAGTCTTTACGGTCAGGGACATTCTTTTTGACCCAGAACCACTGCATTTAAGGGATTCTAAAGTGTTAGGAATACAAAGTTGTATTCCTAGCCAACCGATGTGACCACCTTAGTTTTTAGGCTGTTTCCCAGTACTTACCCTTTAAATAGATTAATTCTGGATCCAAAAAAATAAATAAAAGCCAATAAAATAATAGCCAATCCCTATGGTGAGAACTTGATTAAAAATTTAATGACCGATCAATAAAATCTGTAATTACAACTTTTCTACCTTATGTTTGCAATTTGGTATACAGTAAAATCAATGAAATCAGATTTGATATAAAATGAGACTGAGGAGAGCCTCATTTGTGCTGTCTATATTAGGCAGTTTACCGTGGTGAATCTTCTAGTCCCAGCCTCAATTATCTCACAGCTGGGTTTCATCACTGCTAAGAGAAAATAAATAAATAGCAGGGAAAAAAAGCGAGTCTGTTATTAGAGAAGAGGTGCTACACGCCATATCAGTTATGTGCCTTGGGATGGTGCAGTATGAATTTGTGCTGCGATTAAAAAGCTTTCATGTAATTGGCGATTTCATTGTTGCTCATCTTACAGAAATGAGTCGAACACCCTGTATGTTTCTAATGCTTACATTATAATTGTTTTGAAGGATTATAGAAATCCTCTATTTGATTCTCTTTACTTTGTTCTGCTCTTGTTTTCATTTTAAAGAGACATTACACTGCTTTGTGACAGCACCCTACTTTTGTGTATCGTAATATTACATATTTTGCAATATTATACATTTATGTTTATCAAAGTATGGGTGAAAATATCTCAGCCAATGCCCAAGCTCTTGTATCACAATGAGTTTAGCTGGAGTGAGTGCATATAATAAAATCCTTTTAAAATATTAAATAGGTTGCTGTTGAGCAATACACCCTTGACTCTGCATTTACATTAAAGGAACACTATAGGGCAAGCATGTCAAACTCAAAGGCTAACTCGGGCCAAGTAAACAAGGTTTAAGTTTATGCAGGCCACAAAAAAAAAAAAACTTCAGTTTTCATAGAAACGTAGGTTAATTTCAAAAAGTTGCCTAACTGATACTGGACGTCATCACGCTTGTAGGGCTTCAAAGTAAACAAAAGAGCGAATTGATTTTAACCCCTTAGTGACTGCCAAAAAACGGTTGTTAACGACTGCTGACGTACCCTGTACGTCCACGGCCAAATGAGCCCTGGAAGCGATCGTGAGCGTTTCCAGCCGCTCTAACCAGTGGCGTACACACGACCCATGGGGCCCTGGTGCGAAAATTGATTCAGACTCACTAACACACACACCACAAACTAACGCACTCAGTAACAGACACACATAGTAACACACTCACTGACACACAAACTAACGCACACTCAATAACACACACAAAAACTAACACACTCACTGACACTCACTAGCAGACACACACACAGTAACACACACTGACACAAAAACTAACACACACACACACTCTAACACTCAAACACACATGTTTCTTTAAAATTTAATCCCCCAGCCTCTTTACCTTTGGGAGAGCCGAGGGGATTCCCTGGGGTTCAGTGGTGCTGCTAGGCGGCTGGTCACCGAGCGGGCTGGCAGGCCCGCACTCTCCCCTGAGCGCTCCCTCGGCTGCCGGCTCCCTCGGCTGGCCACACTGGCGGGTCACGTGGCACCCGACTGTGACCCTTCAGGGAGGCTTCCGATGCTCTGCCTGTACTGATTGCCTCGAGGGGTCGAGGCACTCAGTAAATGTTTAAAAAAATAAATACAAATTAAATAAAGAAAATTAGCACCCTACCCTCCCTCCCTTCCCATGTACTTACTGCTCGCCGCCGTTCCCCTGCCGGCGATCAGTCTTCTTCTAAGGGGGACTGTCTGGGATAATTCTATTGCCTTCATTCACAAGAATGTTCATAAACCACCAGGTCACCCTATTATTTCGAGCAATGGTTCTTTGACTCAGAATTGTTTTGTCTTTACCAACAAAACACCTCAAGTCCTTACCAATCCACCATATATTCAAAATACAGCCAGTGCGATCAAAGAGTTCTCACAAATTACATGCACCTCTACATCCTGTCTAGCTAGTATGAATGTGGTGACCCTCTTCATTAATATAACAACCATGTCTGAATTACATAAAATTCTTCCTACGACAAGCTAAACAATACTCACCTGAACTTTGTGAATTTGTTCTTTTACTCTTGTAATTTGTATTAGGATATCATTATTTTCTGTTGAAAACTATGGGAACATGCTGTGCTTGTAGTTCTGCTAATCGTTTCTTGTCTTTGAGGGATATTCTCTCTCTTTACTGTTCCCCACATTTTTTTACTCTGGGACAATAACCAACAAACTTTTCTTGACTGTGTTGAACAACTTAACCAGATCACATTGGTCAAAAACTGATCAGTGTTATTGATGCCAAGGAACTTATATATGGATCTAGTAATAACATTGGTGAAAGTCTTACGCTCTCAACCAAGCTGTTCCGCAAAAAACTGCTATAAACATTTTTTAAACGGGGTTAGTTTTCATCCTCATCCCTTAACAAGTAGTATCCCATACAGCCAGTAGTTAAGAGCAATAAGGAACTGTACAAATGTTTACATACAGGAGGCTAACAACTCGAGAACTATGTTTATCCTGAAAGGACCTCCTAAAAGACTCTTAAAAGGGGCATTTAATAGAGTTCAGCAAGTACAAAACTTGATGTCCTCTTAGGCTTTAAGATCTACTGATGAAGATAATCAGGTACGCTTTATCGCCACTTTTGACACAAGTATTGGCCTATTTTGTCGTCTGATCTCCTTATCGGAAATTGTATCACTAATCTGTCGGATATTATAGTGCACAGCCACCTTGCTCCCATTCCACCTCAAGTAAATTGGTTAGTGCCACCCATGGGAGTTTACAGATGTGGCAACTGTAAGGCCTACCTGTTTATTTTTCTATCCAAACAAGCTACTGGCATAGTCAACAAAATAATTTGTAATATTCGATCATTCATAATTTGTTCCACCACTCTCATCGTCTACATAGTTACCTATTTGTGCGGTCTCCAATACGTGGGGAAAACATATAAACATTTTTGAAGATGCATCTTACAACACGTCAATTCAATTAAGATAACTCCAGACACTCCAATCTCACGACATGTACGTGGATTCCACAATGGTGATCTCATACATACGTTTCAAGTTTTAAAGAGAATAAAGTTGTCTCTATGAAAGGGATACCAAAACAGAAATTTCCTACAAAGAGAGGCAAGATATATTTATGGATCGAAAATGTTATTTCCTTTAGCACTTAACGAGGAATTCAATTACACGTCATTAATTTAGTGATTAAATATATAGTGGTTTACCAGTAGGGTATTTCTAGGATTTATCTATTTTACTGTATTTTCATGTAAATATTATTAATCCATTTGTTCACCATGTGTATGTGTTTTCATTATTATTCATAATTTATTATATTTAATTTTCCTTCTTTTTGCTTTAATACTTGGACTCCTCAACCAGCTTTACCTCTTTATGTTATATCTATTAGGCTAGTCTCTTTTATGGCGTATTAGTGGCCGTAATGACGATCTACTTAACATTAGATATCTGATCAGGACTGATATTTTGGATAACTGCTCTCATTTTGCAGCAAATTGGGAAAGCTCTCATGAGCTACAGATTAATTTTAAACATCTATTAATTTCCAGGGATGCTCTATTGATTTTCTGTGTCTGAAATTTTTTTTTCAATGGCGCATAAAACTAACGGATTTGTTTACATGTTTGCCCATGTGGCATTGTGAATATGGATTAAACCATTTTTAAACTAAGTCCATCTGCAAATCACTACTAATTTCATTAATTATTTAGGTCGGTAAATGATGGTACTTATCTGTAGGCTATTTTAGTTCACCACTTAGTGGATAACGCTCCTCCAGACCATTTGGAGGGAATAGTGACAATTATTATGAGCCTCGAGCGAAATTTGCATATCGCTCTGCCCCATTGGTTAATTATATAGACCTCTGCCCCGGATTGCCCACAAAAGGAATGTAGACATCACTGTTTGTGGGCGATCATATCTATGACTGTTTGCATCCTTGGGTGATGGTATTGGTAATGGTCATACCCAGATATTGTGGCTTGCTTACAGTACTCTATCCTAATAAATGTATTTTACTATCTACATAGCAGGAGGCACATCCTTATTGAGAATCATTCAGCGGATATTCTGCTTTATGGTAAACATGCCAATCGTTCATTGCCATGACAATGGTCTTTCCACCAGGCCTCCGTTTTTGACTGAAAGAATTGGTTAATAGCTCTGATTAATAACACATTCTTGATCTGTTTTGGGTTTTATTCTATTCCACTGTACTTTTATCATCCGTTCACGACAAATAAAATTCTCACAATCAAGTGACCGATTCTATGGCCAATCACCAAGGAGGGCATGCAATTTAAAGTCTGTGTTGAGGGAATTCAAGTCGCCACTTCTGATGATCCTGGCGGAGCAAGTAAAATGTGCATCAAGTGCGTGTATCATTTATTTAATTTTTGTCCCTTTTTTCCCCCCTTTGTTCCCTATACATGATTTCAATGTCCCAGAGGGCCGGCAAATAAGTAGGGGTTCTATTAGTTTGTTGTAGCATGCTGATTAGGGCTAGTGCGTGGAACAGCCTGTCTGGGACAATGATGGGGATTAATTTGGTGTTTCATATCCCTCTTTAACAACAGTTATTCTGTTTATTACCCTTTGCTGGTTATTTGTGGGTATTACACTTGAGCACTCTGGACATTTTATCAAATTTATTGCAGCACATTTGGCTTTCTGTCACAGCCCTGTTACACCTTGATCTAGGTGTTTCTTTTTTTACCCCTCTCAGACACGATCCAACTTCATTGATATCCCCTAGTGGTGAGGTGTGGGTAACTTTTGATTAGGCTGCAGCATGTATTGATTGTTTCAGTCTTGTGGCAATGACCCAATTTTGGGCATTATACATATTATTATTACTTTATTATTTATATAGCGCCATCAAATTCCGTAGCGCTGTACAATGGGTAGACTAACATACATGTAATTGTAACCAGACAACTGGACGTACAGGAACAAAGGGCTAGAGGACCCTGCTCCATGAGCTTACATTCTAGAGGGAGTGGGCTATAGTGACACAGAGGGTAAAAGTAGGGGTATGAAGTAGGTTTTTAGAAAAGCATTAATTGAGGGCATAGAAGGTCATTTTTGACAGTTGCAGGAGAGGAGTCATGGAGGGTGGGGGATGAAAACCTGCTAACAGTTTAATTGATATGCTTTCTTGAAGAAGTGAGTTTTCAATGATTTTTTGAATGAGTGGAGACTGGGTGACATTCTTACGGAAAACGGAAGGGAGTTCCACAGAGTGGGTGCAGCCCTGGAAAAGTCTTGGAGGTGAGCGTTAGAGGTGGGAGTACGGACAGACGATATACGTAAGTCTTTGGCTGAGCGCAGGGGCCTCGACGGGACATACTTGTGTATTAGGGAGGTAGGTTGGAGCAGCATTATGTAGGGACTTGTAAGCAAGCACCAGAATTTTAAATTGAGCCCTATATCTAACTGGAAGTCAATGCAGGGACCGACAGAGCGGCGAGGCATGAGAGGTGCGGGCGGACAGGAAAATGAGCCTAGCCGCCGCATTCATTATAGATTGCAGCGGTGCAATCTGAGAACACGTAAGACCACTGAGAAGAATATTGCAGTAGTCCACGCGAGCGAGAACAAGAGCATGGACCAGCACCTTAGCCGCATCCGGAGTTAAATAGGGGCGGATGCGCCTTATGTTTTTGAGATGGAAGCGACAAAATTTGACTATTGATTGGACATGAGGGGTGAAGGAGAGGTTGGAGTCAAAAAGAACACCCAGGCAGCGAGCCTGCGAGGTAGAGGTGATGGTAGTGCTGTTGACTTGGAGGGAGAGAGACACGGGAGTAGTAACACTTGAGGGAGGAAAGACCAGAAGTTCTGTTTTGGACAGTTTGAGTTTAAGGAAGTGAGCTGCCATCGAATTGGAAATTGAAGAGAGGCCATCAGAGACACGAGTTAAGATGGATGGAGAGAGATCAGGAGAGGACAGGTAGATTTGCGTGTCATCCGCATAGAAATGATAACGGAAGCCAAAAGAGCTGATGAGTTTACCAAGAGAGGCAGTGTAGATAGAGAACAGTAGGGGACCACGCACAGAACCTTGGGTGACGCCGACAGAGAGTGGTTGGGGGGAAGAGTCAGAGAAAGAAACACTGAAAGAGCGCTGGGAGAGGTAGGTATCCCGAAAGCAGTATCCCGTAGACCAAAATTACAGAGAATGCGAAGAAAGTGTTGATGATCAACAGTGTCAAAGGCAGCAGAAACATCAAGGAGAATTAGGATAGAGTAATGTCCGCGAGATTCAGCAGCAATTAAATTGTTGGATACTTTGGTCACAGCTGTTTCGACAGAATGACCAGCGCGGAATCCAAACTGAAGGGGGTCAAGCAAAGAGTTGGTTTCGAGAAAGTCAGTCAGATAACATTTTATATTTTTTGATACTTCTAGTATGGAGTCTTTTTTTTTTTTCTCCACACAATCCAATACTGTTGATTATTACTTAGGAGGCTATTATGACTTTTTTTTTTTTTTAAAGTAATCTAGTAAAAAAAAGGCTACCTTTTTTTATATAATATATAATATATATATAATATATATATATATATATATATATATATATATATATATATATATATAATTTTTTTTTTTTTTTTAAATATATTTCCACACTTTTATTTCTGATAAAGATTCTCTTATATGCCCAAAATAATAATACAGTGACCCGGGGGTTTATATTGAAGAGCTTAGATCCCTTGGTTTAATGGACAACCAAACTAGACTCTAGGAACTATTTTTTTTTTTTCATTATTTTCTGTTATTACTTCGAACTATGATTTTATAACTAGAGCAGAATATATGAATTGGGGATTAAATTTGCAACATTTTCTACTTTTATTTTTTATGTTTTAAAATGCATCGTAACTAAAAGTTTTAAACGTGCATCATTACAATTTTAAAAGATCTATAATTTAGAGTATTTTCCCTTATTTGATCGGTCCAGATTTTTAGGTAATTTATACCGATGATAATCTTGCATAGTTATGCACTTGTAAATGTTCTCCACCTTTCTTCACTGAACTGTCACTTAAATTATCTTTTATTGCACCCTGACCCATTAGCATCTCAACTGTATAGGTCTACTTGCCCATTAAATAATTGGATAACCTTGATCTAGCTGCCTATCCTTTCAGTGTCAGTTTGTGTGACCCACCAACAGTGCATACTTTGTGGATAGGATCCTGTAAGCTCATGGGGCTTATTCTCTAGCACAGGTGCATCTGATCAAATGACTGGCATTGGCTGACCTTACTGAGCTCTAGTGAAAAGCTTGCATGGCTGGGGTTGAGAATATAGAGTATGGTCATTGAAAACCTATTATTTAAACTTTAAGTATGGTAAATATTTTGTTTTCACCTCTCACAGGTGAACACCAGCATGAAAAGGCCCCTATCACAACACACACCTCCATTTCAGTTCAGTTTAAATGTCATACCTTTTCCCAGGTGTATACATTAACATTGCACTGAACAAAGAACCAAATTCTTTTAAACTGTAATCCTGGAACCAGGGCTGTCTAAATCGTGTATGCCTCTTTGTTTCTGTTTGTCAGATTGTTTTCTTATGGTCTTTATGAAGTCTGCAGAACTGAAATCTGTTCATACATATTCAATGATGTGTGTGTGTATATAAATGTTATTTTTATACCTTAGTGGCTACAGAATAGAGGTATAATATGCAAACCAAAGTGGATCATCTTATGTTGTGAGGTCTGATAATCTTATATGTAGAAATCTAAAATAATTTTTATACCATAACTGGGTGCTTCGATCTTAAAAGAACACTATAGGGTCAGGAATACAAACATGTAAAAACACTATTTAGGTGGCTGGCCCCCCCCACTTGCTCCCTTTAAAAGGTAATAAACTTACCTTTTATTAAAGCACATCACGATCCAACTGCACTGGCTCTGCCCCCGATCTGCCTCCTTGGCTGAAATCATGGAAAAAGCAATGGATTGGCTGAGATAATCAATTCTCCGCCAAGGAGGCAAAGCCAAAGGCAGCGCTGACCAGTCAACATCTCCTCATAGAGGAATGTTCAGTGTCTCCATACACGTTGTGCAGCACTTACCCAGGAAGCACCTCTACTAGCCATCTGAGTGACTGCCACTGGAGGTGTCCCTAGGTAGCATTGTGAACACTGCCTTTTCTCTGCATTAAAAAGCCTGCAGCGACTGACTATACTCACCAGAACAACTACATTAAGCTATGGTTGTTCTGGTGACCATAGTGTCCCTTTAAGCTCGTTCGACAGGATCCTCAACAAACTCTTGTTCCTGTAACTATTTGTAATAGTTTCATTTATTGCTAAATGTCCCTCTTTATAATATTGTAAAACACTGCTGGATAAGTTGACACTATATAAATGCCAATTATAATAATAATTCCTTGTCAATCATGGTTATAAGCTCTGTCCTTTGCTCCTGGCAGTCAGCAAATAGAAAACCTGCAGTGAAGAGAACAAATGATCTCAAATGATTTTCAATACAGGCACTCCTACCTTACTGAACGGGTTCCATTCTTACGACTCAATCGAAAAACTAATTGGTTGGTAACTGAGGATGTGCTACGAAGCATGCGCACCAGTGCAGGTCTATGTTCCCTGAACATAGACAAGCGCAGCAGAGCAGGGAATCCCTCAAATCTGTGTGCGGGGAACATTCCCCAAACATAGAATAGATGCGTCTATTTTACATACATTCCCCGAACATAGACCAGCTCTCTAACATCCCTTGAATCCCCTTGCTAGAGAGCTGGTCGTAAGCGTGAGCCGTCGTAAAACAGATAGGTCGTTAAGTGAGGACCACCTGTATGTGCCCTTGCTATGGCTGAACTATTTGGGTGGTCATGTTATTTGCTAAATCTGCAATATTTATGGAAAAAGAAAAGACAAAAAAGGCTATCCCATGTTTATGCAATGGTGTAAAGTGGCAATTCCCCTTTAATATATATTTTAATAACCAGAAACCGATATGAATATCATTCAACTTGGAGGCAGAACAAAAAGAAGAGTGGGAGGCTGTGAGCAAGGAACCTAAATTAATGGTTCAGATTTAAACTGCTTGTAAATAAAGATGAATGGAGACAGATATGCAGAGATCCTGCCAACAAATTCATCATACAATTAAAGTCTGAAATCAGCAAATTAGGAGCTGTCACTGTCAGCTGCCCAGACAGGATCTCACGCACAGTCACCTAGTCTTCACAAAGTGACGCTGATGAAACATGTAATGTTTGTAATGTTACATAATAAAACGTAATAATCCTGTGCTTTTGTAGAATGTTTGACCCTTGACCTTTCTGGGGGCATAATAATAAATTGCAGTAAAGCACACAATATTACAAGTGCCCTATAGATTTGGGTCGTATTTCGTAAACCTCGGAAAGTAGGCTCAGTAGATTTAAAGGGATACTTTAGTGCCAGGAATACAAAGCTGTATTCCTGGCACTCCGATTCCTCTGCCTCCCCCTCCCTCGCGCCCTCCCCTCTCGGGTAAATAAAGGGTTAAAGACCCTTTATTAACTTACCATATCCCTGCGCCAATGCTCTGCCCCCTCCGACATCCCGAGACGAGCGCGGTCTAATGCGAACACGCGGCAAATGCCGCGCGCACATTAGACCTCCGCATAGGAAAACATTGAATCAACGCTTTCCTGTGGGGGGAAATCTGATACTGGAGGTTATCATGCAGAGCGTGAGGATGTCCAGCATCCGATAACAGACCAAAAGTCCGTTTTGGATTCCGAAAGCCCTCTAGTGGCTGTATGGTAGACAGCCACACAGGGCAGACTTAGAGCTGCAATGTAAACATTGTAGTTCTCTGGAACTGCAATGTGTTACATTGCAGCACTAGGTGCAAAAGGGACACCGCACCCAGACCACTTCAATGAGCTAAAGTGGTCGGGGTGCCTACAGTGTTAATGGGATCTGAGCATCTGAATACATATTAGTTGAAGATTTGTTCTGCAGTTTTATTTATTTTTGCTTTAGGATTCCAGGAGTGTTATTTACAAAGAATATCATGTACTGTTCTATATTCTGAGATGAAAATTGGAATAAATACCTTTTTTTTGACTCAACTAACGGAAACTTGATCACTAACGACCAGCAATACTTTGATTAAATGATTTCTCTGGACACAAACTACACTTAAATGGTCGAGAGTGACGCAACATTCTCAAATTTTAGACCTTTTGGGGATGCTTTGTGACAAGTGACTTTGTAAAGTTTTCTCCTCATGTAGTGTGTTGTCTGTCTGCTCCATAGTCCAAAGAGACCTTAATGAGAAATGCATTAAAGAGATTCTTAGAATTCTGTTGCGTAGGTGAAGAGTTTCTAGAGCCTAACTAAATTCTTTTTATTTTTTGGGAAATCCTCGGACCTTGTTATTGAATAGGGAGTTTTTCGTTCTCATTTATCCAAAATCTTCCTCAAAATGTGATTTTTATTTTTTTGTTATTACTCAATCCCTATATTGTTGAATAAATCAAATTATTTACAGGCCATCTACCTCCAAGTGTTAATCATTGGTCCTTTACTCCTTGTTTTTTTGAATGTTTCAATTTATAATACTTTGGCTATCCAGTGGGTGGCAGTCTTATATCAGTTATATTTATGTTCAGCTCAGCTGCATTAGAGTCAGTGCCACCTTTAAGTTCTAAATGTGAAATTATTAGGATTATTTACTAAAGCAGATATCATGGAGAATTTAGAAGGGTATTGTAAAATCTACACCAAAGTTACCCACATTCGAAAAATTCCCCTAGTCTGCTATTTTTACAATATACTATTTTAGCCTGATATGTGATATTCCATTTTAAAGCTCCTGATTCTTTTCATTTTCCCCCCTCCTCTATCTAAAACTATTAGAGCTTGATCTGACATTTGCAATTTTTTCTCCAAAGCCTAATAATCTAGTTCGAAATGTTGTTAGAAACCTTTTATACATCATGTAATATTTGAAAGATTTACTGTTGCGGATGCTTTCTAATTTGTTCAGCAGTTTTATGTTTATTTTATAAAAGTAACCTATTTTTACTAAAGATGGGTTTTCATTGGGCATGAAGGATATTATAGAGTGGATGCTAGTGTCATGTTTCAGTTTTGTTTTGTTATGGGCAAGAAGGGTTTTAAACTTTTGATGCATTTTCAAGGTGGGTACTACCATGCTAAATGCCTAGTAAATATTACCGTACTATATCTTGCTTAGATAAATTAACATTAACCTTTTCTCTTGTTTTAAATTGGTTTATTTAACAATAGTCACCAAAACAACTTTTGTTTAATGAAGTAGTTTGGGTGTATATATCATGTCCCTGCAGTCTCACTGCTCAATTCTCTGACATTCAGGAGTTTGATTACTTTGATTAAGCAGCCTTAGGCACAACCTTCTTGCATGTGACTTGCACAGCCTTAGTAATCACTTCCTGTAAAGAGTCATCTAATGTTTATACTTTCTTTATGGCAAATTCTGTTTAATTTAGAATTTCCCATCTCCTGCTTGTTAATAGCTTGCTAGGTCTTACAGGAGCCTCCTGTATATGATTTTAAAGTTCAATTTTTCAGAGCCAGGGATAAAAACTTTTTTAAAGGAAGCTAGCATCTGATTGAAAATAAAACAATTTTGTTTTCATGCAGGCTGTCCGTCACAGCTAGGGGAGGTGTGGCTAGGGCTGCATAAACAGACACAAAAGTGATTTAACTCATAAATGGCAGATAATTGAGCAGTGAAATTTCAGAGGCATGGTCTATATACAAAAATAGCTTCATTAAGCTAAAGTTGTGTTGGTGAATAAAGTGACCCTTTAAAGATAAATCTATGTGATGCTGCGGATTTAATGATAGGAACAAACTCTATTTTACTAACTAGTTGTCACTGTCCCATTGCTCTTCTGGGATTTACTAGTAACTTTCAAACAATTATTTTTTCTGAAGGTTATTCATTGAACAGTGAACTCTAGGATTTCATCAAAAGATTGCAAATTTAAATCCTAAATAGTGGGAAATATAGCTGATATAAATCATAATTATTATAATCTCCTGCTAACAAGTCTGAGTTCAGTAAATAATTCTGTTTGCCTTTCATTTTGGCACCCATTAAACACTGCATGCAGCAGAGATTTAAGCTTTTAGTTGCTTTTGCAATGTTTGCTGGGATGAGTGAGAAACGTCCAAACAATATTTTAAAGCAACTATTGTGTAACGAATCATGTAATCGTGGAGGCCTATCAACAATCTTTGTTTTGTCCCATTGCCCAAACATTTTGAATCTATGCAACACTTCTCCAAAAAACAGATCTAAGGCATTAACTTGTGATATTTAGGTTCACGATTAGGTTCACTTAACACCATCAGTGAGAAAAACCCTGTAATTTGTACATGTTCGATTTCTTGGAGACCACATGCCAATATAGTCACAGTGACGGCTAATCTCACCCACAAACTCAACTGAAGTCTTTGTGTGTGGTCTTATAACATTTTATTTTTAGCTTTTAGAGGGGGTTGGATGCTTTTTTAAGAAACACTACACAGTATTTTGTTTTACTGACCAGTAAAACGATCTGACCGTTGCCTTAATATCTGGCATTTACTGCAAAACTATAAAGTGCCTAACTTTAATTAAAACAAATAATTACATCTTTTCTATCAGTATTCTATCAGTATTTGGTCCAACATTAAATGTTGGACCAAAATAATTTTTGCACTTTACATTTGTTGGTGGGGGGGTGTGAGGAGGATGTGGTAACACCTTATATATACATTTTGTTTATTTATTGCACAAATCATTTTAAAGAAATTTTTGAGTGTATATGTCACTTTAAGCCATCCGCCAATAATTTAATGTACTTGGGTTTATGCGATTTCAAGAGGCACAATTGGTGTTTTTGATCATTTTTAAGAATATTTTAATCTTATGGTGATCAATTGGAAATTTGTTTGGCAACCACCATTTGCACAAGGTTTTTGTCTGTCTGTCTGTCTGTCTGTCTATCTCTCTGTTTCCTGTTTTTAGTTCATTGTTTAACATTTCACACATATTTGATGTTAAATGTCACTGTATGTTCTGGGTGGGGAAAAGCCAGAGCAAAGCATTTCCAGGAAAATGGATATAACAGAAGAACCGCACCTGACATTATCTCAATTTACTTTCCAGAATAGGAAAACGCTCAGATGTTTTGTTCCTGGGCAGTGGAAGACCTGCTCGCGGTTCAGATTCAAATGGGAGAAAGATCAAAGATAATCTAAAATAAAATAGACAGATCTCAGGAATATAGAAGAAGGCATTACTTTGTAAACCTTTTCTACAGATCAAAATTGCAGCACCGCAGAAGTCAGGGAGCCGTGCTGAGTGCTCAGTACCCCCTCTGTCACAGAGATTGTTTTTTTTATCTTAGAACCCTTTTAAAGTTCCCTTCTGCCTCCGTGTGTTTAAGAAAACAAAAAGCTAATGTAATGCCATAAAGTGTTATGAAGCATGAAGCCCTATAAATATTTATGCTGAACTTCACATGTTGACAATTTCTTATTTTCTTGACATATTGGGGTCATTTGCTATTTTTGACCCCTGCCACGGAGAGGCATGCAGAACTTTACCTTTTCAAAATGACTTTGTATCAGACACAGTCTTGTTACTCTCTTGCTACTGAGAACATTTCCTTCACATCACACGCAATAAGGGAGAGTAATTTATACAGAGATGTGGTTACAGCTCTGAGAAGGGTCAAAGAAGTGCAACACCCGCTGTGATGACTTTAATATAATTTAAATCCAAGGTGCTCTGATTAATATGCAGTAATAATCATGTAATAATGCAATGATGTTATTTGCATTGGCCAGTTTTTGTTTGTTTTTATATTTAATGGCCTCTTCAAATTATTATTCTCGTAAATAACACACTGTTAAAGTGATCATCTCCTGTGACGCAAGGTTAAATTGATCATCTTCCATGCTCTAAGGCACGGGTATCAAACAAATTTTTTCCAAAGGGCCAAATTGTCCACTGAAATAGGTATGGGGGAATGCATAAAATAATATTTACCCTCATGTACAAACAAGAAAAAAAAGCGGTCACAAAGAACAATTTCACATAATGTCATAAATGTAATTTATTACTTTTTTACTACATTAAAAAATGGTGTATTTGCATGTAGTGTTGTCATTTGTATGCACTGTTGTCAAATGCTGGGTATATTCAATGTCACACACACACACACACACACACACACACTTACAGACACAGGTACACATACAAAGTGACATACACAGATAAACACAAATAACAATTAATATAGTTGGCTGTAGTTTTTAGCCTCCCTCACCACTCATGTGTGTGTTTGTGTACGATGGAGCAGAGCAAGAAATGCAGGAAGATTTATGCTCCCTCGCCGGCCTCCTCCATGCTTCCATGGCTGCCTTGACGATCACAGGAGCCCCACTGGACTCCAGTGAAATGATTCATTCCAGCTCTCCCAATGGTAGAGAGGCTATCATTATAATAATCATTTGTATGTGTGTTTGTCTGTCGGTGAGTATGTCTGTTTAGGTTAGCAGCCCCCTTCGATTGCATGGGTGTTTTTACTCACTTTTTTCCCCCCACATCATGCTGGTCTTGCCTTGACTGGCCAAGCCTCCATGGTTGAGATCATCAATCCTGCCAATGTTTTCCAACAAAACGCTGCGCCAATCATCATCTTCACATAGATGCATTGAGTCAGTGCATCTCTTGGTGGAACATTCAGCACCGCCATGCATAGTGTCCAGACGCTTAACGTATGTGCTGCACACTGTGCAGCCCTGTACTAGGAAGCACCTCTAGTGGCTGACTGAGTGACGGTCACTAGAGGTCAACTCTGAAAAGGCAGTGTTTACATGAAAATGCCTCCAGGGACAGGCAGTAGACACCAGAACCACATTAAGCTGTAGTGGTTCTGTTGGCTACAGTGTCCCTTTAAGAACTGTATTTTTGTTGTTGAAAATGAAACTTTGTTAGTTTAAAAAAAAAAAAAAAAACAAGACTCCTTTTTTTTTTTTTGCTGAAAATTTGTCAAGCCCTGCCACATGGTTCGTAGCAAGCTGGGAGGAAGTGATCTGAAGTAATTTCTTCCCAGCAGGCTGCAGGGGCAACTAACACTTTGACAGGGGCCAGGTCCAGTGTGCTATTAAAGGTGACTGGGCCCCTAATGTAAGAGCCCTCCTGATTCCCTCAAAAACACAAAGGGCCTCCACCAAATTGCACACATGCCGCATAGTTGCCAACATACACAAACATACTTACACATATCCACGCACACACATTGTTAGACTTGCATACAGTTACATATATACAGTTACATATATACAAACACACACTGTTAAGTCAAATGAGTGCTGCACACATGTAAGTTTGTGTGGGAGCTCTGTGGAAGGTGGTCCGCAGCCCACGTGGAACAACAAAAAAGTAGAGGTCCACAGGCGTGACAACGTACGGTGAAGGCAAAAAATATGTATTGGAGCTCAAAAGGACAAAAAAAATACAAAGATTTCTCTTTATAGGTAGTCTATGGTTAATACCATAATAACAAATGAGCATTTATTCTGGATTAGCTCAAAGCGTTCGTAAAATTCAAAATTTTCATCGTTCATATCTTTTATTGTATTACAATTCCTATAATCATCCAGTACACTCTGTTTTAGCGAACTAAATCTATAAATATAATGTTCCTGTCAGAAATAACTAACTTCTTGGTGTTTTGTCTCTTCTTTCTTGTTAAATGTTCCCAATGCTTTTTTTTTTACCTTGTTTAGCCCCGGGTGGGGTAAAATCTGTTTTAATTAAACATAATAAGTTGTGAAGTTTGTGTTTATTTACTAATCACTGAATGCATATGTTGGCTTCATACCTCAAATTTGTTCGTCAGGAACTGATTCAGCTGAGTACTGTACATCTCACTTTTAATCAGCATCTGTTTAAACACATGACAAGTCGTGCAGACCAATTCATTTAATTTAACAGAAATGTTCTGCAAGAATCCTGTACAATCTAAGATGGTTTAACCATACGATTAGTGTACAGCAAGCATGTCAAACTTGCCGCAATGGACATCTTTGCGGCCCGGCAAGCCGCAAGTGCGTGCTTAGTGTTAAAGCAAAGTAAAGCACCGCATGCAGTGAGGGAGCTCAGCCTTCCTGCTCCTAACTGCTCCCTCGCACATGCGGTGTGTAGTGATGCCGGGCGGCGGAATATCACGCCATATTCTGGCATCCGGCATCACTAAACTGCGCGCAAGGGAGCAGTGAAGAGCAGGAAGGAGATGTCCAGATAGAAGAGGGCCCACACCAGCTCCCAAAGGTAGGGATATATATATATATACCAAATAAGTTGTGGTAGGGAAAAAAAGTATGGATGTGAAAACCCCTTCCACCTGAAATAAGTAACACAAATACAAACACCAGTCAAGCCATAAAACTTGCTTTTACCACAGAAATCTCACTTTAACAGTGCTCTCACTACTGCAAGGGATTCTGGGTGGAATTATGTGTTTCTTTTAAATGTATTTTTAAGAGACAAAACCAGATAACTCAATTTTTTTCCCCCTCCAAAAGCATATTAGTATTTTTAATAATATAGAAGTAAATTATGGATGTTGGGTTTACATTTCCAAACAGTCTATTAAACTGAGTATTTACAAAACCTATCACAAATAACTAAAATAATATTTATACTGTGTGTAACAAGTAACTAAAACAATATTTATACTATATGTAACAAATACCTAAAACAATGTTTACACTATATATAGTATATATTATAGTCAGTTCTGTTCTGCAAAATAAAACTAAAATAAAAATAAGCATTTAAATTTAAGTGGATGTCTTCCATGATTTGCATGGAATACAATTTTCATATTGAATAGTATTGCAGATTAAGGGTCTTATGCTCGGAATCAAGAGAACTGATGAAGGACCTTGAGTAATTAAAAACAAAAAAAAAAACACCTCAGGAAACATTGCATTCTTTGCAATTGGGGGGGCTCAAGCCAGTCTAACAGTCTAAAATTAGTTTAGATTGACATCGTGCTAGAGTGGGTATATCAGGTGAGATCCTAGTATGAAGGATGGTCTTTCTGGCAAATGCCAAAACTATTTGAATATATCTGGAATGTTGTGAAGCATATCCAGAAATTATACCGAAAATAAACATCTCCAGTGACAGTGGTACCGAATAGTTTTAGAAGGAATAGATCTATAAGATTGAAGTTCTTTCCAGAACTCTTAAATTTGAAAACAATTTAAAGAACATTGAAAGACTTCTCACTATTAACTTTTTAGGATTAGTTTTGAGAAAGAAGGTCAGTGGTTGTAAGATTGAAAGCGAAAACACACAAGCGCATTTATAATTTATTTATCCACAGGTTGCCTGTTTGATCCGTGTCCCCTCCGAAGTTGTAAAGCAAAGGACACAAGTTTCTCCATCCTCCACTACATATCAGATGTTGGCCAGCACCCTACGGGAAGAGGTAAGGTCACAGGGCCAGGCTCATCCCCCAAAAGGCTTATTTGATAGTGATCTTTGCTACTCATGCGGAAGGTTTACCTCCTATGAACCCTGTTTTGCAATCACAAGAACTGTCAACATGTTTGAATCAGCTTGAGAAAACTTTAAAATATTATGCTTTGTGCAAAGGTAAATCATATTTTTCTTTCATCTTAAAATCCCTTGGACAAAGTAACCTTGGAAGTTTCATTAACTGACGTTTATTTTAAGTCAGTCTAAAGGAGAGTTTTCAGAGGAAGATATAGTGTACTGCTATTCTTTCTCCAAATTATTGAACACCTGTTATTGTAGCTCCAAAATATTTAAAATTCACATCAGAAAAGATTAATTGCAGCATTAAGCAATCTTTATTTTATTTTATTCTTTTACCTGTTAGGTTTTTTTTTTAATCAGCATTTTTTCTAAGACAACTAAATCTACTAGATGTACATCATGACTTCATGATGGTATAGATCTCTAAAGCACCTGCTGACATCCATTAACGTCTGTAATTCAAATATTTGTTGGGGTGAGACATGATATACACTAATTTAGATAGATCGTGTAACGAATGCCTTGTATTTCGTATACCCGTTTGTTTGTATGCTCCCGAAATTCTAGGGACTAAGTGATTATAGCCCGTTCGCATGGAGCGCTTATTCGTCTGTTCCCGAAATCCAAGTTGTGCATAAGAGTAAATCCAGTGGTTCGTTGGTCACATAACCTTGAAGGTGTTAAACTGTTAACATACAATTTAACATCAAAACCTTCAAGCCAGCAACAGATTACTCAATCAGGATGCCTTGGACTGGGCGACGCTGATAGGATGAGAGTGTCAGCTGATGCTCTCATCAGCAGCTTCCCATTGAGCTTAATTTCTTAATCTGGTGCTACGAGCATAAGTGAAGACTTTGAGGTAAACTGTTTTTTTAACCCCTTCAGGTAAGATGGTGTCCAAGACCATGTCACACCATAAATTAATTTTCATGAAGTTGTTATGGTGCTCTGGTTGTAAGTTGTAAGATGAAGAGCGATGTTTTGGATATGCAAATAGGATTTCCTAAGGTTACAATTGAACTCTGTCTTTGTTGGGGTGAGACATGATATACACTAATTTAGATAGATCGTGTAACGAACGCCTGGTATTTCGTATACCCATTTGTTTGTATGCTCCCGAAATTCTAGGGATTGAGTGATTATAGCCTGTTCGCATGGAACGCTTATTCGTCCTTTCCCAAAATCCAAGTTGTGCAAAGGAGTAAATCCAGTGGTTCGTTGGTCACATAACCAAACATCAGTCGAGACTTGATGAAGGATACAACAGGAATGTTTTATTTTGGCCAAATGGCCCACTTTTATACACAGCAAGTGGATAAAACACGCACAGAACACTCCCACAACACACCCCTGAATTTCTGTGTCCGAATGACTAAGCATTAAACATAAAATATTAAAATTACATATGAGACATAGAGGAACCCCCACAAATATCATATCCCCAGATAGCCTGAAACTAAGCAGCCAAGTTGTCCAAATAGCGCGCAGATTCCACAAATGCAGCCGAATTGCCACTGAGGTAAAGTTTTGACCGACTGCACATGAGGCGTCTGCCCAGATCAGTTTCAGAGATTCAGTGGTAGCGGTCGTTCAATTTCGGGAGTTCTAAAATGAACGAAAAGATGAACAGTTTCCCTGGCTCATAGTTAGTGTTTGTTCGCCTTATTTGTGCTAACAAATCTACCGAACAGCGCTTTCCTGGTTTGCCGTGGAAAGAAGCAGGCGTTCGTGAAGTTTAGCCGTTGTTCGCGTGGTCAAATGTCCAACTTATAGTTCCAGACACTCAATGAGCAAGTCCCGCTGCCTGCTTTCGTGCGACATACACTTTAACATCAAAACCTTCAAGCCAGCGACAGATTACTCAATTAGGATTCCTTGGACTGGGCAACGCTGATAGGATGAGAGTGTCAGCTGATGCTCTCATCAGCAGCTTTCCATTGAGCTTAATTTCTTAATCTGGTGCTACGAGCATAAGTGGGGCTTGAAGACTTTGGGATAAACAGTTTTTTAACCCCTTCAGGTAAGATGGTGTCCAAGACCACCTCACACCATAACAACTTCATTTTCATGGTTATGGTGCTCTGGTTGTAAGATGAAGAGCGATGTTTTGGATATGCAAATAGGGTTTCCTAAGGTTAAGGTTGAACTCTGTGTTCATTGGTCGATATGGTTTCTTAGTCAGTTTATTCACCTGTCTAAAGGAAAATATTGTAGCAGCTGATATTTAAATACATAAAAGAAGATATTTAGAGACATTCAAATATACATACCTGTAGCAATTACATTATTTTTATTGCACCTGGAAGTCTGATTTTAACTTATTTACCTTTTCCTGTGCATTTGTTTGTTACGGACCATCATGTGCACTCTGTCTATATTCTGACTAGCTGAAACCCAGAATTAGCCAATCCGGAAGTAGCTTGGACTTCAGATGTGTAATTCGTGTTTTTTTGTTTTTTTTTCTCCTGTCTCTGCAGTTCTCATTACCTGCATTCTCTAAAATATCAGACTTCTTTCTGCAATAAAAGCAGAACAGGCAAGTCCCATAACTTTTTACGTACGTAGTTGAACTTCCCTATGTACTCATTTTTTCATAAAACTGCACTTATATTAAAGCATTTCTGACCCCATAAACTAAATAATTTGAAAGGACAGCAGAGTTTAGGAACATTTAGAGCGGTGTGGCTTGTGTCCAATTTCTCATATGAGCTTTTAAACCGTTACTTAGTTATGGTTTATTTCTAAGTCTGTTCATTTCTTTGATCCATGTTTCACTACGCCTGTCACAGCTGCTCTTTTTGTATTGCAGGGTATACGGGGTCTCTATCGAGGATACAAGAGCACAGTGTTAAGAGAGGTAATGCAGTATCACTATGTTTCTTTTCTGCTCTCAATCATCATCCATATAGATCAGGGGTAATGAAATGACAGATCTCAAACTGGTGAAGAACTACAGCACCCAGGCACCTTCTATTTTTGTACTAGAGCATGAAATGGTATATGAGAATTGTTGTGTGCAAATGACTGTATGTAGTGTGTTTAAAAACTCCTGATATATATCAGAATATTCCTTTGCAAACAAATTGATGTTTGCATTTTTTATTTTTTTATTTCCCTGTCTCTAAAATGGAGCAGGAACACTCTTGTTAATGTACTTGTTTGAAAACAGTAAAAATATACAAAGTGATAAGTTCAAACAGTAAATTAAGTTTTTGGTAAAAATAACAGCTAGGAAATCAGGGGGCAACATAAGAAAGAAGAAAAAAAAAACAGGATACAGTGCAGATGGTACAAACACATGGTGGAAAAATTTAGCAGCAAAGGTAACTAGATACACTCACGTATATTGGAACCTAGCATAAATGAGGCTCACGAATTGTGCAGTTCTGAATTTTAAGGTAGCATCACACCTTTCTTCCCATAACTTGGCTTCCGTCAAAGACAGAACAGGGATGGTCCAATAGTGTAGCCTGATTCATTTAATGTGGAGTAGATGAGAAATATAAAATTGTTCACATTAAATAGAGCCACCCTATAATTGGCACCAAGCCCTCTACTGCACCGAGAGGGATGGTGTGAACCTTTAAATACCGAACTTTATACCCACTGACAATAGCTGACTGAAGAAGCTCGCATATCTGGCAAAATACATTTTGGAATTTAGTTATAAGTTACTTTCTACTGTTTTAACTGCACGTTTATTACATTTTTTTTGTAAATAGCTAAAAAGTTTTGTTGTTATTTTACATACATCTTGATAGTACTTATATTTTAGTGGTTTCCAGTATCCATCACAAATAGTGTTTTACCAATTTGTTGCAGTGACGTTATAAGTTGAGTTATTCTCAAATATAACTGGTCAGAATGACTGTCTATTTTAAAAATAAAAAACTACACTCTGCTAACACAACTACCATTTGAAAAGGCACACACGGGACATCCCATGCTCTTTTATTTAATTTTGGAGTGATCCTCTGAGGTATTGGAAGGGTTTTGTATTCTATGAGTACATTTCTCTATGATGACCGCTATGGCTTCATTGTAAATTCAACCCATGTTCCCATATTGTAGACACTTGTACTGCAGTGTGATTGTACTCTGAATTGTATTGCTGCACAGCCCTGTGATGCATGTGCATTCATGTACGACTTTGGGCATTTTATTGCTGTGGATTTCTGTATGCTGAGCACTAAGCATTGCTGTGGTTGTATTGCTGTGGAGCCTATTTCCGACCATCCAGGGTAAAAGGGGGGGACAAGGGGTTTCACATTTCAAAAACGCACTGCTCTTACAAACAAAGGACCCTTGGAAAATATTCAGCACTTGATTTGCATTTGTTAACCCTTTAAAATTAAACATTGAATAAAGATGATACCTGCTTCTGTAAGATTACCTATACAATAGCTTCATCCTGTACTTATTTTATGGCTCACTAAACTTGTGTCTTTTATTCAGATTTCATCAAAATGCATACAAAATTACACGCCAACAAGTCTTTATGATTTCTCCGAGGGCTTGTGAATAAATGAATACATTTAGATGCCTGTGGAAACTGATTTTGCATACCAACAAATAGGTGAAACACACTCCTACAAGCGAATGCTATTCTCCTTAAAATTCATTTTGACATATGTCAACGTGGTAATTAATTTCCCACCGCTATCAAAGAGCAGTTTGTGACCTTTCAGAGATATATTTGTTTGCTCAAAATGGCAACACTTTGTCACAAATTTAATTGGGGTCTTTTCCATTATGTGTATTCATAAGAGAACCTTCAAAACTGATTTTGGATGAAATATTGTTTAGTTTAGAGTAGCCTTCATTGGATAAAGAACGATTCTTGGTGTGTGTGTGGTGCAGATGCATTTTCATTGATATAAATAGTGAATTTGCTTATTTATATCCGTTCTCTTGATATTTTGTTTGTTTGTTCTTGACGAACATGCCTGGATGTTTAACAAAATAGGTTTGTTTTCTTCTCGTCCCTTTAATAACTGCATCATTTCACAGTTTAAAGTGACATTGCATTCACCCACATGTCTGTAGACTGTTTGGGGTAATGGACACTTTTACAATCTTTACATTTTATATTTAAATGTTATAATATCATAAAAGATTCTCTGCCATCTACTAATCTCCTCTCCCAAACCTTAGCTGCTAATAGTACATAGGTTTGTGATATCCTCACATATAGCTGTTAAAACGTAGTATGTGGACTTTCTTATTGAAGGCCAAACATATACTCTAAGCATCATTACCATTACAGCATGCTCTATTGGTTGTGGTGCTAGGGATCCCCTGATTCTGTCACAGTGTAAGCTGTCAAACCATTTCTGAAGAATTTTACACTTACTTTAAAGTATTCTTCCAGTCTGCACTGATATGCTAATGCTGAATTTCATTCTTCCACATTAACATACCGAGTTTGGGCGTAATTCGCTGACTGAGAGCTGACACTCTCAACCAATGAATAATGTCCAAGGATGGTATGCTAATACAGAAGTGTGAACTCCTGCATTAGCATCGCTGTGTATACCAGATGTACTTAGCTTCATTTGTAACCGTGAATAAAGCTATCTGCTCCCTGTTACTTTGGTCAAATGGCTTAATACAATTATGAAAAGAGAGCCACTGGCTGTGCAATTTTTAATGCAAAGTTAGCAGCTGCATTTCAACTCTCAAATTGCACATACAACATTTTTTGGGAAATTACTGAAATCTTGCAAAATGTAAAAACATTTTTTAAAAACCTACCCCCCACACATAGACTCTCAGCCAAACAGTGTTGTCCAGGTCCGATTAAAATTTACAATGACAATGCTGAAGTGTTATTTCTTCATTATCAATATTGCTAAAATGGGGCTGATCCGTGGGCAAAGAGAAAAGCCCCAGTTTATATCAAACCGTCTATAAACATCTTAATATTTAATCAGGGAACAATGCTAAGACACTCAAAGCAATACAACCAATACAGTGAGCTGTCGGGTTAGTTTCTCAGAGTGTCCCTTTTAAAAGCCTTGAAAGTGTCATCAGTCTGTCCTTTCTATTCAAGGGGGTCTGATGAGATAGTCTATTACTGTTATTATTTATAAATCGCCAACAAATTCTGCAGAGCTGCACAATAGGTGGATTAACAGAATTTACAAAGGAACAGAGGGTGTTGAGGGTGTTCTAAAAAAGAAAAAAAAGAAAAAAAGGAGGTTACTAAAAAAAAAAAAAAGATTTTTCTTGATGACACAGTTGCAGGAGAAGATGTAAGGTGGGTTACCAAGGTGAGGCATTGGAAAGCTATTTACAGTCTAATTACTATGTTTCCTAAAGAAATTAGTTTTTAATGATCTTTTGAAAGAACTGAGACTGGGTGAAAGTCTCACAGAGCAGGGAAAGGAGTTCCATAGGAACGGCACAGCCCTTGAGAAGTCTTGAAAGTAGGCGTCAAAGGTGCAAGTATGAACAGAGGATAGATGCAGATCTTTGGCAGAGCTTAGTGAGGACAGTAAGCAACCACCAGAATTTAAAATTGAGCCCTATATCTTACGGGAAGCCACTTTAAGGACTAACAAAGGAGAGAGGCATGGGAGGTGCGGACAGACCGAAAGATGAGCCTCACCACTGCATTCATTATAAGCTGTAACAGGGCAAGTTGGGAACGCTTAAGACCACTGAGAAACAGATTACAATAGTCAAGACGAGAGATGAGAGCGGCATGAACCAGCACCTTAGCTGCATCCGGTGTTAGATAGGGGATGATGCAAACTATGTTTTGGAGATGGAAGCAACAGGATTTGGCGAGTGACTGGACATGAGTGGTGAAGGAGAAGTTGGAGTCAAAGAGAACACCTAAGCAGCTGATGGTAGGGATGCACCGAAATTTTTGGCCGAAAATGGGCCTATCCCACTTTGGCTGAAAAAGGGTAGAATCTCCCAAAAATAGGGCAGAGTGACTTGTCAGGTCCTTGGTCCATGACCGAGGACCCGACATTGGAAGGAGGCCCGGCGGCTTGCCCTGTGTGCTGCCGGGTGCGAGGTCCTTCCCATCTGCCCGGGGAGAGAGCCAGCACAGTCTGCAGCTCTGCCGAGTGTGAGCTGCAGATTGTGTTGTATCTCGCGATCTCTGGCCAATCAGAGTGTTTCTGCAAGTTATCACGGCAACGCTCTGACTTCTGGAGCTCGCGGGATACACTCGGCGGAGCTGCAGACTGGAGAGATGGACCACCGGACCACCAGGGAGCTAGGACACTGGACCACCAAAAAAAAAAAAAGGTATTTCTAACAACCCTCCCTCTCCGTCACCACTCACCCCCTTCCTCAGTCACTCTGTCACCCCCTCCCTCAGTCACTCTGTCACCAGCCACCCCATCCCTCAGTCACTCTGTCACCCCCTTCCTCAGTCACTATGTCACCTCCTCCCTCAGTCACTCGGTCACCCCCTCACTCTGCCACCAGTCATCCTCTCCCTCACTCTGTCACCAGTCACCCGCTCAATCTGTCACCAGTCACCCCCTCACTCTGCCACCTGTCACCCCCTCCCTCACTATCCTACAGAATCGGAATTAGGGAACAAGTGATTGAGCTGGAGGACTGAAAGCAGAGCAAAAACTCTTCTGGAGTAGCAGGCTCAAGTGAGCATAGAACAGAGGGGGGAGTGGGGTTGGGGGAAGTATTGGTAGGGGTAGGAGAGGGATTACAGATCTCTTCCCTAATAATGGAAATCTTCTCAGTGAAGTAAGTAGCAAAGTTTCTAACGGTGAAGTTAGTATGTGGACGAGCAGCGACAGGGCGAAGTAGAAAGTTAAAAGTGTGAAAGAGGCATACAAGGCAGAGACCGGAAGACTTGTTTAAAAGGTACATTGGGGGTAGAGAACGAAGCCTACAGCGTCTCTATGAGGTGCTAATGCCATTTGTAATGGTTATTTTGCAGAAAACTCTCTGAGCTAAGCCTGGCAGTACATGATCAGCTAATCTGCTGGGTATGATAAAGCAACCTCTCTAGGCAATATATTGCACTGCTGTTTGTTTTTGTTCTTACAATAAGCAACCTTTGGAAATATAGCACAAAGACAGTATGGTGTCTACAATACACTTGTAGTTTTTTTTTGTTTTTTTTTTTATTTTCTAATTATTATTTATATTTTTTGGTGTAAGGGGGAAATATGGGTGTTTGTTTTAAGAAGCAAAAAATAGCAAGTCCCTAGACTTCAGTTACTTTCTATCAAAAAACCTTTACAAGACCATTGTACCAGAATAGCATATATATGATGTATTGGCTTCAAAAAAAACACATTAATATATATATATTTATTTATTTTTAAATTGGCAAAAAAAAGAGCAGTTTGATTCGTGAAATGATAAAGTTTGATCAAGAACAACATCTGTAAGAATTCCATTGTTCTGGCTTCATGGGAAGTATAAGTTAATTTGGAATTTTTCCATTAAACAAATGTTGTTAGTTTTAAGCAGATGTCTTAAATAGACACTATTATTAATGGGAAATTTTACACGAGTCGAAATCAAGCTCCTTGTCTAATCAGAGTATTTATTTAACTGTTCGAATAAGCTGGTCCAATATATACCTTTATGTTTTAAGGAGGACAGATAATCTTTCCCCGAGTACAAAGAAGTGAATTAAAAAAGAGATTTTATTAGCGAAGACCTCAAAAAGCCACCTGTCTGTTTTCTTTCAATAAAACATTGTTTTTTTTCCACATGCAGCTTATTTCGTAAAATGGATTAACTGCTTAATGCAGTGTCGGATAACACCAACTGGTAAAGAAATGTTTTTTTTATATATTCCCAACAGATCTCTTTTTTTTTTTTTCATCACATAACATATGTGACTTTATCAAAAGAATTATGGATAGAAAATATCTTTTTCTTAGATTTTTACCAGCCATAAAAATGTTCCAAATACGATTGTGTTATCTAACACTGATAAAAACGTAACCTTTAATTGGTCATTAATAAACTACCTGCAGCTTTGTAGCTACTAGTGAAGTGCAAAGTACTAAATTAACAATGTAGTTAATTTTTTGGACAACAATGGTGTCTTGACATAATTTATGGGTTCTATGACTTGTCTCCAAAGACAATATTCCCAAATAGTTATAATAATAACACCCACATGCAGTGGTGAGTGAGTTAAAAATAAATTATTCTAAAATACAAACCCATGCTCACTCGCAAAGGTAAAATCTGTCTAGTGGGATTAATGTATCTGCTAAGCCATTAAAAGGTGGTTTGACTACTTATCATCTTTTGGTGCCAAAGGACACATGCCATCATAACCTCTTAAACGGGCTGTACTGGTTGTCGTATGCACTCTTAAACCGGCTGTACTGGTTGTGGTGTGCACTCTTAAACCGGCTGTACTGGTTGTGGTGTGCACTCTTTAATAGGCTGTACTGGTTGTGGTGTGCCCTCTTTAATAGGCTGTACTGGTTGTGGTGTGCACTCTTTAATAGGCTGTACTGGTTGTGGTGTGCACTCTTTAATGGGCCGTACTGGTTGTGGTGTGCACTCTTTTTAATAGGCTGTACTGGTTGTGGTGTGCACTCTTAAACCGGCTGTACTGGTTGTGGTGTGCACTCTTTAATAGGCTGTACTGGTTGTGGTGTGCACTCTTTAATAGGCTGTACTGGTTGTGGTGTGCACTCTTTAATAGGCTGTACTGGTTGTGGTGTGCACTCTTTAATGGGCTGTATTGGTTGTGGTGTGCACTCTTAAACCGGCTGTACTGGTTGTGGTGTACACTCTTAAACCGGCTGTACTGGTTGTGGTGTGCCCTCTTTAATAGGCTGTTCTGGTTGTGGTGTGCACTCTTTAATAGGCTGTACTGGTTGTGGTGTGCCCTCTTTAATAGGCTGTACTGGTTGTGGGTTGCCCTCTTTAATAGGCTGTACTGGTTGGGGTGTGCACTCTTTAATAGGCTGTACTGGTTGTGGTGTGCACTCTTTAATGGGCCGTACTGGTTGTGGTGTGCACTCTTTAACAGGCTGTACTAGTTGTGGTGTGCACTCTTTAATAGGCTGTACTGGTTGTGGTGTGCACTCCTTAATGCGCTGTACTTGTTGTGGTGTGCACTCTTAAACCGACTGTACTGGTTGTGGTGTGCACTCTTTAATAGGCTGTACTGGTTGTGGTGTGCACTCTTTAATAAGCTGTACTGGTTGTGGTGTGCACTCTTTAATAGGCTGTACTGGTTGTGGTGTGCACTCTTTAATGGGCCGTACTGGTTGTGGTGTGCACTTTTTAATGGGCCCTACTGATTGTGGTGTGCACTCTTAAATTGACTGTACTGGTTGTGGTGTCTACTGGGATGTAGGTCAGGAGAACGGCAGTCATTCTAAACCCACATTTCACCAATTGGTTATAATTTGTGGGGACACTTAAATGAGGGAGACAGATGTATTTACATGTGAGTGGAATAAGGTAAGAGGAAGATATGAGAACAAGTAAATACTCTCTCCTACTTCACTCACTTCTCTTACTGTCCAGCCCTAACTTACATCCTTATCGTCTGTCCATACACTCTAGCCCTAATTAATAGCCCTACCTTCTAAATCCGATTTGTATCCCTAAATGCCTAACCATATCCTCTGTATTCTAATAATGTAATATTATATCCATAAACTCTGTCTTCCCCGCCTATTCTTTTACGAATGCTTTTCACTAAGAAGGAGTGTGCTTACCCAGATCATTTTCAGATTGTATTATGTATTCGTTGTGAGCAATCTCAATACTAATTGAGCTATTGAAGCTGCTTATACCTATTTACAATACCATCTTGGAGACATTTTTTTCCTGTGGCTCTATTTGTGTTTTGCATTCTATGTTGACTTGTTGAAAACACAACGTTGTAGAATATATGTAATTATGGAGAGAGGTTTGACTAACAAAAACCTTTACACTTGGAAAAGCCGGTTCTCTACCAAGATATTGATGAGCCCTGTGCCAGCTTGTCTTAAATGGTGCATTGGGTAGGCTGTTGCCCTATTCTCAGAATAGCTGAAAAATGGCATGCGATCAATAATTTTGGAGCAAGTGGCAGGACAAAAGTTAAAAAATAACTTTTCCGTATGATTTGCGTATGTGAATATGGAGTTATGCTTTGCCGATGCCTTTTTTAGGCTGTTGGAGAATTCTTGGACGTTTATATCACCAGCATCTGCAGAACAAACAACTGCCAAAACTCCTATGTCAATATTCAGTGGATTCCTACCTGTTACTAGCCTACTTTATCAATATTCCTTTTCTGCATATTCTTTACTACACCAGACTAAATCTTTACAAGGAATGTGACCAGGATCTTGCATTCTTACAGATTTCATTCATTATTTCATTCATTCATTCATTCATTCTTTCATTCTTGGAGACAATGTCTATAGATAATAGATGGTGGGGCGTGGCCTGGACACGGAGGAACATGGCAGCTTAGGCACGGAGCTCCGACCCACGAGCAAACACAGCACACCTTACCGTTAGCAAGGCACGAGGATGGGGCGCACAAAACGCCCGGACGGGTCGCAGACGCCGAGGGGTCACTCCTCCAGCACCTCGGCTGGCCCCATGGACGGGTTTCTGGCACCCGCGACGACCACGCTGCAGGAGGCCGCAGGCTCCAACATGGCCGACTCACCGGCCCGCTCCAGGGCGACGGAGGGTGGCGAAACAACGCTGGCGGACATAAGTGCTGATCTGAAGGCACTTGCCACGAATATGGTCACCAAGGAAGACCTCCGCAGCCTCTCTGACACCCTCCATGCCGCCATCCGCACAGAGGTAACCGCGCTGCGGTCAGAAATGACGGTGCATGCTTGCAGGCTACAGCACTTAGAATCTGCCACACAGTCCCACACAGCCCAAGCTGAAGCCTCTACCCTAGCTATCTCCAGACAGGGGAACATGCTGCTGGCCCTCAGACGCCACACGGAGGATCTAGATAACAGAGGCCGCAGGTCCAATATTAGGGTACGCGGCCTGCCAGAGCCAGATGGCGAGGAAGACGTGGAGGCTACGCTGCGCGCATTTTTCAGAGGTTTACTGGGCGCTGAAGCCCCAGCCACAATAGAGTTTGACGGAGCGCATAGAGCAAATCGGTTGCGCACTAATGAGAGGACGCCACGAGATATTATATGCTGCATGCATCAGTACAAATTGAAGGAAAAGATCATGGCCAGAGCGAGATCCAGACCAACGTGGAGATTCCATGACGCAGATGTCGCCCTCTACCAGGACCTCTCGCCTCTAACCCTGGAGGCACGCAGAGCACTGAGGCCGATCACGACACAGCTCCAAGAGAGGGGTATCCACTACAAATGGGGCTACCCCTTCGCCCTGTTAGCCAGACACCAAAATGAATGGGTCCCCTTACGCTGGCCGGAGGAAGCGCCCAGATTCCTGCAACGCCTAGGACTACCACCCACGGAAATCACCAACTGGGTCTTCGGGCCTCCAGATCAGAGGACAGGCCCACAGACACCGAGACAATTGGGCCGACGCAGAGATGGCACTCCACGGCGCCCTACAGCTCGCAGACAGCTAGCGCCCACCGAACCAGAAGAGTGAAAGCAGGCGGCTGGATGGCTGCCCCTCCCGGTGTCCGCTGACCTGGCCCTCTGGACGCGGCCACACAGGGAACCCAAAGGAGGAATCCAGAAACCCTCGACCGCCTGAAGACACCTGACCCCAGATAAGTTTCGCACCTCACGCACTTACAGACACCTGATACTCGATCCAGTCACACAGGTCGCCCTCAAATTGAGGGACACAACACTTCAGGTGGGACACACGCTGGGTGGACTCCCGGATCCGCCCGGATTCGGATACCCTTGCCTTCCCTGCTCCCTCCCCAACCTCCCCTTCTCCCCTCACCCCCCTGACTGGGGGGGGAAAATAAATATAAAAAAAAATAAAAAATAAAAAAGAGAGAGAGAGGAGGCTGCCACTACCACAATACCATCACCACACACTTAACGCCTGTACACATACGGGAGACCTCCCAGTACAATGTCCGACATGCGTGGAACACGGGTACCTCGGGGGCGTGGCGACTCGGCGTTCACAGCTGCCCCCTTCCGAGTAGTCACACAGAACTGCAGAGGCCTGAACGCTCCAGAGAAACGTGCACACCTCCTACGGGAACTGAAACAGCAGCATGTGTCAGTAGCACTACTACAGGAAACGCACCTGAGAGTGACGGACACACGGCGGCTGACAGACAGGCGCTTCCCGGATGCCTTCCACAGCACCCACCCGACGGCTCGCAAAGCGGGCGTGGCGATCCTCCTGGCCAACAGCCTCCATTTCACTCAGAGCGACATGATGGCCGATGGGTACGGCAGATACCTGTTTGTAAAAGGAGTAGTAGCCCAGAGGACATACACATTCGCATCAATATACGCTCCGAACACCAAACAGGCAAAATTCCTCCGCGCTACACTCCTCAAATTAGCCAACTTCACCGAAGGTGCCCTTATAATGGGGGGAGACTTTAATGCACCCCTGGACCCGATTCTGGATTCGTCGACAGGGCACAGCAGTATCCCGCAAACAGCCATCCGGACGATACGCAGGACTCTTCGTAACCTGCGCCTTGTGGACGCATGGAGAACCCTCCACCCAGGGGACCGTGATTACACGCATTACTCGGCTTTACATCATAGACACTCTAGAATTGACTATCTCTTCCTCCAGCAGGAAGGCCTCCACGGACTACTGGATGTGGAAATCCGCCCTACCCCATGGTCGGACCATAGCGCAGTATCCATGCTCATGGACTCGCCTCTATACAGGCCGGTCCGGTCTACCTGGCGACTGAACGAATCGCTCCTCTCCGACATAGCGATCCAAGCTCAATTAGTGGAACATCTAAATAATTACTTTACCGAAAACGACACTGACGATGTCTCTGCGTTGACCCTGTGGGAGGCTCACAAGAGCGTTCTCAGAGGACTCCTCATACGGATATCTGCGGAAAAAAAGAGGGAAGCACAACAACAAATGGCGTCACTCGCAGACCAGATAGCGACGCTGGAAACGCTGCACAAGCGGACTCAACTGGAGTCGCACTACCGCACTCTCCTGACAACCAGACGCCAACTAACGGAATTGATAGCCCGCAAGCACTACAGGACAACCCAGAGGTCCAAGGCCTTCTTTTATATACACGCCAATAAGGGGGGGAGACTCTTAGCCCACATGATACGGAACCAACAAGCCAGCGCACAGGTGAGCGCTTTACGCACGACTAGGGGCAACCTCACACAATTCCCCGGAGAGATAGCGAGCGAATTTCGCTCCTACTATGAAGACCTGTATAACATAACGCCAGGAACTCCGGACGCGGACATGACCAGAAGAACAGGGAACATCACGACTTACCTCGAGGACTTTCACCCGGACGCCCTGTCGGTGCAAGAAGCTGAAATACTTGACGCTCCGATTTCCACGGAGGAGATATTGGCGGCGATTAAAACGACGAAAAATGGGAAAACGCCGGGCCCAGACGGATTCTCGGCAGGCTACTATAAAAAATTCAGAGATATCCTTGCCCCACGCATAGCCAACGCCTTCAACCACCTTCGAGAAGGCAGTAGATTCCATCGGGAAACCCTTGCAGCCATAATCACAGTGATTCCCAAACCTGGCAAGAACACTGAAGTATGTGGCAATTATCGCCCCATTTCGTTATTAAATGTGGACGTGAAGATCCTTTCCAAAGTGCTGGCCACACGTCTGCAACAATTTCTGCCGAGGCTCGTCCACCCGGACCAGACAGGCTTTATCCCGGGGAGAGAGGCCAGGGACAGCACCTTGCGGGCGTTCTCTGTACAAAGCTTGGCTCGTAAGAGAAATTCAGAGCTGCTCATGCTCTCCACGGATGCGGAAAAAGCGTTCGACCGAGTGACATGGAGCTTCATGACGGCGACGCTAGAGGCAATGGGTCTGGGGGAGGGCATTCTCACCTGGATCAAAGCACTCTACACGGAGCCGACGGCTAGAGTGCGTGTGAACGGGGCGCTTACAGACAGCTTTGAAATCCACAATGGCACCAGGCAGGGCTGCCCGCTGTCCCCCCTCCTTTTCGCCCTCACGCTAGAGCCATTCCTGGACAGGATAAGACAGACACCTGACATACAGGGGTTCAAACAGAGAGACCAGATGCATAAGGTGGCCGCCTATGCGGACGACATGCTCTTCTTCGTCGCAGAACCCATGTCCACGCTACCAGCCCTCCTAGGAGAGTTTCAGCGATACGGACATGTCTCAGGGCTTAAACTAAACCTAGCAAAGTGTGAAATACTGGCGGTGCATACCACTAGGGACACACAGGTTAGAATACAACACGAGTATCCTTTTCACTGGTGCAGAGAACAGATGCGCTACCTGGGAATATGGCTCCCCCGCAATCCGGGCGAAACTTTCACCAGGAACTACGCACCTCTCCTAAGTAATATACTGAGAGACCTGAAGAAATGGTCCTACGACTACATCTCCTGGCAGGGCCGCATTGCGGTAGTGAAGATGAACATCTTGCCCCGCCTTCTCTACAGCTTCAGCACCATCCCCTGGCATTTGCCCCCGGACTTCTTCGCCAAACTCAAGACAGCAGTGACGAAATACGTATGGAGGGAGGGGAGACCGCGGCTCCGACACGACAGATTGTGCCTGCCCAAACCATGGGGCGGCCTCGCACTACCGGACTTTCGGAAATATTTCCAAGCAACAGTGCTCCAGAGGATTCGTGAGTGGCACATGGCCCCCGCTAACAAGTTATGGGTGGGCTTAGATAGAGAAGGCACACATAAAGCACTTCACGCATACATCTGGCACCGTTCGACAGGGGTCACGAACACCCTTGATGCGGAATCCCCCATCGCGCAGACACTGAAGACCTGGTCCACCCTGAGAAGGAACGTTTATATCTCACCGCAACCAAGCCCCTTAATCCCACTGACACATAACGAGGCCTTGGGGGGGGGACTGCGAGCGGATGCGTGGCCGACACCCACCGAAGGGGAATACATACCCCTGAGCTCAGCCTTGACCAACGCCGGCCTCCGCAACCTCCAGGACTGGGCCGCCACGGAACGCCTGACGGTAATGCACCGCTTCCATTACGCACAGCTACGACACTTCTATTATAACCTACCTCACAGAGAAGCGATACATAGAGACCAGACCTGGTTTGAACACCTTTGTGAGACTTCCCCCGAAGAAGACGGAAGAGTGTCGGTCATCTACCAGCGACTGCTTACAGGGGACCTCATCAGAAACAACGCCTTCCAGAGGCAGTGGGAGGACCTGACGGACAGAACCTATACAGACGCCCAATGGGCACAAATTCTTATTCTGCAGCATAAAAGCTCGATAAGCACCAGGTACCAGGAGGTGAATTACAAGCTGCTCTCCCACTGGTACAGGACACCTGCGAGGATACATAGAGTTTTCCCAGAGGTCCCAGACACATGCTGGAGGTGCGAAACGCAACCGGGTACACTCCGCCACATTTGGTGGGACTGCCCTAGGATCATGCCGTTTTGGGAGGAAGTGAAGCGTGAAATCGCTGCCATTCTGGGGGATTCATCTGACCTTACCATAGAGGCTGCGCTACTACACTTCTCCCCAGGCCCGCTGGCACTATACAAAAGATCGATCCTCAGGCACCTGCTAAATGCAGCCAAAGCACTAATCCCAGCAAAATGGAAACAAACTCAACCACCAACTAAAGTGGAATGGCTCCAGAGAGTAGAAGAGATTCATAATGCTGAAGCGAGATATGCCGACATACTCGGGAGAACCGAAAAACATTTGGAACTGTGGATGCCCTGGTACCTGTACACATCACAAACAGGATAAGTAAGAGACACAACTGGGACACGGGACGACAACACTAACACACATACTCAGGCCCACTTCCTACTTCGCTTAACCCCAACAGGTCATCTTGGGAGAAACACTAGCACTTTAAGACAACACAACACAAATACCCTACTCAGTAACCCCCCCCTCAACCCCTCCCCCCCCATATCTCACTCCCCTCTCCATCTTCGGGCGGATCTGGGAGCCCCCCCGGCGTTACTTGGACTCACTTGTAGGAGACCCTACGGGGCGAACGAGACTACATAGAGAAACAGAGGCCCACACGACGCTGCATTTCGCAGTAGGGAAGACCTCTAGTAAGATTATACTTACACTGAGAAGTGACCTCAGGACGACATATGAGAGTTGACACACAGATGGAATGTCGACACAGCACACTCGCCCTATGAGAGGCGCACTTGCATGACACAGTACAGATTCAGGTAGTAACTAAAGACTAGAGGACTACACCTAACACCGCCAGACAAGAAGCAAGACAATAGAGATGACTTGCTACACCACGAAGCCACTCCACGTGGACTTCGCCCCGCACATGAGAACCAGATGAAGATCCAGCCCTTGACAATAGACACTCCGTACTAACCCTAAGTAACCACCACAGAGCGGGAGACGCTAGTGTCAGGGCTGACGGATGGGAGAGGCCATGGCCTGGTACTTGACTATAGTACTCTGTAAGACTGACTCGTACTGCACCCCCCACAGTAGTAGATACTATCTTGGGACTAACCCCATACCAGATGTCTGGTAAGAGAATGCACGCAAGACTTATGTGTTCATCAAGGTTGTAGACCACTGGGCTTACGAAAGTGCCAATGTTATTGGCGTTACTCTTTGCGCATGTTGCGCCCACGCCATGGTAGTTCAGATGCAGACTGAGGTCTACGAATCTCACCACAAGTTAGCGCATTACTACCTGATACTGTAAGGAATGTGCTTAGCAGTCCTGTTAGTAAGATAATGCATGTTATGTTGTGACCTGCGTGTCACCGATATTTGACTGAGCGGACATCACTTCCTACTAAAATTGTTATGGTTTCATTTTGAAGGGACCTGCGTGTCCTAATTGTCGCACATTCATAGCTATTTGAAGATCTGAAAGATTGCACGTTCAATAAAAACGTATTTACAAAAAAAAAAAGATAATAGATGGTGTATCCCATTGATCAACTCCTAATTTTAAAATTGGTTAGATGTTGAAACAAGCTTTCAAATGTTTTCAAAAGCAGAAAAGGAAAGCGATATAAGACCATTGAAAATAAAATTACATTTTGTTCTATAAACTGTGCTGTGTCCGTTTTCCTGCTGTTTGCCTGTTGCAGTCATTGTATCAACTTATTGTGTAGTGTTTTTTAAACTGCTGTCATTGCTAGATTACAGGTATAAACATATGCACAGAGATACCCATTTTACATGTCAGCTGACGAAAGAGAGCTTACTTAATGTGACAGCAAAGTCCTGCGTTATGTTGTTATCTAGGCGCATTGTCAGTTCTGGAATATTTTCATAAGCCATTTAACAACATTATTTTTTTCTGTGTATGTATGTTGTTTTTTTCATACACCGTGACACAGGTGTTAAGGTTCTTGGAAAAGCACAGCGTACAGATGAGGTCATACTAACAATAACTTTATTGTTGGCCTGCAATCTGTCAATTGTCAGTAAACTAAAAGAAACTGATGGTTTGTACACCTTAGCATTGTGTTTAATGAAATGCAGGAATGTGGTCTAGTTCACTAGAGCTGCGTGAGTATTTCATGAATCATGAAAATAAAATATTTAAGCAATACTTTCACTGACTGAAATGCCAACACCGTCAAAAGAGATCACAAGACAAAGAAGGGACTCATTTGCCTAATGTATTTTTCATCTGCTTGACAAAACTTGACAAAGGGTGGAGCTTCCGCCGTCATGTTTTGTCATTTGACCCTGTAGTCACTAGTGACTGCTTTGGGGAAAAGGCCTGGTCTTGCTGATCGCTAGACAATATTTACGAAACGTCAGGAGAAGATGAGGGTCCCCCGGATAGAGATGGCTTTGGCTGTGAAGCACCGATTCAGGTAAATTTGTTACCTGCACTGCACCCCCTGGACCACTGCACATTAAGTGGCGATGTACTTATCATGGGTCTTTGCAAAATATGTGACCAGGCTGCTTTATGATCTAATCACCCAGTTGTGCAATTAAAAAAAGAAAACACCCTTCAACTTGTATGCACGTCGACTGTATGCAAAGATCACTTGGTTCACTCTCTATTTCCTGAGTTTCACAAAGACCATACCTGCAGGGTTCCATTAAAGTTTATTTTTTTGTTAAAACACGCTTACAATTTTTTTATCTCTGCTATAAAAAAAAAAAAAAGAGCAATGCGATTTAGACCTACCTGATATTGAATGTTAGTTCCAGTCATCCCACTTAGATTGTGTATGGACTGGATGAACTACCCACTCACTTAACCACGGGTATTAGAGCAAATGAATATGTCACTTACTGCCCTGCCTAGGCAAAACCTTTCTGCCTGCTCCTCTTCTCTATGAATGCCCCAATTTATACATACTAATTTAGCTAGGTACTTCTAAATTTCAAATTTGAGGTCAGAGGAGCTGAACAAGAAGCATAGCTAACTTAAAGAATTTTTCCAGTTTGCCTATTTTGACCGTACATTTAAAATTCCTTTGAATTCACCTTGGATTCTCACTTTACTGAATATATATTAAGTATATATGATGATTATACTAGTGAAGGGAAACTGGCATCTAGGCCCTCATCTTTCACTCCTATATTTAGTAACACTGCTCTCTCTTCCATACATTTGGCCCTTGTTCTTACTGTGGTCCAAGCTATTCATGCTTGTTAGATAAGGGTTCCTGATGGACCTAGAGCTACTGTTCCCTGACGAGAGATCTACAACTTGTGAAACCATTTTCAGATTGCACACTTACTGCCGCTTTTCTAGACCCTCACTAGTTATTGCACCCCAAACTACCTTTGAGGACCGGACCATGCTATACTCCTGGCTCCTTGTTCAGCACACACTCAACCTACATTTATTAACCTAAACTATTTGACAACAGGGCATCAATATAATGCAAGAACAGTGGAATATCATATTCCTTACAATACGTAAAATGTCAGTGATTACCAAACATAATGAATAGTATTTAGAAAATTGGGCAGATTAGATGGGCCGAATGGTTCTTATCTGTCGTCACATTCTATGTGTCTATACAAATCGACATATAAGCTTAACTCTTATTGACACAGGATCCCTCCAGTTCTCTATCGCATTTTTCTAGAAAGCAGACAAATATTACAAGTGTCTCACAGATTGTGTTAAGTATGCCCATACCAGGTGGCATTATCAAAAATGATCTGAGTTATGAACATCACTCCAATGGAGTTAATTAATCTTTGAAGTTACAGGGCGTCTGACTCCAAGACAGATTATGTAAATGTTGTCCCATTCCTCACCTCATTGGAGAGATGTCAACCCTCTAAATGTGTGAGAATGGGTATGTAGAGTTTCAGAAACACATTCTGCTGAACAACTAATTGTTTGCAACATATGTTCATGACCAAACAAATGGTTACCATGCAACCAATTGTTATCATCTGGTTTTGTTCAATCGGTGGAATTGGCAACCCACATATTGAGATAACTCATTTCCTAATGTATTCACTTATTTATTTGTTTTAGTGAGTGACCTCTTTAACTAGCTGTTGGGCCTGCTGTGCGAGCTGCTACTTCCTACTTTATGGCATCTTGCTTGTAGAATTTGATGTCGAAGATCGTCTCATTCTATAATCTGGGTTTCCCACACAGTTTTTCTTTTTTTGTCTCTTGAGTGTATGATCTACTGTTGAATGATGGTTATATTGCCATTGCCTATTCATAACTGTTTAACAGTTATGGAGACACGTTTATTTGGGTCCATTTATATTATGTTGTATATTATTTTTCTTTAATTAAATTTATAAAAGGGCTAATTTTTTTTAACGTTGGCTCTTCAGATGTAGACTGTAAATGTGCAGATTATTTATTTTTCCTTTGAACGATGAACTGCCATAGTGTAACTCTGCAGTACAGATGTTAAACTGTATGTAATTAATATACCTATATAATATTTAAGGAGAAAATTAGCACATCTTCAGTTATGGTGTTTAAACTGCCAATATATTCCCCTTGCATAGTTCTCGTGTTATTGTGTCGCTGTCCACCTGGGGGCACTGTTAGCCTGTGAATGTTTCATATCATTTTATTATTTGAAAAGCCTACTAACTCAGACCACACACTTTTGCTTCCTATAGAAACCCTATGTATATGCACACACAGATGGTTTAATTTTCGAACAAACTAATGGTAATTGTTAATGTTCTCTGACATTTCTTGTGCTTACCTTTTCTCAGTTCTTAAGTCACACTTTCTTAAGATAGAAATTCACAGCTCCGTTGTTTTAAATGCTTCCATACCAACATAACTGTTATGGTCTTCTTTCTGACAGTCAAACTTTTCCAAAGTGCTCGTTTATTAATAGAGCACTATCCTTCCAGCCTTTTAACATAGCCTCTATCACACGAGGGTTCAAACAATACACCTCTCTATTGGCAGACTACATTCCCCATAATTCTGCTCTAGTTATGCCTGGCATAGAATTATGTAAAAGACAATCCTTTAACAGTAGCGAGCACTCGTTAATTTTACTACCATCGGCATCATGGGAGTATCATTTATATGGTTATTTAAAATGTTAGACCAGAATAGGCAAACTGGAAAAACTCGTGTTGGTTGTGTTTTCAGCTCAGCTATTTTGGCCTTAAAGAAATTCACTTTGTATTCCTGACAAATTTCACTTTAACGAATAACCCTTTTAGTGTTTATGGTCCTGTCTATTAAGTGAGAAGGTATCTGATAGCTCACTTTGCCTTCTAAGAGACTAACAGCTTACTTTAGAACTTTAGCATTCAACGGAAGTACAAGCATAGGCTAACAGCCTACTTTAGAACTTTTACAGCTGGCCAGAGTATGATCATTTGTTATTCTAAAGGTAGCCATTTTATATTTTTTTAAATACAGTGTTGTTGTTTAATATTCTAATTAACAAAACTCCATGGTAATATCACAGTTGCTTTCTGAGAAGATGCACGGCATGTATGCAAATTACTTAACTTTCCCATGATCCTCTTGTACTGTGAATGTGGCGTGACTTGCACACTTTTAGAAGAGCTGTCATGTCATAAGTGTGTGTGTACAATACATTTATATATATGTGTGTGTGTGTATATATGTGTATATATATATATATATATATATATATATATATATATAATGTATATTCTACCCACAAATACCCTTTTGACATGACAGCTCATCTAAAAGCATGCAAATCACGTCACATTCACTGTTCAAGGGTGACATATATATATATGTGTGTGTGTGTTGTTGAATATCATGTAAATAAGTGCATATATGTTAGCTGTATTAATGTGTAGGATACTCTTAGCTGAAATGTACCAGTTCCTCTTTAACCTTTCTCATCTTAAGAAAATACATATTGTCTGTATTGTGCAGCAGTATTATTTAGGACTGTTGCCAAAACCTCATCAATAATCTCAAATAGGTTTTTTTTTTTAAAGTTTTTTCCATACCACTACTGTTAAATCTCTTTCTCTTTCACATAATCATAGGTCTGTTATAACAATTTAAAATCATTCCTAAATGTAATTTGATAAATTACAAATATTCCCCATATGTAGCCTCTAAAAATGTGAACTGATCCAAACTGATCCTTACACACAAAACAAAGCAAAAAATTTAAAGCAAAAGATATTGCAAATAGATAGAACTTGTGCCATAAAAGGGTATTCCAGCATTATTTTGGGAATGCAAGGAAAATAAGCTAAAAATGTATTAGATACAATCTTTATAGCATAGTTGATCAAATTACAAAGCATTCAGTAGCTTCTCCAAAATGGAAAATAAAGAGTGTTTTGTTTCGACTGGTAATAAGCAAGAACGGTCTACATATATTCATACACATTAAACGTGTTAGATTCATTTTTTTTTTCTCAAGTGTAATTGGATGTTTCCAAAGCATTACAATTTTTTTTCACTTTTTTTTTATTTTTTAATAATTGTCATGTTACGATATGAGTTGAAGACTCATATGATTTGTAAGAGGTGATGCCTCCGTAAAGACCTTAGATATTCAAAAGTCTTTACAATTTTGATGTTGAGCGTCACCGCACCAAGGCATAATGATGCCAGTTGTGCCCGATAGTTTCCACAGAGAAGCATTGGATTTGCCAAAAGTTATCATGACTGATGTCTTCACAGAATACATGGCAGCTGCATTAAGATTGTCCTGGTGCTGGGTTATAGATAAGTTGGGGTGTTTTTTTGTTTTTGTAACAATCTACAATCTCTATTAAAGGGACACTATAGGCATCCAGACCATTTCATCTCATTGGAGTTTTCTGTGTGCAGTGTCCCTGTCCCCTTAACCCTAAGATACACTGTCATTTTTTATATTAAAGGGTTAAAGGGACACTACAGTCACTAGAACAACTACAGCTTAATGTAGTTGTTCTGGTGAGTATAATCATTATATGCAGGCATTTTCATGTAAACACTGCCTTTTCAGAGAAAGGGCAGTGTTTACATTGCACCTAGGACACTTCCAAGTGACCACTCCTCAGATGTCTATTGGAGGTGCTTCCTGGCTCAGTGCTGCACAGTAGGCAGCTCTGCCGTTCAGCGCGACGCTGAATTTTCCTCATAGAGATGCATTGATTCAATGCATCTCTGAGGAGGTGCTGATTGGCCAAAACAGTGTTTGGCCCCGCCCCCTTGCCGAGTTCCCCCAATCCAATGCTTTCTCCATGGGAAATTCTGATGTCACCAAGGGGGTGGGCCAGTGCCGGCAGACCCGTACATAAGGTGAGTTTTTCATGCTTTTAAGGGTGATAAAGGGGGGCAAGCCACCTTAATGGTGGGTTTTGCACTATAGGGTGAGGAATTCATGTTTGTTCCAGTGTTCCTTTAAGACTGCCTCTAGTGACTGTCTTCCAGGCAGCTACTAGAGGTGCTTCCTGGGGTATCACAGAGGTTGACTCCATGGAACAATGCTGGACATCCTCCCACTTTGCATGAGGACTTCCAGCGTGTTTAAATCCCGAATGGGAAGACCTAATGTGATTGTCATGAATGTACATTTGGTACCCCTGATTTGCAGACGAGGAAGAAAGTGAAGCCGAACCCAGCAACGAAGGACCTCGGCGTTTGAATCGGGAAACTATTCAAAGGGTTTTTACCCTTTATTTGGAGTGGGGCAGACACTCATTTTAGTGCATAGGGACTCTATAGCGTTAGGAATACATTTTTGTATTCCAAACTCTTTTTAGTGTTACTTTACTAACTCCTGTACATACTCACAGTTGCACACTCAGGCACTCAAAAGTGCACAGGGGCACATTCAATTCCACTCATGGGTACACACTCAAACAGAAAATCACACAACCACATGCTGTCAGGGCCTTGCCAACCTTCCTGCCATACTTCTAAAACTTGGTTATTTGCTCTGTTGCTGTCCTGTTCACCTTGCAGCAATGAGAGCACTTGGTATCAGCCTGGGAGCCACGTGGTGATGTAGGCAACTTTTGTGGCGCACATTATTTGGCCTGTGTTGTCCATGTCCATAATTGATGTCAGAGGAATAAATTTGCCCGACAGGGTGCAAGATATAGCAATAATAGTCACAATAATGACACCGATAGCATGGGTATGACATATACACCCTTATACAAGGCCACTTCATGTACTGCATCATTGCTAAGGCACTCCTGTGCTTTGTGAAGAACTGTGTTGTTGCAAATTTTCTCCTGAGCTGCTTACTTTTGCCTCGCCTGCTGATTATAAACCTTTGCTGTCCAGATTTACCTTCTGTTAAGCTTGGCTGCGCTTTTGGATTCCCTTTGCATGTCACCTTGCGCCTCCTTGCTTAGCTTGGCTGGCACTTCCTGCATATTGAGCTCCACCACACCAAACCCTGATGCACACGGGAACTATTGGAAAATATTACCAATGTAGTGCCTCCTGGCTGTGTCCTGGCATTTCTGGCAGAACTTTGCATTGAGCATCCAGTGCTCATGGATATACTGCTCTGCCATGTCGCCGACCCTTCACACAATGCACAGCACTTTTATTCCTTCAAAAGAAAAAGGCTATAGTGGTGGGGATGCACCCAGCAACTCAATTGCAACTCAATTACCAGACTGTCCATTCAGGGACTGGACATCAGTCTGATCACCAGTCTGGTAAATTAGATGCTAACTTTTTTTTTTTTTTCTAAGTGCTACCAAAAAAAAAAAATCGATTGCAAAAAAAAATCCATCTTCACCGAGCGGGATATCCACCCAGATTGAACTCTGCAGGGCAGGAATAGGTAAAGCCTTCTCACGCCCTGCAATTTTCACTCAGAGCAGTCTGATTGGTTGGTTTAAACCAACCAATCAGGGTGCTCTGAAAGATAAATCTTGAGCCTTAACTGATTGGTAACCTGAAAGGCTCAAGATCTTCCTATCAGAGCACTCTGCTTGGTTGGTTTAAGTCAACCAATCAGGCTGCTCTGAGTCAAATTGCAGGAGGTGGGAAGGCTTTATAAGTGGATTTTTGGATGGATTGTGGATGGATTTTTTTTTCCTGGCATATATCCATAGGAATTGGTAAGTTTGATTTTTATTTTAAATTTTAGGTAATTGGTTTAAAGCAGTAGGTTCATTCCCCCCCCTTGTCATTTAAAGTCAGTAGCTCGGTTCTTGTAATAAACTGAATGAACGGTCTTCGTTCATTCAAAGACCATTCGTTATTTGTAATTTGTATTCATTCATTCGTGAACAAATAGCCGAAATTCCGGTCCGAATTTCAGGCAATCGCAAATGCCCAAGTTAAACTGGGCATGCGTGGGAATTTCACTGTGTTATCTAGTATGGGTAGATGAAGTGTCCCACAGTGCCTTCATCTGCCCATACTAAGATGGTGGCTTCCAGGACCTAGGTCCAGGCAAGAAATCAACAGGTTAAAAAGGGTGAAGTGGGGTACCTAGGGGCATTTGGGTGTTACTAGGGGGAGAATTAGATGTAGTGGAGTGAGGTTAAAAAAATTAATGTGGCCATGACAGTGCCACTATAAATTAAATGTTTTAAACTATTGCTGTGTTTAGAGTTAGAGTTTATTTAATTTTAGGGCAGTGAGGAAACATTGCTGTCACTATCTGTCCAAGAATTGTGAGATGTATTCCTAGACAATAGCTGCTTTTTATGAATGCTGTTCTTAATGGTGTGCTGGAAGAGCAGCAGGAGATATATTAACATATTTGGGAGGACTGAATTCATAGAGGCCGCTGCTGTCTGGTAGAACAACCCCCATCATTTTTTTTACAAACTGGGACATGTATGTCCATTTACCTCCATGAGATCCAGTTCTCTGTACTGCACAGTCTCAGTCATGCCGTGCACTTAAAAAATAAATATATAGAATACACTTTTAAGACTTCAGAAAACACATGCTACTATTCACATTGTGAGTTATATACACTAAACACCAAGTTGTAGTGAAATGGATTCCTAAAGGAACATACTAGGCACTCGAACTGCTTCATCTCACGGAAATCTGGAGTTCCCTTGCACTGACCAGCCATTCACAGCTAAAACATTTTAAAGTGTTTATTGCTAAATGGGAGTCCCCAGCAGCTCTTCTCCTCTGTGCTGCTCGAGATGACGAGGAAGCATTAGCCTGAGCAGCCATGACCATTGGCTGAGCGTGTCAACTGGCCTCTTTCAGTCTTTCACAGTCATCCTGGTATGAATATGTATGGTTAAGGTTGTGTGTAATTTCTGCCTTCGCTTTAGCCAGTGGGAACAGTGCTGTGAGTGCCTCATCCATTGTTAAACTGCTCAAAAATGGTTTACAGTGAATGGAGGGACATTGCAAGGGGATACCTGGAACTAAAACTTGTTTAATGAGGTGAAATTAAAGATTCGTGAAATTCTCCAACTTGGCTGTTTTTGTTCTGGTGTGTTATTCGCTCTAATTTTTTGTGAATATACCCTTTTAAAGTCCAGTTTGATTTACCTGTCCTATTAGTGGAGTTGGGTGGTAAGTAGGGTTCTTCTTCATTATCTATTGCACTAGCTTAGTATTAAGTTCCATATAACTGAATCCAAACCACTTTTCTATACTGCAATACCTTTTAGTGGCTTTTATTAGGGAAGAAAGCAGGACAAATCATATATTTATAATTATTCTTCCTATGCCTTAACAATATTCTGTGTGTAAAGAGGTATTCTAGATTTGTAGTGCAAACACCGCCCCCCCCCCCCATTCCCCAAAAAATAAGTTAAATATTAGATTGGGAACAACCATACCATAATAAGCAAGGTAAATTCTACAGGTCCGTGAGCGTGTTCAATTCAAGGCATCTAGGGTTTCCACCCTGTGAAGAAGGATAACCTTATCGAGTGGGGAGGGAAGGCGAGTTGATAGAGAGCCCACAAAAACATGTAAGTTAGCAAGTGAAAACTTGTCATTGCTTCTAGTCATGCAGATCTACCTGTGGGCCTAACAACACTTCTCAAGTAAACTCATTAATCAAATCACATTGCTAATGTCCAGTAATAATGAACACCAAGCTTCCTGTTTAACAGCTGCTGTCCTAAAATGTAAGATTAATATGTTTGAAAAGTGTGTTGCATTTGTTTCACACAATGTCGAATTGGGCACATTTTCTACTGACAGCAAACCTTCTTTATGTTTCCTTGAATGGAGAGCAGGCTCTAAACAGAAACAGCTATATTTATAGCTTGATAAGCTTACATATGATCTATTAAGCAAAGCGTAGCATGTGTGCACTGTTATAACTTGTTTTTAGGTTGTAATGTTCACTTTTAACGATTAATCAGGCATGTGAGTAGTTTCTAGACGGGAAATCTTGATGGGAGAGCATGGGACATTGTAGGCAGTGAATGGTCATGATGTGAGTGGGCAATAGGCAAATCCGAGAGAGGACAGGCCCTGGGTAAATGTGTCCTGCATACTATCAATGTCTGATTGTAATATTTCTCTTGCTATTCATTGATCGCTGTATGCTGTTTTGTCCCACTACGGATTCTCCGTAAAGGTGTCTTACAGGGTTATTCATTAAACTAAGAATTTAAAGTGAATGTAAAATTCAAGGATCTGGACACATTCTCTAAGTCAGCAATGCTTCCTGTTCTGCTCATTTGAATTAATTTTTTAATTCACTTGGAATTCTCACTTAAGTAAATAACCCGGTTAGTGTGCTTTACCTCTTGTGATCAAATCAGTTTGTATAAGTTTCTTCTGCAATGGCATAGGAGAGTTAAAACTTGTTAAAGACTTTCTGTGTTGGAAGCCATTATGGGTTGTTTTTTTTGTGTGTGTGATTTATTCCCCCACCCCCAAGTCTATTTATAAAAAAGATAGTAAAGACAAGCATATCACTGTTTTCAACAAAAAAATGGCATGTGATTTCCATATCTCCTCATTTTGTATACCTTAGTATGCTGCATCTGATATCACATGTTGCGTAAAAGACGGGATAGTCCTTTTCACCCAAAGCTGAGGAATGTGGAATCTTAAGCTATATCTCCCACAATCCTTTGGGCCAAGCTCAGTCCTCCTTTAACCTGATGGGAGTTCGGCTTCTACAATCTCGTAGACATCTTGTACTAACTTTGTTCCTGCTTTCTACTTTTGCATTATCCTGTATACTTTAGAATGAAACAGCCTATTTTGTTAGAGTAAAGAAACCCAGCCGTGAAATTTGGCAAGTAAGTCGGATGCTAATTAGTTCAATATTCCAACCAATCTGCAAATTGTGAGTTCAAAGACACATATGGACACGTATGAAATCAGATTTTTGGCACTTCTCACTCGGATTGTTTCAGTATACTTTAAGTGCTTTTTGATCTGTAAATAACAAATGGTTTGCAATGAGCATATCAAAAATACGTGGGCCTCATTCCGGTATTCAAAAGACTTCTGCATTTCTAAAAGTTGAAAAGAATAAAAGAAAAATCTTGTCTCATTTTCCTTGATATTTATATATTTCTTTCTAAGAGAGAGAATTGGCAGAGAATGAAAAGTTGGCTTGATATTGTAGATAAAGATATATAAAAAAAAAAAAACGTTTGAATGTTTTGAAAAGTGAAAGGAAAGAAGAACTGTTTCTTCTAAGATTCATCGAGATTAAGCCTGTGGCCTTTTTCGCTCTATGGGGAAATTAAGTAATTTGGCTTTAAGTGTCAACAGTAGATAGATAGAGATCCAGTTGCAAATGTTATTATGGTTATGGATATTAAGAAGTATATATTAATATAAAATGCTGTATTTTTCTGTATCTAAGTAATATTACCATTTAATAAAGTCAGATAAGCACATCCAGTCTATTTTGCTAAATAAACAATCTAATATTACTTTAATGCTTACTTGCTACATATGATGTCACACTTTGCTAGTCTGTACTGAACTCGTATGTGTCAGGAGAGAGACAGGGGGAGACCCACACTCGAGAGGTGAGAGAGGAAGGTAGTAGAACTGCCAAACTCAATATCATTGTACATATGCTTGGGCCTCCCAAGCGCTTTACGCCAACTGCAACACCGCGCCACGAGGACTCACCCAAAGTGGCAAGCGTGGGCACAGAAGCCGCGGAAATTATACACACGGTCAGAACCATCTAGAACTTACAAAAGCCCTGGTAGGCAGGGAAGCAGGGTAACGGAGGAGTTGGGGGAGGAGAACTGTAATGAGCCCCAAGAGGGAATCCTGTGGGAGTAAGTGGTCTAAGGACTCCCTCAAAAATTCCCACAATAAACAGAAAATACACAGTACGAGGAGCAACAGTGCTATCATTCCAAATATTAAACATGAAAACAAGACAAGCCAGTGACAATGTGAGACACACAATACTCTGACCTGACTTGTGATGGAGCTTGTCTCTGATTGGTTTTTGTTTTTTCTATGTGCGTTGCTGCTATGGAGTAGCAAAGGAAGTAATGGCAAAATATGAGTCCTCTTGTCGTGTGATAAAATTTCATTAGCCAGCCTTTAACCCTTGTTCCAGGCTGGCTAATTATGCCTCAGTGACGCTGCTAGAAGTATAGTTACATCTACAGTAGCAAAGGGGTTAATTTCCATATCTGCAGCATTTCATACTGAAACTCCGCAGATACAGACTACATGGACTTCAAATCACTGAAGTGGTCATGGTGCTTGGAGCAACCCTTTAAGTTCTGTCCATTACAAAGTTTTGTCAGCTAGCTTTGTCAGTTTACTGCTATATATAAGATCATCCCTACTTATCTTTATGTATTTTATGAAAACTAGAGCGCTCAGGAAAAAATAAAGAGATTAAATTATTATTTTACATAGCCCTTTAAGCTGTGTACCATTTGATATCTGCCTCTTTTTACCACCACCATCTAGCCCCCCGGGCCCCTCATGCCTCCATAAATATACTGTATTCAAGCCTGTATTCAACATTACTGTATTCAAGCCTGAAGCTGTAGATGCTGTTTGCCTCAGAAAAACAAGCAGTCTGCTGACATAATCAGAAGTGGTAGCCTGATCCAATCACAATGCTTCCCCATAGGATTGGCTGAGACTGACAAAGAGGCAGATCAGGGGCAGAGCCAGCATGATTAAAACACAGCCCTGGCCAATCAGCATCTCCTCATAGAGATTAATTGAATCAATGAATCTCTATGAGGAAAGTTCAGTGTCTGCATGCAGAGGGAGGAGATTCTGAATGTTTGGATGCATTTTAGGCAGCCATGACTCAGGAAGGATCTCTAACAGCTATCTGAGGAGTGGCCAGTGAAGTTATCACTAGGCTGTAATGTAAAAACTGCTTTTTCTCTGAAAAGACAGTGTTTACAGCAAAAAGCCTGAAGGTAATGATTCTACTCCCCAGAGCAGAATACTGGATACCCTGAAACAGGGAAAGACCAGTTAGGGTGTGTATCTGGGGCGTCCAAAATAGGGGGTAACCCTTACTTATATGTATAGCAAAAAAGAGAAAAACTGACCAGAGAGGTCAGAACTAGGAGGATGCCCCCTGGAGGATTGTCATATGTTTATGTGCAAATAAAACATAACCTTTAATGATTTTATATATAAAAGCTTCTGTCCAATAAGGAACAAAAGAATACGTTAAAAATGAGTCTGGATAGGTCAGATAAATAATTCTAATTGGGATGTGCAAGCTGAGTTTCACATCTAATGAATCCTAAGGTGAAAAGGACATACACAGAGCCCAATAAATAGCTGAATCAAATCTATGATGCAAATAGGAGGCAGCTATTTGCCCCAGAGCAAATTCAATAAGCTGTAGTTGTTCTGTTGACTATAGTGTCCCTTTAACACTGCAATGTTAATCAGTGAAGTTTGCCTCGGTGAAACGATGCTAGACATCCTCCCGCTTAGCATGATAATGGCCAGCATATTCAGAATCATCATAGGACTCAATATCTCCTAGAAGGAAGGCCCAATGTGCGCACTGTACTTGATGTGCATAGGCATTGTGTTCGCCTCATTGGCAGAGGAGGAGCCTGACCCAGAGCCAAAAGGCATTGGCTCTGGAATCAGTTAAGTGTTTAAAGGGTTATTTAACCCTTTAACTTGATGTGGGGAAGTGTGAGATGGGATGGGGGTAGAGGTTCCAATAGTGTTGGGAATACATCTTTGTATTCCTTGTGACAGAACCGTCTGTCTTTGGATTATGTTTCTCCTCCCTCCATTCGTCTGTTTGTTCGGTTATTTCTTTGTCACAGTACAGTCCCCCTGTTTCCCCATATTGTTTCCCGAAAGACTACAGAATACGCGACCACCGGGAAGCTGGCGTGTGCAGTCAATTGATGGTTACACATAACCACCACATGGTGGCGGTGTTATGGAAGCTCCCCCGGACAGCCAGCGGTGCTTTGCCCAGCCTCAGTACACCAAAAGCAGACACTTTTCCTCCCAAGCACCGCTGAACTACCAGCCTACGGGTCTTCAGCTCCGTTCGTGAACTGAACAGCGGAGCATTCGGGACTTTATGTCTTATATTGTATTACATGTGAGGGTACCCAGATAGCATGCCATGGAGCCTGTTCGTGGAATTAAAGACTTTGGCTCCATGAAGATTAAACTGTATTCGTGTGGTCTGAGCGCCATTCAACTAATAATGTGCACTCAGACCTGAGCTATCTGGGGGTATGTTATATGTCTGTATTATTTGTGACACTGTATATTTTAACAGTAATTTCTATTCTGGTGTCCCCACTTGCATAATGGCGATTTGCCTTTGTCCTGGGAGATAATTGAATTACTTCTCAATTATCTCCAGGGCAGAGAGGAGGAAGCCAGGGTGCATTGTGGGAATGTATTGTGACTGTGTGTCCTGATCTGATACCTGTCTGTCCTTTGTTACAGTCTCCCATTTGGTCCCCTAGAGGAGTGTCCACCAAGTGGGACACCTGCATAAATACGGGCAGGTAGCCGTCATTAAAGCCAGATCTTGTTTTACCCTCAATACGGAGCTTGGTCTCGTGATTGGGGGGGGATTTACTATACACGGATAGAGACTGACTGCTGGGAATGTAAGCCGCTTGGATGCTGTGTCTGTTCGCAGCGATTTACCGTTCGGGAGTTTGAAGTATTACTGGTACGCTGTTCGGGAGTTAGGAGCATTCCCCTGGTTCCAGTTCGGGAGTTTGGGGTTCTAAAGTAGTCGTGCCTGTATCCCTAAAAGGGGAAGCTCTACTAAGCGGCGGTTTCATCCTTTATGCCGTAAGTGTCGTAACATTCCTAACACTGTAGTGCTCCTTTAAACCTATAGTTATAGTTGGATAGTGTCACAGATCCTCATCAAACATTATGTAACAATAATATTCTAACTTTCTCACATAGTAACTGTACATTGCCTAATGCATGTTATATCAGATAAGTCTCTCCACAAGATACAGAAACAAATGTAGTGTTACTATTTCTGTGAAATCATAGTGACAAAATCAGATAAACATCTGCCCCATATGTATCTATATTCTAAAGCACGCCATGCACATTTTTATCAAGTATACAAATATATAAACATGCTAAGTGTATTGAAATGCATGGAAAAATGTACTTGGAGAATGCCAGATCTTATCGATGTAAGAGATTATTCTTTAAAATCTGGATAGAGCTTCACTAGAAAGTGATCCCTCCCAATGTTCACAGGTTGCATTACTCACTGGGTGGGTCCAGCACATCTGTAAAAGTTCATTTTAGGTGATCAATTCCCGACCCAGTATTTTTATCCTTGTTTCTTGTTCTGTGTTTGTATCTTCTGAGTACACCAGTTATGTACTGGGCAGAAATATAACCAGTTGTGTGCCAGTAAATTATATGCGTTAAATAGAGAACACCTGGTTAATATATTCAAAGGAGCACTCCGGGCACTTTAACAACTTCATCTCAAAGCTGTTATGGTGCCTGGAGTTCCGGGTACTTACTTTTCTTATGCAGTTTTTTTCAATGAGAAGCTGTCTATAGGCTGAGACTATAAGCTGATGATCTCAGCATATTACTCATGCCAAGTCTGAGGATTCTAGGTATTAAAATACACTGTAGGCACTCAGACCACTTCAGCTCATTGAAGTGGTCTGGGTGCAGCACTAGGTCAGTCTCTAGTGATTGTCTACCAGGCAGCCACTAGAGGGCTTCCTGGATTGAAACAGACCTTTAGTCCGGTATCTGACGCTGGACGTCCTCACGCTCTGCATGAGGACACCCAGCTTCAGATTTTTTCCCCATAGGAAAGCATTGATTCAATGCTTTCCTATGGGGAGGTCTAATGCACGAGCGGCATTTGGCGCACATGCCAATTAGCGCCCGCTCGTCGGAGGGGGCGGAGCGTCGACCCATAGGCGCTGGGATCAGGAAAGTAAATAAAGGGTTTTTAACCTTATATTTACCTGGGCGTGAGGGCGCGAGGGAGGGGGGAGCACTATAGTATCCCTTTAAGTTTAGTTTTTAGAAATATATCATTGAGACCACCAACGTTTGATTAAATACAGTACTCCTACCTTACTCCTACTTTTACTCACCTTACCAGTAAGTGTCCCTGGGCAAGACACCTATTGATAAATATCTACCAAGCTCAAATCTTCATAGATTGTACGCTTGTTTAAGCAGGCCCTTCTTCACCTACAAATATACCCTTTCTATAATTGTAAAGCATTGCAGAATAAGTTGGTGCTATGGAAATGCTAGTATTAATAACAAATCCAATTTGTAACTATTGTAAAATTGATATTTGAGTTAAATGCATCAGATTACCTGAAACTCAATATGATTGTATGTAGAATTTTATCAGATTGCTTCTTTTAGTACAATATTATATCTACATATTGCAAAGAATAAAACTATTTGTTTAAAGACAAGACTGGACGACCAATTAATTATTCTGTGTTTCCATATTGAGATGTCTGAAAATGACCTAGTGACCTCTCTGAAAAAGATATAATAAATCTCTTTAAATAACATTTAATTATTGTATGCTTCGCAAAGGATCAATATGGCAGATGCAAAGATATTATTATTTTTTTAAATAGCTTTTATTTAATCAAAAGATAACATTATGAATATTTACATAGCTTGGCCGTTTTTTGTTAAACAAATCTGAATATTTCTGGAGCCTGGGAACTAACAGTGAAACATGTATTCACTGTTAAAAAAAATGACGACATTTACAGTAGAATTAGTCCTCATTCAATAATACTAAGCATGGTTCTGCAATTACACAAACAGGCTACTATTTTGGGTCGTTTGCAATATTTGCCTTTCAAAAAGTCAAAGAATTCAATAGCGAGAATAAACTTGTATTCTTCCCTCCCTGAATACATTATTTTTTAAAATGTCTTTTGCACTAGTCATACAGTGCAGTGATATATTATTTGTGGGTGTGTATTTTTTTTCTTTTCCAAAAACCTAAAAGAAAAGTCAATATAGTTTACCATTCAAAAGAAGAAAACCTTTAGAAAAATAAAGTTAAAAAAATTATAAATTTAAGCCGTCCAGTGAAAAGGTGACATGCGTCATGTACGTCTATCTGTGGCAGCAAGTTTAAACAGTGTTGAATACAAAGTTTGAGCTTGCAAACCTGCGCTTGCAAATACTATATAAATAATGACAATATATCAATATGTGTATTTTTTTAACGCCATTGTTCAAAGTGACAACTGTTGTAGTGCAGAAACAAACGCAAATGAAAGCTAACGAAATCGAACAAGCATAAAAAGCATTTGAGGGTGACGTATTGTTCAAAGAATATTTCAGCCGTGGAACAAATTCATCTCACACCTGCTAGGTTTGGCAGCAGTTGTTAGTTTCCACGTCAAGGGGGGGGGGGGAAATTGCCATTACAAAAGGAAAGAAAACAAACAAGTTATAATATACTAAGAAAAAGCAATTTTTGGGGGAATGGCAAGCCTATATGAAGATCATGATGTCCTGAGAGAAAAATTAAATGCTGATATGGCTAGCTTATCCATCATAAAAATACTTTATAACTTTCCCGTAAGACAAGGCGTAGATCACTAAGAATGTTGTGCTGGAGGACTGAACCCTTTGGAAACTTTGGGAAGTAATAAAGCTCATGAAGTTATAAATAAGGCCAGGTGTGGAGACAAGATCTAGCCTACAGACTTTCAGTTAGACAGGCCTACTTTAGCGTATTCTGAAAACGATGGTTTATTTGCAACTCTTAAACTAGGCTAAACCTTATCTGAAGGTTTGCATTGTGAAACGTGTTAGCTAATATAAATGCTAATACTGCCGGCCCTCCATCCTTGAAGGAGGTAGACTGACAAGAGAGCAGGCTGCCCAAAATGTGTTCACCTGCTTTCCCATCAAGGTAGACTTAAGTTATTTGTGGATGGTCCTAATGCCCTGATCCTTCCTCATCCTGAAATCTCCTCTGCAAATTTGAATAGCGGAGCAGATTTAAAAATGTGGGACAGAACCTGAGGATTCATCTTTGCAGAGACAGGATCCCAAAATGCTTGACTGTCCCTGCAGAGTTGACACCTATGGGTTAAGATTTAGTTTTTTGCAGGTTTTATTAGACATTTTTGCTTGGATACATTTTTAACCCCTTAAGGACAAAACTTCTGGAAGAAAAAGGAATCATGACATGTCACACATGTCATGTGTCCTTAAGGGGTTAAAAAATGTTTGTTTTTTTTGTTTTGTTTTTGTAAAATTGTATGTCTCACTATTTCCAATTGTAATGTTGTTTGCAGTTTCATTATTTTATTTTAAGCAGGGCCAGCGCCAACTATATACGAAGTAGGCACTCGCCTAGGACGCACATTTGGAAGGGGCACTGCGGATGCCCGACTGCGCCACTGCACGCAGGGTTTGTACATGTGCCACGCCGCTGGCAAGCCGCACACAGCACTAAGAAAAGTGGTGCGTAGGCGCTGCTCTGAAAAGAGCATTTAAGCAAATGCCAGAAATCAAATTGCAGCTCCCGGTTTGCGTGCTGGGTGGATGCATATTAAATCTTGGTGGTCCCACTCACTCCAGCTCCTCCATCTTGCAAGGAGGAGCTAGAATTTAATTTAGCCGGTTGCCCTGTCTGTCAATGGCGGGGGTGGATAATGCATATGACACTCTCACATGACTCTGCTCCCCCCCTCTCCTTGCTTCTATTACAATGGAAGGAAGAGGAGTAGGGGGGAGTGCAGACCCTCCCAGCCCTGTTGCTGATCCAACCCTGAACAAGCCCAGTAGGAGAGGGATCAGGAATATTGACTTGGTGAACAAGGTACTGTACCTATTTATTTTATTAACAAACATGCCCCTTGTAAATACAGGCTAGGGGACAACATCAACTTTATTTTTAGGTTTTTGAGGGGCTGCATAAACTTAGTTAGGGCCTAACCTCAAAATAAAGTTGATGCGGGGGGCGTGGCCACGCGACGAACCAAGATGGACGCGTAAGCCACGAGCTCCTGCACAAGGGACCCACATACAGCGATCATCACAGTACACAGTGTAAACAAATCTACCTTGGTGCCCGACAAGCATGGCACAGCGCTCAATGAAAAAACCGAGGCAGAGAGCTGTGGATCTGCAAATTACAGCCCGCACCTCGCCGCAACTGAAATACCAAGATGGCGCCGACGGCCCGTCTTCGCCGGCATCATGCTCAGATAGGAGCGACGGCACATCTATCTCATTACTAACCTCTGCACCAGCCACAGACTCCTCAATACAGAGGATGCTAGCAGACCTCAAAAGCTCCATGCAGGTGGAATTCACAAAGCTGGCGAGGGACATTAAAGCAGATATCCAGGCCATAGGCGAGCGTACCGCCCATTTAGAAGACAAAACTGATGAGATAACAGCACATAACACATTAGCAGATGCTCATGCAGACATGGCTGCCAGACTCGACCTGCTAACTGACAAGGTGGCAGACCACGAGGATAGAGACAGGAGGAGCAATATACGCATGAGAGGTATTCCGGAAGATGTAGCTCCACAAGACCTAGCATCCTATGCAGCAGATCTCTTCCAAGCAATATCCCCAGACCTGTCTCAGTCAGACCTCCTCCTAGATAGGATTCATCGCCTCCCACGACCAAGGAACCTGCCGCCATCTCTCCCACGTGACACTATAGCTAAGTTTCACTATTTCTCGTCCAAGGACAAGGTCATGAGAGCCTCAAGGCTTCTCCCCGAATTGCCGGGCAGATTTGCTAAAATACAGCTCTACATCAATCTCTCAGCTGCCACGCTCCTCAAAAGAAAAACGCTAGCACCCATAACAACAGCCCTGCGAGACGCGGATATTCACTACAAGTGGGGGTTCCCAGCACGGCTGATAATTCGCCGAAATGGAGTAGAAAAACATATCACCTCGATACAAGAAGGCCAAAGAATGCTTAAAATATGGAATGTCCCTTTCAGAGCACCTCCGAGCAATAATACACCGAACCTGTCCCAGCGCTCCTTGATGCAGGTCTCCAGAGACTGGAACACCACCTCCACTGCTAAATGACTTTGGCCTATAATGCTCACCATGATATAATGCTCTAACCTCACCTCAATTCCACGGACTGGTAACGTTACCATACGCTCCTCACACACTGCCATATATATATAACATGCATTTTCTTTTTACTGTTTTTCAAGTCTTCATGCTGTTTTACAGTCCCTTCTGTTTCTTTCTCTTCATATATAACTGGGGGACTATAGTGAACTCCAGCGGGCTTTGTGATACAGTATAGATAAACAGTACAATACACGTCCCAACAACCCTGCACAGGCATCTGTGACATGACCTCACCAAAGGGCCCTGTGACTTCACACGAGTCCCCTGCAGGGCAATCCATTGATTTCCCCCATTGAGCCACTATTGGCCTCCTCACCGCCGTCTGTACGCTTTGGTACGGCTTTAGACGGCTCTATGTGTATAGTTATACTGTTTTTATGTATTAACAAGTTTTTCTCGGTGTCACCTACCGCAATGTCGACCCACCCACGGGGTACGCAATGCCCACACAAGCTAGCTTGCACCACCTCATTTTTCCCTAGGGTATACACCACTATGGTGAATCGCATGCCTTACAAAGCCCCATCTTTGCTTGACTTGCAGACCCCCATAGCCCAACACAGAGGTGCTGACATGATATATGGTTTACAGACTGATTTAACAGCGAAGAACGAGATAAGACGCAACCTGTCTCGAACAGCAACCCCACCTAGACCTACAACATGACTCTCACAATTTTATCGTTAAACACCAAGGGCCTTAACACGCCCCATAAGAGACGGCTAGCGCTAGTAGAAGCTAAGAAACACAAAGCACTTGTAGTTTTTTACCAAGAAACCCACTTTAAATGGGGGCATAGACCGAAATTTAATACCACTCTTTACCCCACGGACTTCCACTCGTGCTACAAAACAAAAAAACGAGGGGTATCCACTCTGATCAGCAAAGACGTATCTTTCACACTAGTTAAGAAAATAGGAGACAAACACGGTAGATATTTAATCATCCAGTGCTACATAAACAATAACCCATACACGTTGGTGAACATGTATGGACCGAATGAGAACCAACATGAGTATATGGTCAAAGTTTTTGGGCTAATCTCTTTGTACCACTTTGGAGATGTAATTTTAGGAGGAGATACTAATTGCCTATTGGACGCTTCCTCAGATACTTCCTCCAAACACTCAAAGCACACTAAAACTGCTAACAAACTAACGACTCTAACCTCTAAAATAACAAACACCATTCTCTCACACGACTTTGTGGATCCCTGGAGGATACTTCATCCCACGGCCATAGATTATACCTTTCACTCAGCAGTGCACAACACATATACGAGAATCGACCGGTTTTTAATACCGGCCAACTACATGGACAAAATTCAACAGGCAACAATAGGCCCTATTACGTGGTCAGACCACGCGCCCATTTCATTAACTATTCATGAACAATACCCGTCCACAGGAAAGGGCACTTGGAGACTTAACGACACCTTACTTACCAACAAAGACACAGTAGCAGCAATCCAGAAAGACATAGAAAATTATTTTACAGAAAACCCTCCGGAAGACACGAGCATTGAAACAGTATGGCAAGCACACAAGGCTGTCATCAGGGGCACACTCATCAAAATAGCTAGCTATCAACATAAACAACGTAAACTGCACTACACGAAACTCATAAAAGACATCACAGAATTAACACATAAAAACAAACAACAACCATCAAAAGACACACAACAGCAACTAGCCGCATTGCAAAAAGACCCTCACCACTTTGACCTAGCGAAAACTACCCATCTCCTGCAGTGATACAAACACAAATTCTTTGCTAAGGGTAACAAGGCAGGGGCTTTGCTAGCCGCACAACTCAAAACCCGCTCACAACAAACGAAAATAGCACACATCCAAACACCTCAAGGTAAAAAATTGATAAATCCACAAGAAATAGTAGACGAATTCGCACTCTACTACAGCTCCCTCTATAATCTTAAAGACAGCGCTGACATAGCCCCACCCTCCCCGCACTCCATCACCCACTTCCTACAATCTGTCGACGTTCCCAAACTACAAGACTCAGATATTGCGACTCTCACCTCACCATTTACGATGGAAGAGGTAGGGAAGACGATCCAAGACTTACCCAAACAAAAAGCCCCAGGGCTGGATGGCTTTACCAACCTCTATTACCAGACCTACACAAGCCTACTTACACCCCACCTAACAAACCTATACAATTCCTGCTACATCTCAGGAAACGTACCATCAGATATGCTCGTAGCCCATATATCAACCATACCCAAACCTGGGAAGCCCCCAACCCACTGCCAAAACTTTAGGCTGATTTCCCTTATCAATGCGGATGTTAAAATCTATGCCAAACTCCTAGCCAATAGACTATCCCAATTTCTGCCCACGCTGATACACAACGACCAATCCGGGTTTATCAAAGGCAGACAGGGCTCGGATAACACACGGAAGGTCCTAAATATACTGGCACACATGCATGGAACACACGCTCAAGGACTACTCTTGGCCTTGGATGCGGAAAAGGCCTTTGACAGGGTTAACTGGAAATATATGTGGCAAGTTCTACACAAATTCGGCTTCCCAGCTGGCCTTGTCTCAGGCATTATGGCCCTATACAATAGCCCTCAGGCGAGAGTATCCAATTCTGGTTTTCTCTCCACACCTTTTCGTATCACCAATGGCACCAGGCAGGGATGCCCTTTGTCACTATTACTGTATATCCTATCCCTGGAACCCCTGGCAGCTACTATTAGGCAACATGATATGGTCACGGGCGTTAACATAGGAAACCACACATTCTGCCTCTCCATGTTTGCAGATGAAATCCTACTCACGGTCCAAGAACCCGAAAAGTCGGTCCCGGCACTAATACACTTGCTCCATCAGTATGGACAACTTTCCTACTACATGCTAAATCAAAGCAAAACACAGGCTCTCCCAATTAATCTACCACGCTCACTGACAACACGACTTAAACAATCACACTCCTTCGACTGGAGAACTACCGACATCACATACCTAGGAGTAAAACTTGGCCCGTCCCCTGCAGAAGCATTCAAACTAAACTTCAAACCACTAATATCAATGTGCAAAACACATACCCAACAATGGAGAGCAGTAAAGCTCTCCTGGTTGGGAAGAATAAATTCAGTAAAGATGATGCTTCTGCCTAAACTTCTATACAAATTTAGGATGCTGCCAATTTACGTCAACCCGACGTTTTACAAGCATATTCAAGCCATTCTCTCCTCCTTCATCTGGGAATCACGCAAACCACGTCTATCGATGTCACTTCTCCAGAAACGTTCAGACAAGGGTGGACTGGGATTCCCAGATATCCATAAATATCATAAAGCATCCTTCCTAGAGGCAGCTATAAAACTCCACACTCCCAAAGGGACTTTTCAATGGGTGGACATGGAACACGCTAGGGCGCCTGGCGGCTCCCTGGTGAGGATGTTATGGACTCCAGCACAAACTAGACCAAGCATGCCCCACCTTTTCAATACCTCGATCATTACTATTAAACAATGGGATGCGTTACACCGCACCCAGCACAAAATCAACAAGTTCCACCCGCGGGCCCCGATAACGGCACTGAACTCCCTGGCCCCAGGGTTGACAATGAACTCCTGGACAAAACACGGCATCAAACACATAGCAGACACATACCAAAACCACCAACTCTTGTCCTTCTCAGATCTTCAACAGAAATTTGATCTACCTAACGCCTCCGTCTTTCAGTATCTCCAACTTCAAAGCATTGCCACCTATAAAATACTTCCAAAATCAGACATGACATCTACCAACTTACAACACCTGGACCCGTTACATGACCAATGCTGGCTCTCACCTACAAAACCCAAGACATTATCTCTATGCTACAACATACTGCTGAACACCATTGCCACGAAAGCCCCCACTTACGAACAACAATGGCACGCAGAATACATCTCCTCGCCGTCGGGTACCACCTGGTTGCAATCACTCAATGCACTCAAAGGTATCACCAACTGCTACTCGCATCTAGAAGCACATAAGAAGCTGGTTTATAGATGGTACTTAACACCAAGTAAACTACACAAAATTTACCCTTCAGTCCCTGAGTGGTGCTGGCGGTGTGGGGAGGCAAAAGGCACAATGTTCCACATATGGTGGGAATGCCCTATCCTAGCCCCTCTCAGGGGTCATGTTAAAGACATTCTCGAGCTGCTCAATATTAATAATATCACAATGGACCCTTTAGCCTGTTTATTCTTGCTATTCCCTCCCTCCATGACCAGACCCCTTAAACAAGTGACGATACTTACAATCCTGGCTGCTAGAAACCTCATAGCGCAAGGATGGAAACACACCTACTGCCCCACTAAACAACAACTGATGGACAAAATCCACCAATACTATATTTATGAACAAATGTCCACTACCTCCATCACACAATCACTGAAATTCCAAGACGCATGGAAAGCATGGGCCGATATATATACACCACATAAGAAAACCGACGAAGACCACACGGAATACCCTAGCAGTAGTACTCACCACCTCGAATCATAAACGCGTGCAATCACATACACACTCGTAAAGAAGGGTACTTAACCACCTCATACAGGGCATACCACACCCATAGACAGTTTAGGTGACACCACGTACGTTGACACACGTTAGATGTTATATATAGGATGTTATAGACCAGCGGAAAACTTTATTACCCCCTGGTTACCCCACCTACCCCTCTCCCCCCCGCCACAAATACATAACCTATAATACCGTTTTTACTAGGCACAGAGAGAGTGATCATCCAGTTACCCCCATGCCATTGTTTAGACCACATTTACATAGTATGTCTACAGTGCATGTTTGTAGAGAGGTCTCCTCTCTACAAACATGCACTGTAGACATACTATGTAAATGTGGTCTAAACAATGGCGTACTTTAGTACGGAATGTTAACTGATCTTAAATTGTGATTGTGATCTATTACCCCCTCCCCCCCCCTCCCTTTTTCTGTTTCTGTATCCCACTCCCCTGTTGCTTTATCAAAACAATAAACAACTATGATTTAAAAAAAAAAGTTGATGCTGTCCCCATAACCTCATAATAAAATATATTATGTCCCCTAATCTCAGGACCTGACCCCTAATCTCAGGACTGTACACACCACCACTTTACACTATACATACTGCTACTTTACACACTGCCACTTTACACTAAACACACTCTTACCTTGCACTATACACACTGCCACTTTACATTATACACACTGCCACTTAACACACTGCATCCACTACATAAACACACACTCTGCATCCACTATACGTACACTGCATCCACTTCACACTTCAGGAAATAATCCTTGCACTGGCCCTGATTTCAAGGGGCACTCCAAGCACCAATACAACTGTAATGAATCTAATGGATTTTGGCCTCATTAATATCCTGTATTTTATTTCATGCTCAAACCTTTATAGTTTTTGCAAAAAATAAATATATATTAAAAAAAATACACATTTTCCAGAATGTTGATTCATAATCCCTAGCCATACCTCTTCACTCCATAAAGTGACTTCCTTATCAAGTGTATGCTCACATCAAGTGTATGCCACTGGCAGCACTGAGTAATTTCAATACAAAGCAACCTGCCTTAGAAGGACCTCAGATACATATACTGTATATATCAATCAAAGAAACTGCTTGTTTGTAGTTTCTCTGATTGCAGCTAGGTTGTGAATTAAAAGCAACTCACGCAGTACTGTTGGGGCTGAGACTGTGTACATACATTTGATTTGAAGAAGTCTTTCTGAGGGGTTGTGGCCCAGGAGGCAGGCTTATGGTGCTTAATTCTACAAAACATTTCTTTATTTATTGTACAAAATCTATTAAGCTTCATGCATGCAAAATTGTGCATAGTAATGAGGCCAAACCTATCAAATTCATTAGTTGTATTGGTGCCTGGTGTGTCCCTTTATATCCTGACTATAGTTCCTATTTGATATGATATAAAATTATAAAAGCAGCAATATTATTCAATGCGTCCTTATGAATAGCTCAATGTCTGATCATGTAACTGCAGTTCTACACCTTTAATGTAGTCTTGATCAGATATTTTCTTGCAATCAGGAAAATCATTCACTAAAATAAGCCATTGTCGCTGGACTGGTTTGTAAGCAAAGGATGAATTTGGAAACTAAGCACACACACAGATCTTCTGATTATGTCTCTATGGTGTCTTTTTTTTTTCTTCACCTAATGTGTCTCAGGTAATAATTGTGTGCCTTCTACATTGGTCAGTGGCATAACTACCATGGTTGCAAGTGTCGCTGCTGCGACAAGGCCCGTCACTCAAGGCGGCCCGGTTGTCCTGTCAACCCCTGCAACTTTGAGTCACCGGTGTAACATTAGGGCCAGTACACTGCTGGACTGACCCAAGGTGCGCGGTCACAGGGTGGCTGGCAGGAGGGGAGCTCTTTGCTGTGCTGCTTTCCTCATACCGCTGTGTGTAGCATGGCCAAGCAGACTGCAGGTTAACAGTGCTCACTGAGAGAGTACTTCCTGTCAGATCACACCTGGTACCGTGTGAAGCAGGTACAGGAAGGGAGGGGGGGAGAGAAATATGGAGGGGCTGGGGGAGGATGGGACATCGGGAGGGAATGAGACACATGGGGGTGGCTGGGGGGGAGGGAATGGGACACATTGAGGGGCCTAGGGGGAGAGAATGAGACACATGAAGGGGCTGCTGGAGGAAATTGACACATGGAGGGGCTGGGGGTAGGGTGTGAGACTCTTATATGGGCTGGGGGAGAGAATGAGACCCATGGAGGGGCTGGGGAAGAGAATGAGACACATGGAGGGCTGGGGGCAGGGAATTACACATGAAGGACTGGGGGGTGGGGTGGAGAAATATGGAGGGGCTTAGAGGCAGACACATGGATGGGCTTGGGGGAGACACATGGAGGGTCTAGGGGGGAGAGACAGAGACAAATGGAGGTGCTTGGAGGGGAGGGTATGAGACACATGGAGATGCTTAGGGGAGGAATGAGACACATGGAGAGGTTTGGGGGAGACAAGACACATGGAGGGCTTGGGAGAGGGACATGAGACACATGGAGGGCTTGGGGGAGGGACATGAGACTCATGGAGGGGCTGAGGGGCGAGGGAATGAGACACATGGAAGGGCCTGGGGGTGAGGGAATGAGACACATGAAAATTGCCTATTCCTCTGCAGCCCTTCTTCCAGGTAGGTATTGTCATCTCTGCCTATTCCTCTGCAGCCCTTCTTCCAGGCAGGTATCGTCCCCTCTGCCTACTCGTCTGCAGCCCTTCTTCCAGGCAGGTATCATCCCCTCTGCCTATTCCTCTGCAGCTCTTCTTCCAGACAGGTATCGTCCCCTCTGCCTATTCCTTTGCAGCTTTCCTTCCAGACAGCTACGCACCTCTGCCAGCAGTGTGATAACTCTCGTCTTTAAAAGGACACTTGTGGCTCTCAGGCCCAGCTCGCTTTGATTTTCCCCAGGGCTAGAGGGATAGTGCAGTCAGCCAAAAGATACGACAACTGTGTAACTGGGATTCCTAAAAAAGGCCAAGACGCATGGTTTCAAAAGGAACTGATATACTTAGCTTTATTTTTACTTGGGGCTAGCTCATATGCTCATTACACTTAGATTGCTGTAACAACTTAAATAAAATACAAATAACTAAATCATATCAGACAACATACAGCAACTTATAATAACACATTGACATATTTATAAAGGGATGGGGAAGACAATAATTAACAAAAAATATCTGCTCTGCCTGCAGAATTAGCAATATGCAAATCTATCAAAATATGCAAATTAACAAGCCTTGGTATTCAGGTAGTGGATATAGCTGTTGCTACAAACAGAGGGTGCTGTAAAAGGTTCCAAAAAGGTGCCATATCCTGCTTGTTGGCAGCAAGCATCAGCAGGACAGGAGACCACACAAAACATTAACCACAACCAATTATATTATAGACACCTATAATGGGTACAGGGTGACTAAAACATAAGATCAAAGCAGGAACCTATGTAAAGTATCCTTCTGCTCCAAGTGATGGTGACTACTGTCACACAAGTCTCTTAGTTTTGCTCGCTTACAGCCATTGGAGACATGATGAGTGCAGAATAAAAACTGTGCTGTATCTGGAAACTGTATTGTTTAAAATGTATAAGATTGCTGGATTTTCACACCCTAAAATCATAATTAAAAGAGCACTCCAAGTTCTGGTGGTTAAGGTATGAGAAGGGCCCTGGTACCCTCCATTGTAAACAATCAAACTATTTTGGACCAAGCAGGAACGTCTGTTAGCTAACCTAAGTTCCTGCTTAACACTTTTTGCTTGTAGTGGGGCAGCGAATAGCTCCTGGTGGACCCAAGGCAATAAGTCTATAATTCAAAACTGGTTTGACTACTTAGAATGGGAGTTGGTGTTCAAAGTATTCATTTTAAGTGGTTTTGGAGCTTAGACTAACCCTTAAATCATATGGGTATACAGAGATAGGGTAACGATCAATCCATTTTGACTTGATCTTGCCTGCTGATATTTTGTGTTTTATGTTTGTTCTTGACTGTTATCTTCAGGGCCGTCTATAATATGAATAGGACCCTGGGCCCTGCCACCCTTCCCCCCCACAATTACGCACAACCCCCAATCAAACTAACAGACATACTGACACATACACACACAGACAGACATATTAAAACATTCACAGATACATACTGACACACACATGCACTAACACACAAATATATACTGGCAGACATATTGACACACATTCAGACATACTAACACACATACATACACACACACACAGACACACACTGACAGATTTACTGATGCACACACAGACACATACACTGACAGAAATACTGAAACACACACAGACACATACACTGACAGACGTATTGACACACACACACACAGACATACTGACACACAGACAGGCATACTGACAAACACACACAGACATACTGGCATACATACACACACACACACACACACAAACATACGGATACACAGACATACTGACATACATACACACAGGCATACTGACACACACACACACACACACAAACATACTGACACACACACACACACAGACATACTGACATACATTTAGCCACCCTCCAGGTTCTTACCTTTTTCTGGAGGGTGGTTTCCCTGGAGTCTAGTGGCAGGCTGAGGCAGTTGGGAGTTATCCTCTGGAACTCTCCCCCTCCTCTGCGGCTCTGATCTCCGATGGGAGGAAGTGACATGCGGCACTCACTTCCTCGCAGCCGGCTGCCGAACAGGAAGGGGCCCGGTCGCGCTGTATAAGCGTCACAGCGCCTGACCTGGCCCCTGCTGACACATGGGCCACCGGGGGCCTCCTTAGTGCGCAGGCCGGTGCGGCTCCTTCAGCCACACAGCCGGGTCCATTGGGGCTGTGCAAATTGCGGGGCCCACAGGGCAGCTGCTCTGGGGCCCCCCGGAGCAACTGGGCCCGGGGCAGCTGCCCCATTTGCCCCGCGTTAAAGACGGTTGTAACTATCTTAAACTACAAATACACAGTTTGCAAGGACATCATAATTTGGACTGGTGCTAAAGCATTTACTCTAGAGATGAGAGTTGTAGTTGCACAACTGGAGGCTTGAAACCAAAACGTTGCCCAAATATTTTGTGTGCTTGACAGTATACTAATGAATCCTATACATCCAATGTGAATAAACTGTTGTGCAGTTAGATGTTTTGTTAAACTTGGATAACTGGGGGACTGGCAATAGGTCCCCCACTTTGTGCGTGAGTGAAATTTCATTCATTTGAAATCTGTGCTGTCGTTTTGCATGTAAATAACCTGGAGCAAGTTGACCAGTTTCACAATACCTATTGGTGATGAAGGGTAATTTTATTTCTATTTTTTGTTTTCATATAATCAGAGGATTAAAACATGCATTAGAGCAAACTGCCTTAGCTTCTATGTGTCTTACGTCAAGATATTCCCCCATCTGTAGAATCTGATGGTAATCACATTGCTTTCATTTGTGTGAAAGTTTTTAAGATGCGTGTGGCTCATGCATTTTAGGCTGCAAAAGTTTACAGTGGGATTTGATCTTAGGCAGACAGTAACGAGCAAGCAGCGTCAGTAAGACGGCCCAAGTAGCTGCAGGTTGTATACATTTGAGCATCTATGACTCCGTCTATTAGATGCTATCGTGCCTTGTGACTCCGTCTCCATTATTTCATTGGGATTTAAAAATATATTTTCAGCCACTGAGCTCTGCATATTTATAAATGATTGTCGACAAAGTCCTGCTGACATTGTTTAAAGGAACGTGATATATATATTGCTTACCTGAAAGCACACAGTGAATTGCTTTTAAAATAGAGCTCTTTACCTTTCCATTATCTTCCTGTTAAACTGCAGGCAACCGTTTGTAGCCTTTGGGTTGGCTGAGCTTCATGTGAAATGTTCACAAACACTTGGGGTGCAAAGGCTGGCTGTCACTACCCTAATTTAATGTTAAGAGCCCTTAGTTTATTAATAAAGAACTGTTTGTTGTGGGAATTTTGCAGAACCTGGAAACTAGAGAACAGTTAGCTTTAGGATATGCTATGTTTTTAATTTATATTGTATTCAATTCATTTTATTTTAAAATTTACATTGTAGATTATGTAAATTACATGCCAAAGCCCAGCTGTGTTAAACAGACTTAATCCACGTAGTCGTGTGCTTTCCTAACTGTCGTAAAGGTGCATGCACACTGATAGCATGCACTGATTAGGAAGATAAACATTCGTAAATGTCTTTGAATGCATGAGCATGCTGTGAGCTTCATTACCGATTATGTCATGCTGGACATGTATTTGCTATAGAGGGAGATGTTTTATATACTTTTAAATATGGTAAAAATGTTTTATACTTACCACTGCAATATCTACCCCAGTAAATGCTTAAAGCAACACTGTCACAGTCTGTAGACTTTGCAGAAGTCGCAAAGATCCCCAATGGGGATATTGCTTTTTGGAGTCCGGTGGCTGGGGGCCAGGTATAGGTGAGATTTACTTACATGAACCTGTCCCTCGCCGGTGTGGCCATCTTGTTTCGGTGGGTACTCTTTGGCCTTCCTTCTACTTATGAACTGCAGCCTTTGCAAGCCCTTCCCTTTTTTCATGGATGAGACTTCCAGTTTCTTCAAAGAGAAATAACCAATCAGAGGCTTCTCAATGATAAACTCAATGATGGAACTATCTCCACGTGCACAACATTCAGAAAGAACGCTGGTCTGATCTAAGGTCTCAGAACAGGTATGCGAGGAAAGACATGTGCACTCAGTTAGAGTGAGGCTGCCACTTCCTGTAGCTCGGGTGAACTAATAGACGTAGGGAGCTAACCACCCTGACAGGGGATGTTCCATTATTTAATAATAAAAAATGCTGATTTCTCATAGAAATTAGCACTTTTCTAAAGTGCCTTTTTGACTCCTCACCAATAAAGCACATAAGCAGGCTGAATGGCTTATGGGTGTGGAGTGGTCCTTTAACTCCAATTGTTTGTGCAGATTTTTTTAGGAAATTGTAAGAGATTATAGAGGGAAACCATGTTGGAAACTACCAAATACGTGTTTTTTAAAGTCCATGTAAAAGTTGCATCCAAAAATAGGATACTGTATACTGTCCCAACAAAAATAAGTCCTGGGGACTTGCCCTAGGACCATGTACAGAGCACTTCAGCAGAACTCCGTGCGTGGTCTACTTGAGGGCACAGACCATAATTCTGCATGGCCGCTCTCTTTGGAGTTGGACAAAGTGGGCAGGGAAGACAGACAAATATGAATTTAAGAGAAAATAACTTGACAACTTACACTTTCGCTCATGAAGTAATTGTCCCTCCTATTTGGTTGTTGACCATATATGGTAAATGGGTATGGCACGGCATGTTAAAGAAACACTTTAGGCACCAAAACCACTTCAAGTGAATAAAGTGGTTATGGTGCTTCAAGTCTGTGGGCTTCAGGTGCATCATCTCTTCTAAACTGTTTACTCGCCATTTAGAAGAGATGTTTTGTTTCCAGTAACCTGCAATTACGATATGGTGGAGACAAAGCTATGCTTTATCAGTTAAAGGGCTTTAGTGCAACCACCTCAAATGTACCCTGTGTGTTATGTCCTGACTAGATGTTGTAATTGTTAATAAAGCTGGCAATTTATTAACAACTCCTTGGAGCCCTGGTTGTGCCCAAACGGCACTGCTTATTTGCTAAGCATAGCGGTGCTTTACATTAGAAAGTTAAAAGAGCGTAATAATCCACCAAGCCATCTAATTGTCAATTTTTCAGATATAGCAATAATTTGAAACTGGCTTTTGTACTCTGCAGTTACCTGAGCCTATTTAGATCATACTAATGCTAGTGCTTTTTCCCCCCAAATTGTAATACTTTTGTAAAATACCATATAGACACTGGTATGTGTATATATTTAGAGGCAACTTAGCACTGTGTATAGGAAACTGAAAGAAGCACGTTAAGTGATTTATTAGAATGAATGTCTGTCCACAGTCTGTTCTTTGGAGATATATCTCCTGATTTATGATTCTCCACTAGGACGTGGCAAACTCTACTTAATTACATCACAGGCAACTGCTGCTTAAAGCTCAGACTAAGCATCTGAATGCCATGAGGCCCAGAAGTCTCCCCTTAAATAAAATAATTGTCATTCATAACGTTCACTAAGGATATCTTAAGTGTAGCTCCATGTATTGTATACAACCATTAAATCAGCACCTAGTCTTGATGTGTATGAAGGCTAGGAGCTTTGGTACATTTCTTACATAGATTCTAGTTCCCAAAATGTTTGGCTCTGAGTACGTCTAAAGGCACTACTATATTTCTAGAATAGACCGAAACACTTAAATACAAGTAAAAGTATTGAAAGGTCTATAAACAATACAACAGGTTTAAAATATGTTTTCAGTAACCGTTTTTTAATACGTTACTCTCTCTTGTGTTTAGATTATTTTTCTAAATGTCTACCTAAACACCTTCTGGATAATATTAAGGGGGAAAAAGAAAGCACTATGTTGAACCTTCATATTTAAATTGATATTGCATCCCCAAAATACACTATTAGACTGTTACACTTCCACATTATAAGTGGTCCTAAAGGCCCAGTATGGCTGGACAGTCCTTATTTAAGAGTCATCTTCTGCTGACTCAGGGCATTTCTGCCCATGTTGGAATGGCACCATACATCCAGAGTTCTGTGTTAGTGAGCATCCCTCTTTTCATAAAATGGAGACTCTGTAAGTACCTACAAAGAAGCCCCTTGCATCCTACTTGGGGCAGTAAATGTGCACATAAACTTGTGCAAGTCTCTGTGACAATGGCAACCTTAAGGCATTAACATGGGCTGGCCCAGTGCTCTCGATTAGCTGTAAACTGAGGTTTCCTTTATCATAAGGTATGCCGCAGCCAAAGGGGCCATCTGTAGAAAACAGGAGAGCTGCCACAGTTATGGTGCTTAGAATATTCTCTTTACAATTCAAAACTGGCTTATTTACATTGGACAAATATCTACCTGTTTTGCTAATATACATGCTCTGCATGGAGGTGCTGAACACTCCCCGGTGAGATACATTGAGTCAATGCATTTCTATGAGGATATACTGATTGGTGCAGAGCTGCGTTTTGCTGCGTATGTGCAATAGCCTCCCAATGCTTTACTCCTTAAATTGGCTGAGATCATCTTTGATGATCTTAGCCAATGGGGCAGAGTGTTGGCATGGCCAGCCCCGAACGGACAGACTTGAAACAGGAAAAACAGCTCATTTTCTAAATACTATATCAGTATCCCAATGGGCTGTATGGTTGCGGTCAAGAGGCTCATGGGACAGCTGCTTTGGGCCCCTACAGGAGTAACTGGTCCCAGGGCAGCTGCCCTGTTTGCCCCGTGTTAAATAGGCATTTCCATGCCATGGGCATTTCTTTCCTAGCCCCAAAAGTTTCATGCTCAATAGTCTCTAATCTAATACTAACATATTAAAGGACCACTATAGTCACCCAGACCACTTCAGCTCAATTAAGTGTTCTGGGTGCCAGGTCCCCCAGGTATTAACCCTGCAGCTGTAAACATAGCAGAAACTGCTATGTTTACATTGCAGGGTTAATCCAGCCTCTAGTGGCTGTCTTCCTAGAGGCGCTTCCGCGATGCTCAATGTGAAAATCGCATTGAGCACTCAGAACGTCCACAGGAAAGCATTGAGTAATGCTTTCCTATGGGCGGTTTGAATGCGCATGCAGCCTATACTAAAGGCATGCAAAGCATCATGGGAGTTGTGGTTCTACAACATCTGGGGATCTAGCTTTTGTGCTTTAATATACCAGTGCATTCATTATTATTATTATTGTATATATGTGTCATATTTGCTTGTGGTTTTGTTATACAACATCAATGTGAAGATGTATTGACAAGTTTTTTTATTATAGTTCTCATGTTCCAAAATGTAATGTCTCATACTTTAAGCAGGGTGTTCCACATTAATGTATTTTAATGATGTTATATGATTCTCCCCAAGTTATCCATCTTGACTCCATCTTGATATGTTTTAATGTTATTCCTTGACCTTTTTTGTCTTTTAGTTTTATTTTTTAACCACAAACAATAATGCTTTAGTTTGTGTATTGTAAAACATTAGGAATGGGATATTGTTGATTGAGTGTCATACAATCTTTTTGGCCTCAGTTTTATTCCCACAATTTAATGCATACTTGCCTGAAATGGACCGTGAACTGATTTGGTGCCGACGTGGTTTTAATAAGATGGAAAAGTGGTGGGCTTGGAGGGGTAGGAATGTTGAGTACTGTAGTTTGTGGTTTTCTGCATCCAAACATGAGTGTTCACTAAATATCCCTTATTTGATGTCACAAACTTTAAGACCAGTCTTTAACTTCCAAACCAGTGTAAAAAAGTCTTGAACAATAAATGCCATCAACAATGATCAGAGAAGAGCAAATCCTTCTGAATATTGTTGTCTGAAATAATACTTTATCCACAAAATATAGGAATACCCTCCCCAGAAAAACTCAAACAAAAATAGAAAATGTCTTGAAATGTGGATGTTGTGGGAACCCAGATTACACCAATTTTCTATAATGGTTCAGGCAATATGCACAATGAGAATTGGAAAAAACAACAACTCAGTAGCACAATGTAGAGTAACAATTAAAAGCCTCCCCTAAATTCTTCGGGCTAAATAAAAAAATAAAAGTGGAAATGAATAGCTACGTATTCACTCTGTTGACAAATAACATTGAAAATTAATCAAGCCAGTGTCTATGATCGATCTATCTTTAGATCTAATCTATCATAAATGCCCCTGTAGAAATTAGCACTGATCATGGAAGGCACTTTTCAAGAGTCATATCTGCCATATCCTTTTACAGGGGGTTTAACAAAGTGTTGTGTTTTAGAGTGCTAAAATTAGAGCAGTCGTAAATCAGTGAAACCATCAGGCATACTTCATTGGTTACTGCTCCCTCTTTTTTCAGAATAAAGCACATTGATAAATCATCCCTTTTTTTGTTTTGTTTTGTTAGTTTGTCTTCATGGAAAACCTTCTTAAACGTAAACTATAAGATAAAAATTACCCAATATTTTTAAAACAGTATATATAAATAATGTGTTAAAGGAACACTATAGTGTATTGGTAACCTAATGCACATCAGTGCTTTCCAACTGGGATTTTAAAGATGCTGGATGCAAAGAGTGAGGATGTCCAGCATCGTTTTAAGGAGTCAAACTCTGTGAAACTGCAGGAAGGGTCTCTAGTGAATGTCTGGTACTGCCACTAGAGGCAGTCTTAACACTTCAATGTAAACATTGCAGTTTCTCTAAAACTGCAATGGTTTACATTGCAGGGTTAACGGAACAGGGACACTGCACCCTGGCCACTTCAATGAGTGTCCTATTATGAGGGAGAAAAATAAAATAACACAGACATTTTTAAAGCTTTCTTATATGCATAGTTTAATGGGTAACACATCATTGTATCCCTGCAGTGGGGAATGAGTGAATCTTTTCTAAAACTAATAGCAGAAAACATTAAAGAAAATAAATATTTTACCAGCCAACATGCCTTGTACCATGCAAGAGTATTTTAGAGTGCCAGGTGCATCCCGCAGTGCCAGATAGGTCATTCTGTGGATAACTATATATCTCCTGTGGAGGTGACAAGGTAATTGTTTTTTATTTATTTTTTAATAATTCATATGCTCCATTATTTTGTGCACATATGAGTTAGTTAGCGAGTGCACGCTTTAATTTGTGGGCACAGTATAGTAAACTTATGGACACAATGTACTAAACCGTGAGCTTGACAAGACAATATCGTGTGGACTGTGGCGAGGGTATTAGACCTTTCCCATAGTGAAGCATTGCTTTAATTCTTTCCTATGGGGATTTAACTCACGCTGGATTTCCCCAGCGTCAGGCGACCAAATGTCGATTAGCCACCAGGAAGTTCCTGTTATGGCTTTCTGGTAGACAGCCACTAGAGGCAGTCTTAGTCCTGCAAAGAATTTATGGCAGTTTCTCAAAAACTACAATTATTTTCTTTGCAGGACTATGTGGGACTGGGACACTGCACTCAGACCACTTCAATGAGCTGACATGGTCTCGGGTGACTATAGTGTCCCTTTAACCCTTAAAGGAACACTATAAGCTCAGGAACATGCATGTATTCCTGACCCTATAGTGTTAAAATCAGCAAGTCTGCAGCTGCTGGCTCTGCCCCTGTCTGCCTCTGACCTGTCTGCTGACATCATCAGAAGTGGTTGTCTGAGCCAATCACAATGCTTCCCCATAGGATTGGCTGAGACTGTCAATGAGGCGGATCAGGGGCAGAGCCAGCACAAGTCAAACACAGCCCTGGCCAATCAACATATCCTTATAGAGATACGTTGAATCACTGCCTCTCTATGAGGAAAGTTCAGTGTCTGCATGCTGAGGGTGGAGACACTGAATGGCAGTGCTGCTTACTGTGCAACACTGCCCCGGGAAGCACCTCTAGCAGCCATCTGATGAATGACCAGTGGAGTTATAAATAGGCTCAGAAAAGTCAGTGTTTACAGCAAAAAGCAGGAAGGTAATGATTATACTCACCAGAACAAATACAATAAACTGTAGTTGTTCAGGTGACTATAGTGTTCCGTTAATCTACAAAATTTCCCATAAACGTTTATGGTGACTTCTGTAGTTTAATCATTTGGAAAGTTTTTCTAACAGTGTAGAAGTTGGAAACGACCTTCATTTTGGACAAAAAAATTTGTAGAGCCCTTAGTTCCAATTTATTGAATAACCCTGCGAGTTAAAAGTTATGGAGAATCCAATCAACACGGTAAATAACAATGTAGCTCAGTACTTTGGCACAATTTATACCAGGATGGAAAAAGCTGTTTTCGTACTGGTGGTTATCAGGTCTTACAGTCAGTAGAAAGTGATTGATGGTGAGATTTTGCATAAGATATGTTTGTTCCAAGCCTTGCCCCAGAGGTATTTTCTTTCTGATGGTGTTTAAAGATTTGCAGGTGTTAATGATTTAATGATTCATCGCGTAATCTTAGATGTTTCTGCTCATTTTGCAGCCCTTAAACCACTTATAGGATGAATGTTACAGTCCTAAAAATATACTCTTCATAAAACACAAATCTGTAGAAGAGAAGGTGTGTTTTCTGCTGTGTAATACAGGGGCCAACAGGAATGTGTTGCATTAAAACAGCACTATTAGCAGAAATTCTGTAATTGGAGGTGTATTTCTCCCTTATTATTACTTGGGGATTCAACCTGGCTCAGCAGCCCCCCCAGTGACGTACCCACATATTTCACAAATTAGTTAATCTGCCCCTTCATTTTTTTACATCGTCCAAACTTGTGCTGACAACATTCATAATTGCTCTACTGTCATTGGAAGTGCTAATGTTTCACATATATTTGTTTAGAGTTTAATAAAAAAAAATGTATGTATATTTCTTTAATGAAGATATCAGCGTTTTGACATTGTCCCCTTGGAAATAATTGGAGAATGATAAATCGTGGACTGTAGCCATCGGGTGGATTGTAGTATTTTAAGCATGTCTTAATATGTTTCAAATACCTTTTAGCCTTTTGAGACACTTGTTTTATCTCCAGGCCAATTTAACTCACATGGTGTACCAATGACAAAGTGTTATGACATGCCTTGCAGCATTGCAAGCTCAGTGCAAATTCTACATGTGGGGTGCTTCAGGTGATGACAGGTGGAATTCAAACTTCAATTTATTTATTCATTTTTCTGCACTGTAAAAGTTCAGTTTAACTTTTTCTTTCACAGTATCTGCTTTTCACATAATATTTTTGGTCAGATAACATTTTTTTCCTCGGAGCACTAAAGAGCGAAAAAAAGGCAGTGATCAATGTATCTCTCCTTTCTGTTTGCCATGGTGAGTTATATACATAGTTTTCTTTTTCTTTTTTTTTTCTTCAATGTTCACATCAACTAAATTTCTCCTGTAGCTTTTTTTTCCCTAAGCTATTTTGCAAAAAAAAAAACCTGCCAGATTGGCACAGACTGAGTAATTGTCGTTATATTGTATATATCACAATCTCGTTTTTGAGGGGTTCATAGACAGGAATGGTCTGCAGAATAATCTATTCAATGTTAAAAAATAATTCCCAGAAATAGATCAATAAATGAAGTAGGTCCTCTTAAGATTTATAAAATATATATATTTAAATGTAATTTTATTTTCTTGGAACATCGGCCAACACACATATATTACATTGAGCTGGTATGTGTAAGTTACAAAACACAGACCTTTATAACACCTTCCAAACAAAGATGATCACTGCCTAGAGGGTTGTAATGTTAGAAGGCTCAGAAATGTAGAGGCAATTGGTAGTCTTAATGTTGATCTAATGCTCGTTCATCTCAATCAACATTGGCAGCTCCAAATATTGGTCTTCGAAAAGTACAAGCTGCCCAGAAATATTTTTTGCTCTTCTTACTTTCTTACTTTATATAATCCAGTTTTTACTGTGTACGATGCAATCCCAAAAGTATAATCACACAGTTAAATGTTTTAGCACGGCTGTTACTTGCAAGTTATATAACTTTCGGTTGCATATACACAACATATGGATACATAATCTGAGCTAAAATAACTGAGCTGATATGACTAATATAAATAAAAGTTTTCAAAGTGTATTTTTGTTAAAGTAATAAACTGACGCCGGAAGCACCATAACCACTTATGCTCACTGCATAGATTATAGCGAGAAACAAAATCTTATAGCTGTCTGGCTGTCCTCATGCAATATAGTGCCATAAAGGGTGTGTGTGTCTGTATGTGTGTATATATATATGTGTGTGTGTATGTTCTGTATTTACTTGAATTTCATGCGCCATCGAATCTAATGCCCATCTCAACCTGGAAGCTGAAATTTTTTTTGCTGGCGACTGTAATGTGCATTTATACATGAAGATACTACTATACAACATTGTACTACAATGGAAATGTTTATTGCTATACACCATAGTAACATTGATGGTATTTCAATTTCAGTGTTACAGGTTACAAGTCTATTCTTTTTTAAGCCCTCTTTCAGGAATGAAATTTACCTGTGTGAATTCGGCAAAATGCATTTCACCGGAAAATTTTGAATTTTTCCTCGAATGTAATGTGCCATCGAATCTAATGCGCATTTACATTTTGGAAACCTTTATTTTCAAAAAAAGGTGTGCATTCGATTTGAGTAAATACGGTATATATGCATATATACAGCACATGCAAGTCCTAAATGACAAAAGTATAGACTTAAATCTGATTAATTCTTTTTTTACATTTTTTTCTAATTTAGAATAGTAGTTCCACCATTGTGTTGAGTTAGATGGTGGCACTTAATTTATTGCAAATGATCTGCATTAGTTAAGCCTAGGCAGGGTAGGAAAACATGTAAATATTATTATTATTTGCATTTATATATCACAAACATAATATTCCGCAAAAAGCTTTACAATATTATAAATTAGACAATTGCAAAATTTTCCAGGAACAATAGGTTGATGAGGACCTTGCTCGAAGGAGTTTACAATCTAGATGAGTAGAGGTATAAAAACACAACAGGAAGGACATCATGGAGGAAAATACCCAAATAAAAAGGTTGGAAAGTAGCAGAACTGGAAGGTGAGAGTGGAATGTGGCCCTTTAAGAGAGAGCATGTGACAGGTTTGTGAAATAGAAGTAACTCTGGGAGGCCATAAGCATTCCTAAAGAGATGTGTTTTAAGGGACTTCTTAAATGATAGAACAGGAGCAGAGAATCTTATAGGGGTAGTCAGGCTATTCCAAGGAAACACGTTGGCAATAATGGTGTAAGCATCAGATAGGAGTAAGTCACCACTGACAGAGCGGAGGGACAGAGAAGTGGTATATCTTCAAATTAGCAGAGCAATGTAACAGGGGCTAAAGTTTTTAGCGCTTTATAGGTAATGTTTAGTATTTTGAATTGACTCCTATAGAGTACAGGAAGCCAATGTAGGTATTAACAGAGGTGCAAGGTTATTAAATTTGTGTCTTTTTGTATGTATCTAAGGGGTTTTCTATCCTCCAATTCTAAGTTTTGTTTATATTTATTAATTTTCTTTGTTTTTTCAACCTCTTTCATAACTATTATTTCAAACAATTTAATTTTGCTCGAAATTAAATGTCTAGGAAAGAAGTTGGACTTTTATTTTAATGATGTGTGTTGAAATTCATCGTCTAGTTCAGTCGGTACCCATTCTTCTCTATTGGAAAAAAAACATTTTTTAAACAAAGCTTCCTAATAAATAATGTCCACAAAAAAAAAATCAAATGTGTTAAAATCCGCAATTGGGGCGAATTTCAAACCTCTATTGAAAAGTTACTTGTTCCTTGGTGAGGGGTTGATCTGTTTAATTGAAGTTTCCTTCTATACGGACGTCTTCCCTCTCTACTCCCATTCTGTCTTCCTTCTTTTCTTTCTCTTTCTTCTGTTTTGTATTTGGTCATTCCAAATAATACATAAAAAAAGGAAAACAGCTAGGAATTCTGAATGCTAACGAAGCAGAATACCTGAGTGTATCTAACCCCAAGATACCGGTATTCTATCACCTACCGAAAGTTCATAAGAATGCAGAAAATCGTCCAGGTAGGCCTACAATATCAGGAATCAGTTCTATATCCGCAAGGATATCAGAGTACACTGACACTTTACTTCAGGCTATAGTAGTGAAAAACCCTTCCTATATTAAAGATACAATTCAAGTCCTACAAATTTTAGAACAAGTGCAGTGGAAAGAGGGATACGTATTAGTAACATGTGACATTACCTCTCTTTACAGTATCCTTTCACACGAAAAAGGTATAGAGGTGGTCAGACATTTTTTAACTCAGTCTAATTTTAAGGAAGAACAGATTTCTTTTTTTGGATTTCAGGACAATTTTTATCTGCAGGTTTGTGGTATTGCAATGGGAACCAAGTTTGCCTCAAGCTACGCCAACCTTTTCATGGCCTATTGGGAGGAAATATTTGTTACAAAGGGCCATGGCTGTGTAGCAAACTTAGTGTCCTATTGCCGTTTCATAGGTGATATTTTTTTTATATGTACAGGAAAATGAATTTTTTAGACCTCAATATTAGCATTCGGAACTCCACTATAGTAAGTAGAAACTATTTCAAACCTGTAGATGCCAACAGTTACATCGAAAGAACAAGCTGCCATCACAAACCTTGGCTAACCAATGTCCCTCGGGGTAATTTCCTCAGGATTCGACAAAACTGTATGGATGACTCTGACTATATATTACAGGCACAATATTCTAAAAAGCAATTTACAGAGAAAGGTTACGAGGAAATAGAATTAGAGAGAGATTTAGAAGAAGTGAGGAAACAACCCCCAAAAAATCTTCTAAGATAAAAACAAAAGAAAGAATCCTCAAAAATAGGTGAAATACCCTTTATTTGTAATTACAACGGACGGAATAAGAAAATACAACAGGCAATTAGGAAACACTGGCACTTATTAAGAGATGACCCAATTTTAAACAAAATTCTACCACCTATACCAACCACCTCCCGTATAGGGGAGCAAAAAATGTTAAAAACATTTTAGTAAAGAGTTGTATAAGCCCCAAAAAAAACCAACATTTTTTACAAAACCTTACAGGCTTCTTTAGATGGGGCACATGCTTACCATACAGGGAAACTAAGAATAAAAAGGTACCTGTATATTGCATAACTATACAGGCTCCTGCTCCATAACTAATCCATATTTCACGCTGAATAACCTTTGGACTGTAGTGTATCTTAAATAGAAAACTATATTATGATTGAAAAGAAATCCAAATTATATCACCCCCCCCCCAAAAAAAAAAAATATATATTTTTAGATTTTTATTTATTATGAAAAAAATACTTCAATATACAGTCTTTAAAAACAAACTTTATTTTTCAATTAGTGGAATATTGTGAAAAATAGTATCTAAAATTAATAATACACTGAACAAAATTATAAACGCAATACCTTATTTTTTGCCCCCATTTTTCATGAGCTGAACTCAAATATCTAAGACTTTTTCTATGGACACAAAATGCCTATTTCTCAAATATTGCCCACAAATCTGTCTAAATCTTTGTTAGTGAGCACTTCTGCTTTGCCACGATTATCCACCTCACAGGTGTGGCATATCAAGATGCTGATTAGACAGCATGATTATTGCACAGGTGTGCCTTAGGCTTGCCACAATAAAAGGCCACTCTAAAATGTGCACTTTTACCACACAGCTCATGAAAAATGGGGGCAAAGACAAGTTATGTTCAGGGCCGGACTGGGGATATAAAGCAGCCCTGGAAAAAAAAATCTATGCCAGCCCCATAAGTCATTGCACCATATATTGTCACATGTAATATGTAAGGCTATGTCTTGCCACCCAGATGATGGAGTAATATATATATATATATAAATTGCTTTTTCTAATATAAAATATTGGTCCTTTCAGAGTAAAACATTTAATTATGCAGTAAGCATACTCACATGCAGACACAGACATCCTCACTGACACACACAAGCTCAATGATACACAGCCTCATAGACAAACAATCTCACTGATATACATAAGCTCATTGAAATAAAAACAAGCTCACTCACTAGCAGACACACACACACACGCAAGCAAGCTCACTCACTAGCAGGCGCACACACACACACACACCGCTTAATGTAGTGGTTCTGGTGTTTATAGCCTGTCCCTGCAGTCTTTTCAATGTAAACACTGACTTTTCAGAGAAAAGGCAGTGTTTACATTGCTTCCTAGTGACACCTCTAGTGACAGACACTCAGACGGTCACTAGAGGCGCTTCCTGTGTCTGTGCGGATTGGCGGAAAAGTCAGTGTTTACATTGAAAAGCCTGCAGAGACAGGCTATAGACACCAGAACCACTACATTACGCTGTGTGTGTGTGCGCCTGCTAGTGAGTGAGCATGCTTGCATGTGTGTGTGCCTGCTAGTGAGTGAGCTTGTGTTTTTATTTCAATGAGCTTATGTATATCAGTGAGATTGTTTGTTTGTCTATGAGGCTGTGTGTCAGTGAGATTGTCTGTGTCTGCATGTGAGTATGTTTACTGTATAATTAAACGTTTTACTCTGAAAGGACCAATATTTTATATAAGAAAAAGCAATATATATTTTTATATATATATATATATATATATATATATATATATATATATATAAACGGCTACTAGATGCATACTTGCAAGAACAGAATATTCAAGGATATAATCTTTCAATGTAGGGTAATAACTGTTTGATCCAAGGATAAATCTGACTGCCATTCTGGGGTCAAGAAGGAATTTTTTTTCCTAGCTTGTTGCAAAATTGTGCTTCAAACTGGGTTTTTTTGCCTTCTTTTGGATCAACAGCAAAAAACAAATGTGAGGTAGGCTGAACTTGATGGACGCAAGTCTCTTTTCAGCTATGTAACTATGTAACTATATATATTACTCAATCATCTGGGTGGCAAGACTTAGCCTTACATATTACATGCGATAATATTTGGCGCAATGACTTATGGGGCTGGCATCAATTTTTTTTTTTTTTCCAGGGCTGCTTTGTTTCCCCAGTCTGGCCCTGCAGACACACACATACATACACTCCCACTGACAGACTGACATACATACTTGTTGCTACCTGTGTGGGTGGGCAGACTGATAGGTGTGCTGGCGGCCGCAGGGAGAACTTGGATTGCGGCCGCAGGGGGAGCTGGCTGTTCTGTCTCTGCTCCCCAGCGCGCAGCTTAATTAAGTAGCACGCGAGGGCGGGGGAACAGAGACAGAACAGCCAGCTCCCCCTGCGGCCGCCAGAAGAGCTCCCCCTGCGGCCGCCATCCAAGCTCTCCCTGCAGCCGCAGGTCCCCCAAATGTCTCCCCGGCCCCAGGTGCCGACAGCCCACCGGGAAATTTCCCGGTATCCCAGTGGGCCAGTCCGGCCCTGGTTACGTTTATAATTTTGTTCAGTGTAAACTGAAATATACACACACGTGTGTGTGTGTATATATATATATATATATATATATATATATATATATATATATATATATATATATATATATATATATATATATATATATGTGTGTGTGTATATACTTTTTTTTTTTATCGATTATTTTATTTATATATATATTATTTATTGTAACTGGTCAGACCATTGATTGACTCTTAGGATTCCAGACAACTTTGTTTTTCACAGTAAATGGGATCTCCTCACAATCTCAATTAGCAAATGTTCTTCTTATATCTTCTGTAGAGCCTTTTGTTTGGTACACTGAAATCTGCACTTGTTGGTGTGAGGAATGTATGTGAATAGTTGCGTTTCCTATTCATAATTTTTTTTTTTAAAGAATTCTTTAGAATAGGGAGATGCTGTTTCATAATGGTATCTATATTTCTCTTTTCAAACACTTTTCCCAGACAAATTATATCCCGTGCTTTATGTGCCGTGCCGTTTTGACCTTTTTATGTGAACAAAGTTAGGAACTTCATGGAACTCCACAGAATGCATGTGCATGTCTGAAAAGCATTACCCACCAATAAATGTGAGATTAGCTGCGGCTTGTATATTTCCTGATCAGTGCACTTTTTTTTCAGATGGCCCATTGTTATCCAGTTTCCTTTTAACGATGGGACAGTCTAATGAGTTTGCCATCTGACACACATCTGTTTCTCCTTAAACAATATCGTCATTCATGCAGAGCTGTGAAACTCATCTGTTATCATACAAGCTAGCTTTTTAATCTGCAAAATAAAAAGCATATACCCCAGGATGATAGTAGAGCAGTATGTTTTGTGTTAATTGTCCTGATTGTAAAAAATTACTCAGCATATTTTGGTCAATTATTCTCTTTTGAAATATACTATTTCTAAATTCGGTTTTCTTTTTCTTCTGCTGAATCAGAAACTGAATTTATGCACTGAAAACTCTTAATTACTTTTGCACAGAATCTAAAATGTGATGCTATTTACAGAATTTAAATTATATAAGCTTTTTAAAATGTAGACAGTTATTTAAAGATTTATTTACCACTTTGCTAAGTTGCTTTTAAGATATTTAAATAGCAACACAAGTACAGAGCATCATTTATCCCAACTGGTATAGTGGTGGATATTGCTCCAGTGTATGTAGATGTGAAGGTACCTATCTTATTACACTTTGTATAATGCTTGTTAAAGGACCACTATAGGCACTCAGGCCACTTCAGCTTAATGAAGTGGTCTGGGTGCCAGGTCCCTCTAGTTTTAACCCTGCAGCTGAAAACATAGCAGTTTCAGAGAAACTGCGATGTTTACATTGCAGGGTTAATCCAGCCTCTAGAGGCTGTCTTCCTGACAGCCACTAAAGGCTGCGTCCGCAATTTACTTGGAGTAAATCACACTTATTTGACGGAGTTCAGTGTCAAAAAAGATCCCCATAGGAAAGCATTTGAATTGGTTTGAATGTGGGCGCGCCTCTGGCTCCACTTGGAAGCTGATGTCGATGGAGGAGGAGAGGTCACCAGTGCCGAGGGAGCAGTGCCGGACTGGCCCACCGGGATACCGGGAAATTTCCCGGTGGGCCGTCGGCACCTGGGGCCGGGGAGACATTTGGGTGACCTGCGGCTGCAGGGAGAGCTTGGATGGGTGCCGCAGGGGGAGCTCTTTTGGCGGCCGCAGGGGGAGCTGGCTGTTCTGTCTCTGCTCCCCCACCCTCGCGCGCTACTTAATTAGACCGGGGCCGGAATATTGCGTCATATTCCGGCCCCGGTCTCATTAAGCTGTGCACTGGGGAGCAGAGACAGAACAGCCAGCCCCTCCTGCGGCCGCCAGAAGAGCTCCCCCTGCGGCCTCCATCCAAGCTCTCCCTGCGGCCGCCAGAAGAGTTCCCCTGCGGCCGCCATCCAAGTCTGCCCACCCACACCGGTAGCAACAAGTATGTATGTCAGTCTGTCAGTGGGAGTGTATGTGTGTGTGTGTCTGTGTCATGCTGTGTGTGTGTCTGTCTGTCATGGTGTGTGTGTCTGTCTGTCTGTGTCATGGTGTGTGTGTCTGTCTGTCTGTTTGTCATGGTGTGTGTGCCTGTGTCATGTAATGTGTGTCTGTCTGTGTCACGGTGTGTGTGTGTCTGTGTCACGATGTGTCTGTATCATGGGGTGTGTGTGTGTCTGTCTGTGTCATCGTGTGTGTGTGTGTGTGTCTGTCTGTGTCATGGTGTGTGTGTGTGTCATGGTGTGTGTCTGTGTCATGTAATGTGTGTCTGTGTCATGTAATGTGTGTCTGTGTCACAGTGTGTGTGTGTCTGTGTCACGGTGTGTCTATATCATGGTGTGTGTTATGGTGGGTGTGCCTGTCTGTCTTGGTCTGTGTCATGGTGTGTCTGTCATGGTATAGGTGTGTGTCATGGTGTATGTCTGTCATGGTGTGTGTGTGTGTCTGTCATGGTATATGTATGTGTCATGGGGTGTGTGTGTGTGTCTGTCGTGGTGTGTGTGTTTTTAAAAACAGTGTTTTTACTCACTTTTTTTTTTTCCAACGTCTTACTGGTCTCCCCTCGACTGGCCCTGCCTCTATGACTGAGATCATCAAGCTTGATGATCTTAGCCAATCCGCACTGACACAGGAAGCGCCTCTAGTGACCGTCTGAGTGTCTGTCACTAGAGGTGTCCCTAGGAGGCAATGTAAACACTGCCTTTTCTCTGAAAAGTCAGTGTTTACATTGAAAAGCCTGCAGGGACAGGCTACAGACACCAGAACCACTACATTAAGCGGTGTGTGTGTCTGCTAGTGAGTGAGCTTGCTTGCATGTGTGTGTGTGTGTGTGCCTGCTAGTGAGTGAGCTTGTGTTTTTATGTCAATGAGCTTTTGTATATCAGTGAGATTGTTTGTCTATGAGGCTATGTATCAATGAGCTTGTGTGTGTCAGTGAGATTGTCTGTGTCTGCATGTGAGTATGCTTACTGTGTAATTAAACGTTTTACTCTGAAAGGACCAATATTTTATATTAGAAAAAGCAATATATATATATAATAAAAAAGGTATTACAAGATAAGAATTTTATCTGTTTTTTACATATATATATATATATATATATATATATATATATATATATATATATATATATAAAAAAACAGATAAAATTCTTATCTTGTAATACCTTTTTATTAACTAACAGAATTTTTTAATGACAAGCTTTCGAGAACCTCCCTTTCTCAAGTCTGAAGCATTTCTGAGCAAAACGACACATAGAATTCAAAGTTGAGTTGTGATACAGGGGTTAAAGCGTCATGAGTGTAGATAAGACACAGGTTTGTTAGAAAATAGACACCATCTTAGCAGAGGGTCATAAATATCTTGTTGAAGAGAAGAGTAGGGGGGAGAGAGAGAAAAGAAAAACAAACAAGCAGACAGTGCACAGGATGATACACTTTATACATGCACACACACAGAAATATGTATATGTGAACGCATAAACACATGTATATATACATATACATAAACACATATACATACATGCACATGGACTCATATACACAAATATAAATGCACAGTAATATATATATAAGCATTCATGCATACGAGTATGGGAAAGCATAGGTCTACACATAGTACTTTGTATATGGATAGAATAAACATATAGGAATGCATTTTAAAGTGTTGGTACATATGACAGAATAGTAAGATAATGCTGGGAGAGTGTTCATGTAAAGTGTTGGTAGTGGGACAGGAATCCCAAATCAATATTTAGTCCTCTCTTCTTGCTGTTAAACCATCTGTTAAATCTCTACTTGAACACTATATATATATATATATATATATATATATATATATATATATATGTGTGTGTGTGTGTATATATATATATATATATATATATATATATATATGTGTGTGTGTGTGTATATATATATATATATATATATATATATATATATATATGTATGTATGTATATGTATATATATGTGTATATATATGTGTGTGTATATATATATATATATATATATAAATAAATAATACTCAATCATCTGGGTGGCAAGACATAGCCTTACATATTACATGCGACAATATATGGCGCAATGACTTATGGGGCTGGCATAGATTTTTTTTTTTCCAGGGCTGCTTTGTATCCCCAGTCCAGCCCTGCAAGGGAGCCCGGCCCTGGATTGACGTAAGCAAATAAATGGTTGATTAACCATTTATTTGTCGCGGAACAGGGCCCTAGTCACTGTTTACGTGACTAGGGCTCTATAGCGTTAGAAATACATATTTATATTCCTAACGCTATAGTGTTCTTTTAAGCCACCCTGAGAAACAGTTTTGCATACTTAGACCACCTTTGAGTTTTCTAGTAATTTGAATAACTCTCTGTGTTCTTGAATATGGGTTTTATATCGAGTAATTTTATCTTTGGTTTAATTTTTTGGTTTAATTTTATCATATGGATTGCACTGCACTGTGCAGTTGGTAAGTACACATATTTGTGACATGTTAAGATTAACATGGAATAGCCTATGGGTAAGGGATAGTGTGTGGAATTTGTGTTTTCACCCAAATACCAGAGAATCATACCCCAATGAGCTTTGGCTATCCCACTACACCATGCTGTTAGTGATCTTGTTTCTTTGCTCCCTATATTTACTAATATTTATTAACTAATGGAGGCCATGAGGTTAGTTAAGTCCTGTTATATGGTAGCATATTGATTCCTTTACATTACCAACCATCTATAAAGTAAAAATAGATATTCCTTCTTGGGGAACCAGTGCCTACATTTGGACTATCTTATTTGGACTATCCACACCAGTGGTCTCTTCTCTAATCACTTGGAAAGTGCATAAAGCTATTCCGCGGGCTTTACTATCAAGATAAAGTTCCTCTGGAGGAAACAAAAATTCACTGAAGAGGTTGAAAAAACTCTTAACTGAATGTTGCTGAATTTCAGGAACTCGGGAAGTTCTGAGGGAAACTCTCATATATCACCTCATTAGGGGCTACTACTTTTTATTTGATCTTCTGTGTTTCCAGGCCCCAACTTAACTGCCCAGAGGTAATACTTTTGCATGCTTACCTCCAAAATCATGTGAAACTTGCCATATTAGAAAGAGGCCCACAAGATTTTATAACTCCACATTGTCTGAAACAGATCTATCCCTTGTTATTAAACACTCCAATAGAGACCAGATCCTCCTGTTGGTCTCCCTGTTCTATCGACCTACTTGGTTAAAGCTTATCATTCTATGACTGTTAGAAGATCAATCCCCCATCTGCCTTTAATGGCTGAAGATGAGAAGTACCCCATTTACCCCAGTTACAGGCCCATTGTAGTTTTAAGCATAGATTTGAAGTATTTGAAAAGGTTATAGCATATTTAACCATAACTTTCTTAATTTGTCCTCTCGTTAGTACAACCAGATCTGTGTTAATTCCCAGCAAAGAAGCCCAGGACATTATTCATGTACTCAGCACGGTGCACAGGTCACACAAACCCCACTGCTGTTGAGTGGTGATGCATGTACTGCTGATACAGCTGTGTTTTGATTTACAGGGTTGTCCACTAAATTAAGTTTAGACTAATAAAAAATGAGAAATTACAAATTTTAGGCCAAAGTTTCCAAATTGGAAAAAATGTCCAACTCTTTTTTTCCATTCCAGCAACTTTACTCGAAAATGTGCAGTTCCCTATTCTCAGTTTAGCGAATAAACCTTTAAAATTTGTATTATTATTTTGACAACTGAGATTTCATCATATATTTTGCATTTTATTTATTTAAAAAAAATTTTTTTTACTTTTATTAATTTTGCTTCACACTTTAGAAAACAGTATAAATATAACTGGAAACGTGTGGTTTTTTTATTTAACCCTTTTCTGAAGATTACATTCTGCTTTTTTCAAAACGCATATATAGATTTTTTTCTCAGCTTTGGAACCCATGCCACAAAAATTAAAATCTGACATAATTTAATACCTCTGGTATTCCTTGTCGGTTACAGAAACCAGAGCTCTTCATTCAGAATTTATGGCTTTTCAGTGTAAGAAAGTTTGACCTCTGCTGCTGATTTGAGAGAAGCCTCATGAAGCATTCATCATTCCGCAAGATGACAAACTTCCTGTGAGATTTCTGTGTGTCAGCTCCTCACAGAGCAGTGACATTGATTTTCTCCTCACTGTCAGTTCCTGTCTGAACAGATAGCATTTTTTTTTATGTGCTGGGGCATCAGTGGAGCTTAGTCTAACCAAAGAAGACTCATTTATTAATCATTACTTATGACACACTAAATTAGCAGATACCTTTCAGCTTTTTTGAACAAAAAAAAAAAATGCACCATTTAACCCTTAAATTGCCAGGGGGAAAAGTAAAAAAAATAAATAAAAAAAAACCTGTTTCTAAAGCTGTTTAACAGTACAAACCTACTGCCAACGTTAGATGGTGATTCATTGTATTTGTAATTGAGAAACAAAGACAGTGTTTGCTAACATTCCAACTCTGGTCACTAATTTTCCCATGGTGATCAGGCAAGCTTTTGGAAGACTACATTCATGATTAGCTAGCCTTCTATAGGGCTGTATTTACTATAAATCTCAGCTAGCATTTTGCCAGGTTGTTTCCCATCAGACTCAGTCAGCCAATCCGTATGAGCCACTTAGTCCACCAAAGCTACAGTGCCAAAAGTTGGCCAACTTTGCTTGTCCTCAGTTGACCACAGAGTCACTCATTCTTCTTCTATTGTAAAAGTGCAAAAACAAAACTCATATTTATGTAACCGTTTTTATATAGCTGCCTTACCCAGTGAGCTTTACAAGATTTTTAACTATCGGTCATAGGTATTTTTAAAACCGGACCCAAGTTGTTTGCAAGACCTGCTTTTGAACTAAAAGATCGATAAGAAAAAAAATAAAAATCTAAAACAAAAATATGGAAAATGAGAGGCTTCAGAAAAAAAGCTGTTTCAGATGTGGGTAATTGAAGAGCTGGTGAAATGCTTAGTTGATAAAATACAACTTAAAACAGATTAAGTAGTATGGGCTATAAATCGAAGTATGGTGTGTGGGGGGGTGAAAGCAGAGAGAGAATGGGAAAATGTATGTAGAATGTTGTTCTCTGTGGGGAAATAATCTGGTAGAAAAGCACTTGAACGAATATGTGCTCTTTTTATGGTCAGTGACGGGGACCACGCACATGGGGGTGGCATGATGGTACAGCTATTTCAGTTACTTACAGAGTAAAACATTTACTTTTCAACTATGTTATTAGTGAATTCATGAATCTTGGAAAATTTGAGTTACAACAAAAAATAATAATAATTGAAAAATACAAGGCAAGGATGTATTTTCATAGTTCTGGAATTGTAGATAATCAATACGTTTGAAAGAGTCTGTTTTAAACCGTAGAAACTCAGCCCTAGTACAGGTTGGTCTTATGCAGAATGTCACTAGTTGTGGGGAAACTTTCTATGTTGCACCTTGGAAGATGTTAAAGGAACACTCCAAGCACCATAACCACTAGAGAATGCTGTAGTGATTAAGGTGCCCTTGTGCTGCCACCCCCTTTGTAAATAGTCAAACTGTTTTAGAAAAGTTTGACTTTATACTTGGTGTCTGACGGGCTCCGCTCCCTATTCCACTAACTTGAGAGCCTAAAGTGTGTGTGTTTGTTAGTGAGTGTCTGTGTCTCTGTAAGTGAGAGTGTGTGTGTCTGTTAGTGAGTGTGTCTGTGTCTGTTAGAGAATGTGTCTGTGTCTGTTAGTGAGAGTGTGTGTGAGTCTGTTAGTGAGTGTTAGTGTGTGTCTGATAGTGAGTGTATGTGTGTCTGTCAAAGAGTGTGTGTGAGTGTGCTAGTGTGTGTCTGGTGAGTGTGTGTGTTAATGTGTGTCTTTTAGTGAGTGTATGTGTCTGTTAGTGAGTGTGTTAGTGTTTGTCTGTTAGTGAGAGTGTGTGTGTCTGTCAAAGAGTGTGTGTCAGCGAGAGTGTGTATGTCTTAGTGTGTGTGTATGCGTGTCTGTCACTGAGAGTGTGTATCTGTCAGTCAACGTGTATGTCTGTTAGTGAATGTATGTATCTGACACTGAGTGCATATGTGTTTGTCAGTGAGTGTGTATGTGTGTTTATCTGTGTGTGTGTGTCTGTCAGTGAGTGTGTATGTGTATCTGTCAGTGAATGCGTGTGTCAGTTAGTGTGTCTGTCGCTGGATGTATGTGAATGTGAGTGTGCATGTCTGTCTGTCAGTTAGTGTGTATGTTTCAGTGAAAGTGTGTGTGACAATGACTATGTATATGTCAGTGAGTGTATGTCAGTGTATGCATCAATAAAGGCGTGTATCTGTATAGCCTTGATTAGGCTGCTAAACTGTTATGTGAATTTCTATTCAATTCTATTTGTAGAATAACATATCTCCATATAACCCATCCTCCTGATTGAAAATATTTTTTTTTCATTCAAAAGGTTTCGATTCATGTCCAAATAGCTAATTACGTTATTACATAGTTACAAAATTTGTATAATCTGTTATTAAAATATCTAAAAACATGTCATGTAACACACACCTGTGTTTATATATTCTGTCTGTTGATTATTGTAACGTTTTCTTTGAAGGGTAGGACACACAAGTTTCAGTTGAATTTTTTTTTTTTTTTTCTTTTGCAAACTCTCATTTAAAAATAATCCGTTAATTTTCCTTTTTTTCAGATTCCATTTGCTTTTGTACAGTTTCCTCTATGGGAATTTTTAAAGGTAAGCTGTTTTAATTTTGTATTTTTATGTTTGTATTTTTGTAAGGAAAAGTGGTGGTGGTTGTTTTAGTGTGTGAGTTACACAAGTTTACAATTATTTTACCAATTTTGCTGAAATACAAATCACTACTCCTTTTCTTTTTCTAGAGTTATTCACTTAAATAAGAATTGTCAGGAAGTTAATGTGAATTTTAAAGTTTACGGCCAACCTATCCAAACTGGAAAATTCTCCAAGTCAGCTATGTTTCCACTTTGGTTAATGTGGCCTTACATTTTAAATTCACTTTACAATCCTGACAATTCTCTTTAGTGAATAATTTTGAGTCAAGCAGATGGTTTCTCCCCGGCTCGACATGGCAGTTATTGGAATTATTTCGCTAAATGAATAAGCATAGCTTACATTATTATTAGTAGTATTATTATTTGTAAGCCGCCAACAAGTTCCACAGCGCTGTACAACGTGTGGACTAACAAACATGTAATTGTAATCAGACGAGTTGGACGCACAGGAACAGAGGGATTGAGGGACCTGCTCAATGTGCTTACATGCTAGAGGGAGTGGGGTATAGTGACACAAAAGGTAAGGGTAGGGTAAAAAAGTAGGTTGGTATAATTTATCAAAAATGGACTGAATGTGCTTTTTAAAAATACTTTTCTAAAACCCCATTTAAGTAGACTCTGCCACCTGTAGATTATTTCCTAGCCAGTTGTCATTACAGTAAATTATTCTGACTGTTGAATTATTGGTGGAAAAGGTGCTTGTGACTTGCCCCCGGTATAATCTGTTGGTGACAATACACAAACAACGTAACTGGATTTGGTATCACTGTTTAGACCATTGTCTAGTGTTCTGTCTACTTAGAGACATGACATTGCACATAAATAACAAGAACACCATACGTTTGAATAGTCATAGGATCCAGATCCTTTTCATTTACATTTTGGACATATTGTGTTTATTTTTTTGACATCCTTTTCTTATGACATCACTTCTAGGAGTCTGGATAATGTCTGCCCAAATCACTGACTATACAAACCCAAAGCAAACATTTCTCTTGCTGGCTGACAACCCTCTTTTCAGGCTAGATCCTTAACACTACTTGTTCCTTGGGAGTATGCATGTCCAAATTTTGTCACAACCCTCACAGTGAATCACACTTCCCTCCCCAGGCCATAAGGGGTATAGGATGGCCAATGGCCAAGGAACGGTATACTTTCTTTCATTTTAGGGTTTATTTTTTGTTTTTAATTCGAAACTGCATCTAATCAAGACTGACTTTAAATTTATTAAAGCATCTTTAAAAATGGTTTTAATCAAGCACATGTGTAGGACATCCCTTTAAGGATGACTTCTGTACGGATTGCCTAGAAATATGAGACTAACTGCTTGAGGTTAACAAGCGAAAACATTGAGATCTTTTAAACGTACTAAAGTATAATCTGGCTTTATGGTTCTTCTTCTTTGGGTTTTCTAGTAGATATGTCAACTTCTTCAGCCACAGAGTTGTTCCAATATTGTATTTTTTTAGATTTATGTGATAGTATATAGCAGTTACAACAATCAGAGTTAAATACACATTAAATAGCATTTGTCAGTTTAAGAAGAAAGAAAATAGATTTATTAAAAAATACATATTAAGCATTATAGATAAAGGAATACTCCAAATACCATAACAACTACAAAGTAATTTAGTGGCCTGCCCGCACTTGCCTTCCTTTTAGAGAGGAGGTAGGGAGCAGCGCTTCGCGGATCACAGGTTTGAAGTCAAACCATTGCAAAAGTTTTATTCTGACTTCTTACGTTTGGGGGAGGTGCAGCTCACTCCTGGCATCATAACAACTACAGGGGGCTATAGTGGTTGTGGTGCATGAAGTGTTCCTTTAATAAACCTGTTTTTGTTTTTTGAAATCATTTTGATTAGGAGAGGAGATCAAAAAAATGTAAAGAATGTTTAAAATGAAACTCCAGAGAATCCACTATTCTCTTTCAGGTGCACATCTAATGTAATACATTATTCTGCTGTTGATGACATGAAATGAATCCATTGGTCATTTTTTATGAGAATTCCTCTATTGAAAGAAAAAAAAATGTTTAAGTAATTGTAGCCTTTTGGGAAAACCATTTCTGAAGCCAAAAACTTGTAAAAGGATTCATCTGGTCATTCCTCTAAATGTAAGCTAAGGACATGTCTCTTGCACATCCTGCAAATTATAAAAAGATTATACTCCGAGACCCATTGCATGCTCATCTACATTCAGGACATCTGGTTTTATGTTTGTTTAATAACAACTCATGTGTCAAGTGGATTATTTAAATGTAATATCATTAGGCGTCCCCTGAAGATGATATTAAAAGTAACTTTAAAAAGTATTCTCACGTGTGAAGGGAATGTTGCATTATAAATACAAATAAAAATACAAATAAAGGAATTCACAAGAGATCGTATGGATAGATTTCTCAGACATCTTAGAGTGACACTGAGTTTGCATGTTATAGAAACATAGAATGTGACGGCAGATAAGAACCATTCGGCCCATCTAGTCTGCCCAATTTTCTAAATACTTTCATTAGTCCCTGGCCTTATCTTATAGTTAAGATAGCCGTATGCCTATCCCACGCATGCTTAAACTCCTTTACTGTGTTAACCTCTACCACTTCAGCTGGAAGGCTATTCCATGCATCCACTACCCTCTCAGTAAAGTAATACTTCCTGATATTATTTTTAAACCTTTGTCCCTCTAATTTAAGACTATGTCCTCTTGTTGTGGTAGTTTTTCTTCTTTTAAATATAGTCTCCTCCTTTACTGTGTTGATTCCCTTTATATATTTAAATGTTTCTATCATATCCCCCCTGTCTCGTCTTTCCTCCAAGCTATACATGTTAAGATCCTTTAACCTTTCCTGATAAGTTTTATCCCGCAATCCATGAACCAGTTTAGTAGCCCTTCTCTGAACCCTCTCTAAGGTATCAATATCCTTCTGAAGATACGGTCTCCAGTACTGTGTACAATACTCCAAGTGAGGTCTCACCAGTGTTCTGTACAATGGCATGAGCACTTCCCTCTTTCTACTGCTAATACCTCTCCCTATACAACCAAGCATTCTGCTAGCATTTCCTGCTGCTCGATTACATTGTCTGCCTACCTTTAAGTCATCAGAAATAATCACCCCTAAATCCCTTTCCTCATATGTTGAGGTTAGGACTCTCTCAAATATTCTGTACTCTGCCCTTGGGTTTTTACATCCAAGATGCATTATCTTGCACTTATCCACATTAAATGTCAGTTGCCACAATTCTCACCATTTTTCTAGTTTACCTAAATCATTTGCCATTTGGCTTCTCCCAAAATTATTCCAATCACTCCGGGAATGGGTAGATTTTCATGGTACCACGGTACCTGGGTAAGAGTCAGGCCGGGTCAGTGATAATTGTTGGGTACTGAAAGAAAATTTTAAGCAAATTCAAAAATGTAAGGCCGTGATATTTTTTTATCATAAAAAGTGTTTTGTTTTTGTATATACAAAGTGCCAGCGTGCATGAATGTGCAAAAAAATTGCATATATATGACAAAAAGTGCTGTCAACTAGACTGGAATTCCTCCAGATTCCATTAAAGTGTGAATACCAACGAAAAAAATATCTCTGGCGCAATGTGTATTAAAGGACCACTCTAGGCACCCAGACCACTTCAGCTTAATAAAGTGGTCTGGGTGCCTGGTCCAGCTAGGGTTAACCCTTTTTTTTTATAAACATAGCAGTTTCAGAGTAACTGCTATGTTTATAAATAGGTTAATCCAGCCTCTAAAGCCTCTAGTGGCTGTCTCATTGACAGCCGCTAGAGGCGTTTGCGTGCTTCTCACTGTGAAAATCACAATGAATGTTGGAGAGAATGAAAAGAACACTATAGTCATGGTACATTGAGATTGCCTTAAAGCTGGCAATGAAGTTCTAGTTTATAATATCTGTGTACCATTTATCTACCGCTGGACTGAGCGTAAGGGTTAAATACACCAGGAGTGGAGCTTCCTTGGGGAAATATCGGTAGGTTTGCAGGTTTTGGGACATCTGTGAGTTTTGGATACTTTTACTTTGCTTTTTACTTGTGAGAGTGTATATATTAAACTGGTATAAATTAAGATATTACACTATATATTTCTTTATTTCTTGTCTTTATATATGAGAACCCCTGGTTACATACCAGGTACTGTAAGGTAAATATACCTTGGTTAAGGTCATAATAGCTGAACTGGGTGCGTAGGTAACTTGGAGAACTTTTTCAGTTTGGCTACTTTGATCTTAAATTTTAAATTTACTTCAAATTCACTGTGATTTGCTGACAATTCTCACATAGAGAATAACATTGAGAAGGTAAGTGTCTATGTGAATGGGCAGGTTATCAGAGTTTCTAGACCTGTGGGCATAGTTTTAGAAGGAAACTGTAGGGTGGCAGCATCATTGGGTGGAATGTCAGGCTCAAGGTGAAAGGTCAGAGGGTAGACTCTGCATAAGTGTGCAGATGTAAAGGTTAGGCTCTCATGGTGAATGGGTAGAAGGAAGATTGGGCAGATTATTAAGGTAACAAGTTGGGATTTCAGTGTGAATGGGTAAAAATTCTCAATATGAATGGACCTCTACCTAGGTTAAATGTGTGAATTCGTATAGGAAAACAAAGCTATATTTCTAACACTACAGTGACTCTCTCGCCCTGCACTCACCCCGACCTGAATAAAAGGGTTAAATACCATTTAACCACTTACCTGTTTCCAGCACCGAGGTCCCTCGACACAAGCTCCATCTCCACCTCCTCCAACGTTAGTGCAAGGGGGAACCTACTGCGCATGTGTGCTGGGCGACAGACGCACATTAGGCCTTTCCCATCAGAAAGCATATAAACAATGCTTTCCTATAGAGTTTTGCAAGATGCTAAACATACTCATTCACATCTGTCTCATTGACAGCCGCTAGAGAGAGTCTGAACCCTGCAGTGAAAATTTTGCAATTTCTCTAAAACGGCAATGTGTTTTCACTTGCAGGGTTAAAGGACCACTATAGGCACCCAGACCACTTCAGCTTAATAAAATAGTCTGGGTGCCAGGTCCAGTTAGGTTTAACCCTTTTTGCTGTAAACAAAGCAGTTTCAGAGAAACTGCTATGTTTACCTATGGGTTAATCCAGCCTCTAGTGGCTGTCTCATTGACAGCCGCTAGAGGTGCTTCCGCGCTTCTCACTGTGATTTTCACAGTGAGAAGACGCCAGTGTTTATAGGAAAGCATTGAGAATGCTTTCCTATGAGACTGGCTGAATGCGCCTGCAGCTCTTCCCGCACATGCGCATTCAGCCAGGGACGTCAGAAGAGGGAGGAGAAAAAAGGTAAGGGACTAACCCCTTCCTCCCCCCTCAACGCCAGGGGAGTGGGACCCTGATGGTGGGGGCACCGTCAGGGCACCGTAGTGCCAGGAAAACGAGTATGTTTTACTGGCACTATAGTGGTCCTTTAAGGGGACTGGGATTCAGCACCCAGACCACTTTAATGAGTTGAAGTGTTCTGGGTGCCTATAATGTGCCTATAGGGAGATTGGTGGGCTCAAAGACAGATTCTCAAGGGAGATATGGTTATGAATGAATGGCGTATTGTTAGCATATATTTGCATACATTGATAAGATTCACTGGGTTTTTGTGTTGGGAATGGGCAGATTATTTGGTTAACACGATATGGATCTAAGTCCTTCATTTGTTATATTAATTTGAAATAGCTTAATCCTTCCTTTTAATGGTGAAATTGTTACTATGTATTGCTTTTTAATTTTTTTTCCTAACAGGGTACTATATTAGCACTAATCAGTAATAAAGGACAGTTGTCACAGTTGTCATTAAATGGGAGCTGACACATTTTTCTGGAAATTACAATAACTAAATAAACCATTGCAAAGCAACTCTAACTTGTGTTATCCATTTTATTATGTGATGCTCTGTTTTCTTTTAAAGAAAATGAGTTGCCAATTGGCTCACACAATTTATTTCAACATAGCAGTGTTAAAAAACATAACCATGTATTATGCTATTAAGGCTTTAGTTTGGCATCTCAGTATCAGCTCAGTACATTTCACTATTTAGGGAATACATCCAGTTGGAGTTAATTTGTAAGGAAACCTCGAGATCACAAGTTCTTTGGAAATTTAATATAAAGTCTGCCGAGGGGAGTTGTGTAATAAAACATATACCCAGGGCATTTGCAGCTATATCAGAATAATCTCTTGGCTTTTTGCTCTCTGGGATTTGAATGGTAAGAATGGGTACTGTAACTTTAAATTAAATTGAATTATTTACATGCTTTTCACAGTACACAAGGCCTGAAGCCACAGTCCCAGACAGCAAAATATGGTTTAACAAATACCATGAAAGCAACATAAAAATGTATTTATATAGCAATATTGCCAAGCGTTCCAAAAGACTACAATGTTGTTAATGCCTCATTTAATATTATGAAGGAATTCCAAAAATTTAAAATTTATGTGCGAAGATGGACATTATGTTCTCCCAATTTAAATTTCTTCTTCTATGCCAAAACAATTTGGTTTCTTCAATTCTCTAGAACTTTAAAAATAAAAGTTCTGCACTGAATGCAATTTTTAGCCACTTACAGTTCTTCAAAATTTGGCAACCCAGATAGGTAGAAACTGCATTTCTCATAACATGTTTATGCCGAGTATTATGGGAAATGAATTCACTAATATCTGATACGAATATCCTTCACAATCTTATGTGGTTAACAAAATAGTTTAATTGTATCTTAAATTGTTATTGGGTATTTTACATAACTTTTTAGCATTTTGAAAGCTGTGTATGTTGACCAGGGTTGCCACAGTTATTAGTGTGGGTGTCTCTCGACTTTGGGGCCATAGTTCTGGGAGTACATCAGGTGTTTTTTCTACATTGGCCTAACTCTTTACAAAAATACACTTGCATGTCATATGCATCACAGCTTCACTCTCCATATACAGTCACATTAGCAGGACAAAGGTGGACATTACTCCTGACATTCAGGAATGGGGTTTCCACCTGAAGTAGATGTGGAGAAATAAGAATGACCAGAATCGAGAAGAAGCACATGAGAACAGATTGCTGGCAGGTGATCAGTAAAGAGAGAAAGGCATGATCAGACAGAGGTATGTTGAAGAGCTTAGGGGCAACAGCATATTTTGAATTTGGTAAAACAATATAGAAAGGTGAAGTAATCAAGTCTGATAAAGATAAGAGAGATAAAATTTCACCTTACCTTTAGGCTTTACTAAGTGCATCAACGACCATCACAGGTGACCAGTCAGTCACTTTTATTCTCTCCATTATCAATGTAATTTAAGTGATCACTTTAAGTACAATAACCACAACAGCCTGCTGTAGTCTTTTTTTAGTGCCAGGATTGCCCTTCCTGCCTCCCAGAGTAAGTAGTCAAATTGCACCGGGCCTGACGCTGTCAGCCAATGAACTAGCCCCCGCAAGGAGCTTCTGGCTCCATCGGAGATGAAGAATTTGATGTTAAATGATGCAGTGGATACGATATGTACACAGTAGTTCTCTCTCTATCCTTGTATTTGCTGTGCACTCAGACTGTTCATCATAAAGAGTGTGCACACAGACTGACCTACACTTTGTAGCTTTAAAGGGAAACGTTCATACCTTACTTAGCCCTCTGCTCCCTTGCTTCAACCTAATGAAAGAGGTGGATGTTACACTCATGTAAACCCACTACCAGTCATGTGCTGCTCCTCTGATCTATATTGATTTGCCCTGCTTGGAGACACTCCTACCAAATCCCAACATGCTGGCTTCATTGCCAGAGTCCGAACGCAGTGATGTCATGTCACTCTGTTCCTATACTCCCTAGCCAGCACTATCAGCACCAGATACTAAGTTACCATAGCAACCACTATGCATGATCTGTGGTTGCTATGGGTGGAGAACAGAGGGACGTTTGGTGGGAGGTCTCTTCTGCTCTCCCCGGCCCTCAATTCCTCAGCATTGAGTGTCTGCTGAGGAATTGAGTCAGGAGAAAAACCTATTTTTAAATAGGTTTTTTTTCATATTTTTACATTTGTTGGCAAAACTTTTGTTAAAAAAAATGATTTTCACATGCACCAAGCTTTTCAGTTACAGTGATCTTCACAAACTCTGCTCGTACTCTGCTCTTGCTCGTACTAAAGGTTGGTTTACTTGTAAGCTGATGAAAGGGTAAAGCTCAACAATTCTGTTCAGGAAGGCAATACTTTGCCTTATATGTCATACCTTGGGAAGCAGTGGCAGAATTATACCGATTCCTTTCATTGACAAAGATATACATATGCTTGATCACTTCCCAAGTCTCATCTTCCTCTCAACACCTTTACCAGCTTATTCTTTCCTCCCACTTTCATTTGTCCCACAAAAACTATGCATTTACTTTTCTCCTTCTACTCATCTTTTCCCCTGCAACATCATACCACCTCTTCTCTTCTCTTCTCATACCTTCCAACTATATCGCATCCCTTTCTCAACATCCTGTCTAACTTCCCTCATCTCACCTACTCTCTATCATTTGGTATCCCACCTCCCCTTCTCATTTTATTGTGCCACTTTCTTCTGCATTTTCCCCACCTCATTCCATCACCTCTTTCCTTCTACAATATATCTAATTCAGCACTAAATTCAACACTTAAGGGAAAGGTTTGAAGAGAATGTAGTTGGAGAGGAAGATGAAATAAGAACAATACTGTTGTGTGTGATAAGGAATCAATGTGAGCAATCATGTCAAACATCTATAAAACCTTATATGAACATAACATCTATAAAACCTTATATGAACATATTTACTTTCAAGTGTTTTGGTGGGCTAGGTTTGGCTGCTCCTGTCTTATTAAATCCATGTGCTCCTGGCTGCTCTGAAAGGACTAGCTGACAGTTGGTAGGACTGATGTGCGATCCGATTAACATGTATTAAATAATCTTCGCTGTTACTGATTGAACCCTATCAATGATAAATAATTGATTAACTTAAGTGGTCGGTCCCCAAACATACCTGGAAAAACAGAGTTTGGGTTTTTGGAGGATAATTACTGCAACTTTGGGGTAAAAAAAAACATTTTTTCTTGCAGGCTCCCAAGTGTCTTGTTCCTGCTTCTTTCTACTATTCCAAAAAGATGACAATTTGCCTTTTGTCACACATTCAATTTAAAGTATCAAGCATCTCATTTGCTGCTATAACTGTTCCGCATGTCTGGGAGCTCTATGCACAAAATAGATTGTGTGTGTTTGACATGTATTACAATCTTTAGTTTTTGACATGGCAAGGCTTCAGTAGATAGATATGGTCCTCTACCAAGCTGTGATAGCAATAATACACTTGGGGTTCGCCTCATAGCCATACCTTTGTCTTATTTGCCTTTCTAAACATTTACTGTCTGCATTCCACAAGGACTTGCTGCACAAATATGCATACCTTTATAAAAGAAAAATAAAAGAAAAAGTCCTAAAGTGTCTAAATATGTATATTCTAAAAACATGGCATTTTGCATGCATTTTTATTTTTACTGCAGAATTCTCCCAACACCAAATAAATCTGGACAAATTATGTTTCCTGGGTCCCTTGCTAAGGCAATATAAAATAATCCATAAGACTAATTGTCTGACTTGCAATTAACAGGCCAAATATGTGTTTTTTGTTGGTTTTTTTTTCCCTTTGTTTTTTTGGACGAACCTAAAATATTGAATAACATTTATTTCCCTTTGTGTTTAACTACAGGATCTCTGGTCATGGAAGCAGGGCCAAGCGGTTGAATCTTGGCAGTCAGCAGTCTGTGGAGCTTTTGCAGGTGCAAAGGATTATTTGTTGAACGGACAAAGCCCAAAAAAGGGAGGGAAATTGTGGAAATGTATTAAGCTCAGCAGCGTAGCATTCCTTTGCAAAGCCAGTTTGTTTAGAACGTAATCACTCCAGTTGTTGTTTTGCATTACAGAGGTCACTAAAAAGGAAAAAAAAAGGTGTGTAGTTGAAAGACAACCAATTTGTTTTTTGACAAATTTGCGTTGGTTAAAATCTAAAAGGTGTCAATCAGATTCCCTTGTAATCTCAAAGAAAAGTGTAAATTTAAAAAGAAAGAATATTATGTGAACAACCATTTCACTGGAGTGCAGCAGAGCACAGCTGTCTGCCCTGAGCTTCTCTTGAGGGCTTTCTAAGACTCCTGCAAAAGACTATGATTCACAACTTGTGACAGATTTGACAGCAGCGTAGATTAAGTGGTGTCAGGAGACATAGAGAAATGGTTGCAACTGCCCAAAGGCCCAAAACCTTCTAGAAGCAACATCTGAGCAAATTCGAGATGTTTTACAAACTGTGAAAAATAAAAAGAAAGAAAAGGAAAAGACCATTAAAGGCACATTATTCAAAACAAATAAGATAATTACCTGAATAAGATGTGTGTTGTTTCCTGCCACCCAACGGCTTTCTAAGCAGCCGCAGTCTCATTGTGTGTTTGATCTGCATAATAAGGTTGTGGGGAGAGCCATTTTGTTTTACTGGTGAACAATAGCTCTGCAGTACTGTATCACGTATTTGCAGTAGTTACTTTTCAATGATAATGTTTCAAATTCACAATCATATTTTCTAAAGTTGTTGCAACATCTGAGCAAGTTGAGGTGCTTAACAAGCTGTGACAAAAGTTACTATTAAAACAAACAAACGTTAATAAACAAAAGTTAATCTAAATATATTCATGGCAAAATTAAACTGGGACAGGGCCTTGTTGTAAAACAGTTTTGATGCACTTGGTTTCCTCTTAATTCATACAGTTTTTTCTAACTGAGTGACCATCACATAATATGCTTGGTTATCATTCTTAGGCCTACATGCCTGTGAGTAGGTAGGTTTGTGGGTAGGACTTCTACAGGAAGTGTATCAGCCTCCATTTTTGGGAAGATACAGTAAGCAGCAAGTCATGCTCTTCTCATCCCTCGCCATCACCCCTTAGAGAGCTTAAAAAGTATGTGATAAAAAGATAGCCTCTGATGAAGTGTTAAGACTCACAAAACGCGTAAGGACAGCAATACTTTTCAGCACCTACCGCAAAAATATTACCGAGCTGAATTTGGAACGCAGAAGGGGAGAACAGTGACACACATGCGGAACCATTCAGTATTTCATCTACCGGCCGGACTGCAGGACCATGCAAACTGCCCCCAGCAACAAACTTTCTTCCATTTACGCTTGGTTTAGACTTGCAAATTGTGAGTGAAAATTTTAAACTATTATTTAATTAAAATCTTTTACACCGTATACACTATGGATTTTTACTCTGTTTCTTTGTAGAACGGAGGATTGTCCTAAACTTAAGATCACCATATATGATCTTAAAGTATTTGTATATTGCATACAGTGTACATATATTGATATCACCAACTTCTGAAGAAAAATCATTGATATTGTACTATATTATTATAGCTTGTTCAGTAGTTTAACCCCAGCTGGTACTATAGCTGGAGCTAACTGAATAGCTAACATTGCACAGACTGTATCAGTTTCTTTCTTTCATTGCCAACAGTATCAAATAGAGACTACAAAGAATTGGACTAATAAGCATTGATACTGTTATAAGCAATATATCCAGTTTTATGTTCAGCAATCCAGTTCAACTATTTACAGATATTTCTTTCATATATCAAACACTGTTTTAACACTTAAAGGTGTACACAATAACCTACTCCTGGATACTTATTAGATTATATCTAATACCATTTTTTATTACTGCAATTTTGGGGATTGTAGTGGAATCCCTGTAATTTCCAGTATAGTTGTTCTAAAAGCCATATTATCAACTCTATATTTACGATTTTCAATCTTAACTTTCACTATATGCTCATGAGACCATGTCCATTTTTGTCCCTACTAAGAGTGTCAACACACAGTGTGCAGGTAGTTCTAACACAACACACATCTCTTTGTGCATAGTACTACCAGTCTGGGAGTTGGAAGACAGCCAGGATTTCGCACTTGCGCAGCTGTCTGGGATGTTGACATAGCACTGATGGTACTTAAAACATTCTGATACTGATACTGAGATCCATGCTGTAGTCATCTAGCTGTAGATGCCAGACTGGATAGGCAGCCACTTTCCTGTGCATCCACCGACCACTCGTTGGGGTTTATCCTGGCACAAAGAAACAGACAGGCAAGACTCCTGATGTAAGGGATAAGGGAGAACAATGACAACAATATCTGCCATGGCCTTTAATGTTAAAGTGGATCTAATAATACTTTTCTTTCTTTTTTTTAAGGGGTGGGAGGGTGTGACACATATAAAATAAAAGAGCTGTTAGAGCTCATATTCCTAACGACCGATCTAAAAACTACAAGGCATCATTGTTCATGGGCTTAGGGAGAAAGCTCAAGAGTTATACACCAAATTTGGTCACACTTGGACATTAACTACAACTAGCCTATAGGAAACTTGCAAGGAGCCCCACTGGCACCAATATGCCTTCAGGAAACTTAGCAATTCAGTTCTGCACAGAATATGTATTGGTGGGTCAAGCAGGTCTCTAGATGAAACCACTTGGATAATTGGGACCCAGTACTCTGCTAAAGTATTTAACCCATGGAACTTGCTCTTTTGTCTCACAACAAGGCATTGCAGAAACTTTGCCATTTAACACTGATAATAAAGCTTGCTATCTTTCTCTTCCCTGGTTTATAGTCCAATCCTGCAAGTATTAATTGATTGCTGAATTATCATCCTTCACTAATTGACCATCACTGTTTAACAAACAAGCATCAGTGAGAAATGTACATGTTAGACATCTGTCGTCCTTTAAGAGCTACTGTGTGACCTCCAGTTATAGGTGCAAAGCCCAGCGTGGGGACAGGGTAGCTCTCACATTGCAGGGAGGAGCAGTGTATCTGCATGTGGGTTTCATGAGCAAATCAAGGGCATCGGTGCAAAAGCCACCTTAATTTTACCATGAGAAGGTGCTAATTAAAACCTGAATTATGTTTGTTCTATGGACAGCCGCTGACAATGGAAAAGCTTATCCTTGTGTTGTTCAATCACTTCTGCTGGGATTGTTTGTGAATATAAGTGTATAGCAACCTCAAGTCTATAATCTCCCTGTGTGCCGGTTAGCAGCCAGGTGGACAGCTGCAGTAACACTGCTGTTATCCTGTCTCGTTAGCGGCTGCCTGTCCTCCTGCGCTGTTCTTGGAACCGTGTGACGGATTCTCATGAAGTCAACCTACTGAAGATATCTAATGTTCCAAAGCAATCCCGGGAGATATTGTTTTCATCACATGCATAATGCTGTCAGAGCATTTGACACTTGAGTTACTATAGACTGCAACTTAAATCATGTTCATTTTTTCTATCATATCTGTGTTTCCACATTGCTTGGGATAAGCACCCAGTGATGTAACAGTTGCTATGGACCATCACCTCAATTTTGCTCAGATAGCCATTTTCCCTTCAGTCTGGGTTGGGTGCAAGTGTAGGTTGATCTGTCTGTTCACAAGATAGAGTACAGATACATTGAAAACCGATTTTTATAATCTAAGCTACAATAGCCCATCTGTGACAATAACAGAGTTGGAGAATTTAGTTACAACTTTTTGTCCTAATTTTGCAGCTCTGTTTTCAGCTCAGTACAGTTTGGTGTTTAGTGATTACACACACATTTTTATTCTTTATTTTTTTACTTTTGTACATCTGCTTATCGCTATGTTTGTTTCAGAGAAACAGACAACATTTCTGCAACTATATGCTTTTCACCTGTGTATTAAGATGCGTCATAAAATAAATAGCAGAAACAAAACAAGAAATTTATTTTAAAATAAATAAAATGCCTGTATAGATGTGTACCTTAATATTTGTAGCAAAGTTCTCCTTGTGTGACGGTCAGTACCCAAAGCGAACCTTAGCGTACCAAATGCGTACCTTACCGTACAGACTCACTCTAAATCGCAAAATTCTATAGACCACATTGTCATCACAAATGGAGACACTTTATCTGCATTTCTATATGGGTTATTATTAAAAAACAAAAACAAAAAAACAACTTTGTTTTGAAAATAGTAAGAAAAAAAAATGCTTGTGTGTATGGACCGGGAGTCGGGGTATGTTTGGCTGGATGCGTTTCATGCTAAAACAGCTCTTTATTTGTTGACTGATAGGATTAGCACAGTTATTTTATAGTAGGCTGCCTACTTTCCTATAATCCTATGCTGTCTTTTATTGCCTCTATACTTTGCCACCCCAGTCACTGCACACTATAATTCTCATCATTCTCAAACAGCAAAGATGGGGTTTGTAGACTACATCAGCCTAAGGTCCTGTGAGCCAGAATTGCGTTCGGGCTCCCTTGTCCATCATCCTATATTATCTGTCCTTCTGTTGATTGATAATGATATCAAGGACTGCACATTTTGTCCAGTTTTAAACAGAACCACTTGAGGGTAGCCAAGTGTGACTTTTGAAAACTGGACTCTGACATTGCTTTCTTTTTTCCATTTAATGACTGCACAATAAACATGGCATATGCTATGGTTGGATAAATGAAAAACAAAACTGCTGCTTAAGCTGATAGCATCTGCACTCCTGCAAGTACATGTATGACCAGGGAGAAATCTAAGCTTTTTCCTGGGACGTCTATGAGTTGGGGGCGGATTCATAGCTGCAGTGATTTTTACAAATTGCTGCATTGTTGAGCAACTCTGTGCAGACAGTAATTGAGAAGGTCTGTAACTTCAACCTACTATAACTCACGCAAGAAGCAGTGGTTGCTATGGGGCTGGGAGCATCCTTAGTATGAGAACTCTATTATATTTTATAGTGGTATATTAAATATCATGTCTCCTTGCACGTTATGATGATAAAGCCTGTGGGAAGGTGATGTAACAATGTCTCTCTCTTTCTCAGGTGGATTTGCAGCAGCTGTTACAACACCTCTCGATGTAGCAAAAACACGCATAATGCTTGCAAAGGTAAGGGAATTAATATATTGTTAACACACATTAAACATAGTTATTTTCTAGTCACAGCACTTGGTTACCCATCCCAGTGAGAGATTTTTTTAAAGAAACTCCTTGATTTCATGTTAAAGTTGTTTGTTTGTTTGTTTTTTCTCTGTAATTGTAGTAGTTGTCACAGTGACTCGTTTTCAAATATTCAGGTGTGTTTTTTTTTATTTTTTGCTTTGAAATAATAAACTGATATGTCATCCTCTGCTGTCTATTTTTAGACCGGATCAAGCACGGCAAGCGGGAATGTCTTACTGGCCCTTAATGATATTTGGAGAACTCAAGGAGTCTCAGGGTATGAACCATATTGTTTATAATATTATATTATATGAACCTTTCATGGACCAAATGTTAAACCTAGTTGTAATCCCAGTTTTTCCCTGAAGCGCTCTTGCCAGCTTGCAGTGTACGGAATGTTTATCCATGCAGATCAGCAGCTATTGAGTAGGATTTCCATTCTGGAGTAGGGTCTTTAAAGAACATATTGCTGTGACAGTATACACCATCATTGGACAGTTCTTAAAGGAAAACTTCAGGCACCATAACAACTTCATTAAAATGAATGCTTTAGAAAATCATGGATAACTTTCAATTATTAATATTGGTATTTATATAACGCCAACTTATCCGCAGCACTTTAAAATAAAAGGGGAATTTACCAAATGAGACAATAACAAAATGTAACAGGAACAATAGGTAGTTGAGGACCCTGCTCAAACGAGCTTGTTATAAGCCAAAGATAGTGCGTTAAGGGAGTTAATTATCATTCCATAATGTATTATTAACACTTTCTCGTTTGATACCTAGTTGAACCTTTATTTTATTTGGGATCACCAATTTATAAAGCTAATCAATGACCTTTCACATTAGTGATCTGGATAAAGAGTGAAGGCTGCCACCCAAAAACTGTTTGGAAAAGGAGTATAAAGCAAAAATTGTTTTCTGTGCTGTGCTTTCTACAACTCCAGGTCCTGTGAACGTGGGAGTCTAGTGATCCTTAGGTAGTCCAGATGAACACGAGTTTAGGAGATTGTCAAACACTGGACTACTTTAATTGTATGAAAGCATTGCTCAGTAGAAACACTCCCGTCCTTAGTCCGATCTCCTGTACAAATGTGTTGGTGTCCAGAGAAACTGTTCATTTGCATGTGAGGTCTAGTGGTGACATAATTAAATTAGAATTGCCCTTTGAGAAGGTAATGATTTTTTGCATTTCATGCCTGCAAATGTTAAAACATTTGCTGATATTAAATCCAGTCAAACTTCAGTATATGGACTTGCAACTGGTTGACCTAAGGATGTAGAAAATAACTTTCTTGCACCCTCTGTGGGATTTGAGCAATGAAGCATAATTTGCCAAATATTTTAATCACTTGCATTCACAATGTAGAAATGTATCAATTATTTTTCTTCAACTACCTTTCACGCTTGGTTTTGTGGAATCTCAATAGGTGGGCAGTAAACCTGCCAGCAGGAAGTCTCAATAGGTGGGCAGTAAACCTGCCAGCTGGAAGTTCTTAAATGTTTTTGTTGGAATCACCATTTGAACTGGCCACCACTCAGGTGATACTCCTTTCAACGCATGTATGGATGGCGTACGTACACTGTATACACATTTGCCGTTTGCCCTCAGCACGGCTTAGATTTGAACATTACATATCAATTCACTGTGTCCTGGTAATTCAATTTACTCTTCAGTCAAAACAGGACTAACTTGCCCAGAATGACACCCAACATTTTGAAATTGTTTTGGTTTTTACAGGCTGAAACATAATATTCGGAGTGGTCTCTCTGAAATGGTGTTTACAGTCAGTGATAACAGATTTATTTCAAATGTTCATTTGAGGATGTCACAAGGTAATATGATATATATCACAGAGGATCCATCTAAAAATGTGACCCTATATGGCAGTAATTCAAATAAAAAAAATCCAGTAAGATGAATGTGCTTAGTTAGGGAGGTTTATTTTAATTGGTCCTTGAAGAGATTCGAAAGGACACTGCAGGGTGGAAAACGTCAACATGCATATAATGAAGCACCATGCAGTTCATTACCCAGATTATATTTGTTACGGTTAAAGATGTGCTTTTTTTTGCAGGAGGTGGAAAAAAGAAACTTGCATCATTTCTCCACCCTCTGGTTTTGAGGCAGAAAGCATACAATTATACGAGAATAACAGATTTCACAATTCCTCATAAAAAGAAATGAGGGTTTTTTGCATGTGTAGTGCAGCCATTAGTAGCTTCAGTTTACTAGATACAGATAAATGGGAGCTACTTACATGTAGGCAGTGTATCCCAGAGAAGCCATAAGCAGTGACTGCATGTCTAACTTATAGGGGGAAATCAGTAAGTATTGTAGCTAGGGAAGGAATATGACTGGCTGAGATATTCCAGCCATCTCCTGGTCAGATATACTGCAAATCTGCAGTTCTTTTTTTAAGCCTGTTTTTATGTAAAAGTATTATTAAAAGTGAATGGTGCTCGGAAGAACAACCAACTAAAAGCGTACTTTTTAAGAAAACTCACCACAGTGCTTCATGTATGCAATGTTGATAAATAAAAATCCTGACTACAAAATGGATTTGGGTTGATCTATAAGAAATGTGTATTCCGAAAAATAGATTATATTTAATTAAGGGGATCTTCAATAATTTAGAGTAGGTTTGAATTTATTCTGGACCCATGCAAGTGTCTTTACAGTCCTCAAACAAAACATTTGCATACGTAGTAGTGTAGGTGAGAGACGTCACACCATAGCACAGAATCCGTAGAGGGTGCTTTGCTCCATCTCTAGTCGACAGTTTGGCAATAAATTGGAGATACATTTCAGCTCTGCTATTTTCACCTAAATTGTGTAATTTCTTTGTGAGCTTAACATTTTTTGAATATTTAAATTATTCCAAGACTTCTGTGTTTTCATGGAAGAGTAGGGTGTACTAAGCCAGGAATGGAAGATCTGTAAATATCCGTTTACCATGTCACTATTCTGAAAAGGATATAAATGAGAGTAATAGCGGTGTCTAGGTGGGGTAAATGAAGTAAAAACACCATGCAGGGTATACAGTTTGCATAACAGCATGGCTACTATTAAAAGTGCCATTATTAGAAATTGCAGCAGTTACCGGTACATTGAAATATCGAAATAAAATGTGCCGACTTGCTGTGGTGATCTCAGACATGTTGAATAGAGGTGCTTATATATCTCTTTGTGATAGACAGGATTGCTGACAACAAAACAGTGTTTATTCTGCGCACGTTCGTTTGAGCCCAGTGTGCTCAGTATTGGATCTGGTGTGCATATCTACCAGTTTATTCACTGAAGTGAGAATTGCCAGGAAGTCAAAGTGAATTTCAATTTTGAAAAGCCAAAATACCCCAAGTGGAAAACATCTCTAAGTCAGCTATGTTTCTAGGTTTGCTGCTTTGGCCTTAAAGGGACACTATAGTCACCAGAACCAGAAGTAGTTCTGGTGAGTATAGCCCATCCCTGCCTATGTGCTCTGAATACACATACTAAGCTTCCCCTGTAGAGATGCATTGATTCAATGCATCTCTATAAGGTGATGCTGATTGGCCAGGGTGGCACTTCGCTCTGCTCCCGCCCCGCTTCTTTGACGATCTTAGGAAGGTGACAGTATGGGGGGCAGGGTGTAGGAAGGTGACAGTATGGGGGGCAGGGTGTAGGAAGGTGACAGTGTTGGGCGCAGGGTGTGGGGATGACAGTGTGGATCTGCAGACTGTCAGTGAGTGTGTATCAGTGAGGGCATGTTGTCTGACAGTTAAACAGTGTGTGAGACAATGACTATCTAACACACACGTTCACTGACAGACACACTGACATGAACACATTCACTGACCGACACATACTCACAAATTACTAATATTATTATTTTAATTTGTCCACGCAACCTCCCTACTTTTGGGAGAGCTGGAATGGATCTGTACCTGGGGTCCAGTGGGGCTGCTGTGAGGCGGGCGGCTGTGAGCACATCAGAGGTGGCGAGGGAGCTGTAATCCTCCTGCTCTGCTCCCTCGCAGGCCATCTACTGATGCAGGGAGCAAGAATATGATGCCTCAGGGGTCCATAAACTGCTTCCTTCATGACATGCAGGCACTTTTGGGTAGATACACACACACACACACACACAGGCTTGCAGTCATACGCAGGCAGAGTGTGACGCACACAGTGACAGTGACACAGAGGCAGACAGTCACGCACACAGTTATAGTCACACACACAGAGGCAGACAGAGTCACACACACACAGAGGTAGACAGTCACGTACACAGTTATAGTCACACACACAGTTACCTGTATCCATTATGGGCTGGAGTGGAGGCAGTGCAGCTCCTGGAGTGTGTCTGTTGGGGGAGCAGGGACTCCTTCCTGCTTCCTCCTTCCTGTGCAGCGTTTACCTCCAACCAATGTCTTCTGGGCACTTTTAACCTCGCCCCTGCTGTTGTTTAGCCCAGCCCCCTCCACACAGTAAGCACCAAAGCAATGTGTTTTTTTTTTAATAATCCCGGGTGGAGGATCATTATTCTCCACCAGGGATTATTAAAAACAAATGCATTGCCCTTGATACAGTGCCTGCTTTTGGGGGGCTGTACCCTCCTTTGGGGGGGGGGGGGTTGATCTCAAAAGTGGTCTGTATTCCTAAAAGTGGGGTAGTAATCATAAATATTCAATGGTGACACTTCCCTTTTACTCTTTTGTCCCACTTATTTAGAACATGACACTGTCTGCATTTGTTGCTGGGATGTGGAAAATAAATGGATACCTGTAGTAGAGGTCATTCATCCAAGTCGTTATAGGTTGCATTTTAAGTTGAATTTGGGCAAACCACTTGAAGCAGTCATTGTGTTGAGATATTTCAATAGTTTTTGTTTGATTGTTCATTGTATGTCTGTGTGTGTATGTCAGTATATATGTCTGTGTGTGTGTGTGTGTGTCAGTATGCATGTATGTCTGTGTGTGTGTATATGTCTGTATGTATGTGTGTGTGTGTGTATATGTCTGTATGCATGTGTGTGTGTGTGTTTGTCAGTATGTATGTATGTCTGTGTGTGTGTATGTCAGTATGTATGTGTGTATGTATGTATATATCTGTCAGTATGCATGTATGTCTGTGTGTGTGTATGTCAGTATGTCTGTATGTATCTGTGTATGTATATATCTATCTGTGTGTGTGTATGTCTGTATGTATGTTTATCAGTATGTGTATGTATGCATGCCATTATGTATTTCAGTATGTATTTATGTGTATGTATGTATGTATGTCTGTTTGTATGTCAGTATGTATGTATGTGTGTGTGTCAGTGAGTATGTATGTACGTCAGTGTGTGTATCTGTGTACGTGGCTATATGTGTGTATGTCTGTTTCAGTATTTGTGTCTGTTAGTATGTGTGTATCTTTCTGTGTCTGTGTGTGTGTATTCATGTGGGCGGGATTTGGAGGCAGGGCTTGGAGGCGGGCACACGGGGGCCCAGACCTTGAGCTGTGTTAGGGGCCCCACAATTTCTGATGGCGGCCCTGCATTGCATAATATATGTTTTTTGGTTTTTTTTCCTGTCTAGCCAGATGAATGCAGTCATGTCCATTATGTTATTTTCCTTACAAATTCCATCTGGTAAAACTTCAGAAATAGATCTGATTTCATTTCACTTCCTTCTGCCTTTGATCCTCACAATAACACTATTTGAAACATTTTAATGGTTAAATGAGGGTTTTATTCCCCACCCCCCATAATTGTGCACAATGCAGCAGGTCATATGTTAAGTTTCACTCATCAGTAATGGATCACTTAAAGCTTTGTAAAGATGATTGGAAATCAGGAACCCTTGGCCACAGTTTGAGAGGGGATGACTACCAAGGAAACCGCATGGCCTTAGGTTTTGGAAGATGATCATCATTTAAATTGTTCTAGGACTGAATCTCCCAAAATTGTCAGTTCTGGCAAACGTAGCTAGTACTCTTAGTCAAATAGAAGCTACAGATTGCTTTTCTTTTGGTTTTTAATCTTACAATATAAATGTTCCTTTTTACTAGTTTATCAGCGTGCCAATTTAAGGTTTCACGTGTTTATGGATCTAGATACAGATGTTCTTGCAAACATTCTCAATAAAAAATAAAAATGCACATTGTTTAAGGGCCTTGGACCTTTTACACTTAACTGTTAGTTATAGTAAACTTACAACAAAGTTTTTAAAATGTAGGTTATAATAGGTGAAAAGAAAGATTTTGGCTGACCTGGAGAATTTAAAATTTTACACATCAAATCTCCCAGTTTAGTGAATTAGCTACCTTTGAACATTATGACAATGTGCACTTTTGGTTATAGGTTAGTAGATTTGTTAAGTATTTTTTGCCATCCTTTTGAGAATTTTCATTTCCTTGAAACTGCTTCAATCTCTCGGTGATGTTAATAAGCTCATGTACTCTCTAACGACTCCTTAAAACAATTCCAGCTGCTTTCTTGCACTTATTGAATGTAGTTCAATACCGCACAATTCAAAACCATATTTAATCCGATTTTCATATCTAACCATGATTTATTTTCTTTCTTTTGTTTAGGTTATTTGTCGGGATTGTCCCAAGGATAACTGCCATCAGTCTGGGAGGTTTCATTTTCCTCGGGGCATATGACAAAGTGCGGAGTTTGCTGCTGCTGCATACTGCAAAAAATGGACAATAAAGCAGTATTTGAAACTGTTTAAAATAGACTTTTTTAACAAAATATTTTGAGCCACAGTTGGGCCAAAATGATTATTTTTTTTTATTATTTTTTTTTTTTTACAGATCAGAAAGTTTACAAATTAAAATTAAGCTTTAAAAAAATAATCTATTCTTATTTAAAATTGGGACATTGATATATACATGAAATGAATAATAGTTTATTTAACAGTGCCTTATAGATTGCAAATACAGTTTTGGGGCGGGGGGGAGGAGGGTTTAGAACATATTGCATTCTGTTTAAATTGATCATAGAATTCCGAGTCAGCACCACAGAAGGGCAACATGCTAGCCCTTGAATTACTGATGATTATTTTTATATCTATTATAAAATGTGCCCTTGTTCATACAGTATGTTGGTGACCTGCTAATGGTAATAGCAGTTTTGGACACATTAGTCTGTGCCAAGTGATGGTCAGTGACCCGCCAATGTGAATATCAGTTGGGAAGAGCAATTTCTGTCACATGTCAGGATACTATAAAGTACTAATTGCAGCTATAGATTCTATTGACATTTTTATCTATACATTGTGCTAGAGATTTTGCTAGCAAATGTGTAGATTTTTCAATATTGAATCTATAATATTGCCACCCTTCCTCTTTGGCAGACAGACTAATAACATTTAGTTACTGTCAATGTTTGTCTGTGGTTTAGCCCGCCACCCGCATCGCTGAAAATAATTCCGTATACCTGCAAGACGATTGGTGAAAAAAAAGAAAAAACACATCTAAAGGGATACTGGACGCATTTCGCATCTAAAAGACACTTAAATGTATAAATCGATGCATGTTTGATAAAGTGTCTGTTAGATGCGAAACACGTCCAGGCTTATTTTCCTGTTTTTCTTTTCTATTGTTGATGGTCCATTTACACATATGTGGTCTGTAGCCATGATTTTGTACATTTGTATTGAACTTGTACTTATATGGATATGCTTTGTGGGTTTCCTCTGGATTTTGTAGAGTGCAGTCTCATTATCCTACCGTATGTAATCATTTTATGTGGAACTAAAATAATTTATTTTCTATCCTTCAGTTTCCATAATTTGGAGCTGCGGAACAAATACGTATTGCTCATTTGTCACACTTAAAATGGTTTGACGACCTTATGTAGGAGGGCGCCAGGGTACTCCTGACACCATAACCTCTACAGTTGGTTGTAGTGGTTATAGTGCTTGAAGTGGTTCTTTAAATGTTTTATGCCCATGAAACCCAATTGATATGTATGTGGTTTTGTCCAGTAACAAACAACGTCTGCTTAATGGAAGCAGTTCATGTTCATTTTGCAGATATTGCACATATATCTGTAGCCATTAAAAAGGCTGACTGTGTTTACATGAATCAATATACTCTACAGATGAACGTTTTTTTATATTAGTTTACAAGTATTTGAACAATGGGTGGTTTTGTGTTTTCAGTCTGTATTCCTACAAATTGGATATCATATTAAAATGTACACTCTATAATGCCTTTAATAGAGCTTGGTTTTGGTTTTAGAAAAAAAAAAAAAGGTTTTGGTTTTTTAAATCAGTTATAGTGTTTGTGAATCTTGTCTTTGTTTTTGTTTTTGTTTTTTTGTTCTTTGTTTGTATACAAAGCTAAAGCTCAATTTGGCCAGAACAATTTCATAAAACATTATCTAAACGTTAAGTGATAGATTGCCATGTTCTTAAAGAGTACAATTTGCATATCAGACAGATCCCGCCCATGAGGGCTCTCCATGACTTTGTGGTCGGGATTAGCCTGATATGCAGATGGTATAGGTTCACTCTGATATGGCATAAGTGAGCAAAACGATTTTGAAACCTGAACAGGGTTTAACAAAAGGCAAACTATTGCATTTCTCTAAGTTTCTGTTCGTTCTCATGTTCTGTGTTCCTGCTTCACGTAAATCCTGTTCTGTGCTGCTTCTGCTGCTTCTGTGACATGGGGTCCTTAATTTACTTGAAAAATGTCTCAGAGAAGTATGTGAATTGTTTAATGTACCTTGTATCTTCCAGTTCACCTTTATGGTGTTTTTTGCCTGCAACCGATCAGCTCTCAAGTATGAAAGTATGAAACACAGCACAACAGTAGCATTGGGAACTTATCAAGTACTCATTGATATGAACTATTAGTTTATATTGGGGAAAAATACCTTTCCCGATCATACCTAGCAGCATTAGACAGTCACTAGAGGTGGAGTTAATCCTGTAAGGTAATTATTGCAGGATTAAGGGGCCTGGGACACTGCACCAAGACCACTTTAATGAGATGAAGTTGTCTGTGTGCCTATAGTGTCCCTTTAATGGGTTAGTACCTCACATTTGTAGCAGTAAGGGCAAGAAACTAAACTTTGATTTCATTTTACTGTCCTCCACACCAGTAGGATGTAGTATGATTTTATTTTTATGCTCACATATCAACTTTTTTAAAAAGATTGCCCAGTGCAAGTTCAGTCTCCATTTCCCTAAAAACACAGTACACACAGAACCTAATAAAGGTGCCTTTCTGATTGCACCCCTTTTAGTAATCATATGACAATGGTATATGGAGGGTACCAGGATGCCTCTACTTCCAGCAGGTTAGTCTGCCAGTTATTCTTGGTAGAACATTGTCCTACAGCAATCTGCTTAGTTCTATTACAGCTCCTTAGTTTGTTGTTTGTTTTTGCTGGCTCAGGTATCTGCATCTGCTACAGTAGTAGATATTATTATTTTGTTATGTAAGCAGACCCTATTACTTTTCACAGAGGTTTCCTCGTCATAAATAGATGACATTAGGGTATCAGTTAGGAAGCAGCATAGTATTAAGCTCTGTATTGGCATTATAAAAAGAATGCTTGCTCTGTTCGCTGTCTGAAGTCTTGCCTGTTCCTGCTTTACTGAGAGGTGACCTATGACTACCTTATAATAAGAGAACATCTTTCTCATGTGTTATTACATTCCACGCCTGTGTTTAACACATGTCCAGAAGTCTGATTCTAAGTCAACTCTTGTTCCTAACCAGATACATGACATCGATTACAGACACCTGTGCTTTCTACCACTTTAACAGATAGTGGAATGTAACTCTCTGGTCAATCCTCATCTTGTCTGCATCGATACGTATGAAAATCATGCGTTACAGACACATGATTGAAAGTCCACTTTGACGCTTGTGCCTAATAAGATGTATGACATTAATTACCGGCACCTGCACCCTAAAACATGTAAACAGCCCACTTCAGAGAGTGCGAGGATATGTGGCACTGATTACTAACATGTGCCTGGAACCCTTCAGAGAAGGTAACTGTTTCTTCTTATTGTATATCCATATGTAAGCAATACACACTCTGTGCGTCACTATTATGTTGAACAGTGTGTGGAAATCAATTAATTAATCACACCTGAAATCTCAAAGGAACATCCATAAATAATTAGCTCATGGCTTCTATATACTCCAGGCATCCCGTATAAACCCTTCCCCAAAGGATGCAGAAGTCATAAGTGTATTCGGAATGTGTGGCTACCTGGCAAACCTAGCTGGTGTAGAGACTATGCCACTTCTAATGGTAAACGCTCATCATGTGTTAGAGAGTCTCTATTCTAACTTTGATTTATGAGGATTTTCCTGCACAGAAAAAGTCTCAAGACCTGGCAAATGTCTTTACATTGAAGTTATCCACCCGCACCTGGATCACAGCAGGCTTAAACCTTGCATAAATAATTAGCCATTTCAGATGGCCTACAGATGGTGCTGAGCCTGATAAGTTTCAGTCCCGTTGGGGAAGGAGACCTGATATAAAATGAAGGTCAGTAGCCTTTGTTTTACTTCTACAGCTGTCAGATGGTCTATTTAGAAGGTTGTGTGCATAGTCTGCATATACATCAAGAACATGTATTTATAAAATAAAAATCTAATGTTAAAGATATTACATTGCTTCTTTTTCTCTTCAGATTTATCCTGTGTTAACAACCTCTTTGAATATTACGGTAGAAAAAAAGAAAATGTTCACTTGTATTTGAAAGACATATTACATATTAAGTGGTTAAATATATTTGTGAACAGATTATGGTTCTATCACAAGCTTACATTGTCATTAGTTTGTATTTTAGTTAGTTAGGTCATTATCAGGATATAACAAGAGAGGCTTACTATTAGCACTAAATACAGGACCAGAACAGGCCTTAAATAGATTCATATCAGTTCCCATTGGTCCGTGTCATCTCTGCGACCCCAAAAAGCATAGGGTCACCTAGATGACATGGCCCCTTTAAAGGCGTGACGTCATGACGATAACTTTTATTTTTATAGGGGCTGCAGTTCAGCCCGCGAACCAGCAGAGGGAGCCGCTCGTGTAACCGGAGGCGAGTACAATCCTATTCATGCCGCGCAGACGGAGGACTGGAGTAATGCTTTCTGCTTGCATGGCCTGAGGGGAGCCTAAGTACAGGTAAGGTCGTGACAATATGAGTCTTTGCATATTTTGTAAAGAACCACAAAGGTAACTCTTCTGCTTAGGGTCCAGTGGCTGCGGGGTCCAGTGGAAGGTAGGTATACTTACTTGAAGACCCTCACAGTCACATAGGGACCATCTTCAGTTCCTAGCACCTCATTTTCCATTAGTACTGCATGTTTCAGTACACTAAGGTCTTTATAGAATACCTCGAGGTGCAGGAGCCTCAATAGATATCTCGCAATAAGTGAGATGTTACCTGATTCCCACTGCCGTTGTTTGTCTCTGCTGCTAAGACAAATTAGTCGCTATAATGTCTTACAATGTTTTCGGATTGTGTTGGAATTTCAGTGAAATTCTAATGCAGTCAGTATTATTATTTCATGAAGATTATATGAAAGACTCAGACGTGACAAAGACACTTTAAGAGTGTTTTGCATTATTTTTTTTAATTCTTTATTTTTGGTGCAAGTAAATAATAACAGATATGCATGCCATATACATTAGTCTGATATTTTGTAACGAGAGGTGGCGTATGGGTTGGGGGATGAGATGATCACCCGTCTGTGCGGATCACTGCTCATATTTCTGGACTGGGAGGTGGTTTTGGGTGTTATGGTCTGTTTGTTGACCCATGCTTCCTTGGAGGATTCGGGGTTAAATGGTCCTTTTTATGGCGGAAGGCGGTTTCATAAATTTGGTGTAGAGATGCATTATATTATCCCCTTATAAGATCGCTTATCCCAGTCTGGGTATTTGTCGTGGGTGTATGTTAGTTGTGTCTGCGGGGATGCTGTGTGGGTATGTCACACAGACTTTTATTGGCGAGCACATATTTTTGGTAGGCTATGTCAGGGCAGTGTTTGTCGTTGCTTTGTGAAGCACTTCTATTGTAAGCCTATTTAGATAAGAGTCTAAGTGGAAGCACGTAACCATGTTGAGTCGGTGTGTTGCCACTAGGTGTGTGGTGATGCTAGTTATAAATCGGTGCAGGTTAGGTACAGGTGGCTCTTTGTGTGTAGGTCCCTCATAGGGGGTCTTTTCTTGAAGTGCTGCCAAAAGCCCCAGTTTATCCAACATTGTTTGGCACCTTAGGATAATGTCCTTTGGAGCTGCATTGGGGGCCTGTGGCGATTTGGAGATTCTGTAAACTCCGTCAAATAGGAATGTTTTGGCATGTTTTGTCGGCAGTACCGCGATCACTAGGCGCCGAATGAAGTGGGGCAGTTCCCCTAGTGGCACAGTCTCTTGCACCCCCACTGATTTTGATATTCTTACGTCGGCCCCTGTCGTCCAGCAGGGCTGGACAGATTCTCCTGAGCCCTTTGCAGTTGTCGTACTGTGTCGCCCAGTGTGTGGAGGCTTTGCTTTCGGTCTACAACTTCTTTCTCTGTTGCTTGAGTGCGTGCAGTCACGGCCTGCACTTCTGTAGTGAGCGCCGCCAAGTGTCCTTCACACATCTGTTTTAAGATTATGTTGGAGGCCTGCCAGCATGGTTTGAATGTCCCTTTTAGTGGCTGGGACGCCATCATTTGGTACCAGCGATGGCAGTGGGAACTTGGTGGGAGGCTATAATGTGTTTCTCCCTCATCTGAGGGTTAGGTAAGGCCTCTCAGCTAGTGGGTTCCTGCAGAACACTGGGCGTTTGCAGCATTTGACATATGTCACGCTGTGCCTTCGAGGTGTTTGGGGTCTGTTTTGGGGTTTTCCGACCCATCTCACCTGCGAGGTGTTGATCGTTCTGTTGGTCTTCCAGGCTGGGTGTATACCACGGCCAGAGCTCCTCCGTAAGCTCCCTTTGCTGTCCACTCACGAGGTAGGCCTTGCTGCCGAGGCGTCAAGTTTTCATGCCGGGAGTCATGAAAAACGGTTTCGGCTTTGTCAGAAAGGTGTTCCGCATGCAGCTGTGTTGTGTGAGACTTTGTATTTCGCTGGATGGACGCGATATTTGGTAGTTTTAATTTGTTTTACTCAGAGCTCAGGGAAATGGCTTACGCTCCGGTGCAGTATCAGGCTCCGCCCTTGAGTGTTTTGCATTTTCATTCTTTGTTAAAGGAGAATATATTCTAGTTTTTCTTACTTCTCCTAACTTCTTACACCTCCTAACAGTTATGGCTCCATCAGACAGTTCATACTTAGGGCTCCTCTCAAACTTTCAGGTATTGCTCACTGGGTCCCACTTCTAAGAACACCAGAGAAAAGTCCTCAGTCAGCACAGTACTTTATTAGACATGCTCAAGCATGTGTTCACATCTACATTCAGCTCATGAGCGAAGTGCTTTAACAGAGCAGTTCAGAATGGTTGGAGAAGGTGACTCATCATTGTGCGTGTACACATTTTGCTGACGTGCCCCGTTTTCAGGCAGGCCCTCCTTCATCGCATCAGGGCATGCTTTTTCCAGTCTTACCAATATTGGGAAGCAACACGAAGTTTGAAGCTAGAAGCTACATGAATGACGTGTGCATATAGCAGATTTATTTTGTAATCTATGACGAGATACATCCATTAGGTTCTTAGAAAATATTAAAATAAGACATGATTGATATATATCTATCTAAAATAAACTTATCAGAACTCTGTCAAGCTTTCTTAGGCGTTAGGCTTACCTGTTAGTGTTGTGACATTGTAGAACATATTAAATTAATATATCTTTCTTTTGATTTGATTTTTCTTGGCCCCTTGGGGATCATACATTATGCATTCCCTTTATTTCACAACATGACTGGTATGCATTTTTGTTCTCAGTGGATTAAGGGCTACAATTTTACCAGGTATACCCCAATGTACGTTCCAGGATCTTGCTGGTATTACTTATCCTACAGGAGTAAGCATGCTGCTAGGTGATCATGGATTTCTTTGTATGTCCTTTAAATACTATTGAAAGGCTGATTCTTCTCCTTGCACATTTTGGCTGTAACACAGTATTTCACTGTTTAAGATAAATGGCGGAAGTTCATGAGCTCTAAGAATCCCTTACAGTGGTTTGTTCTGTTAAAACTCATAAGATGTACCTAATAAGGTCTCCAATTAATTACATTATTAAATCACTATTCGAAAGTTGTTCTCATTTTTATAGAATGTAATACTTGGCATCACATTCTAATTTAGAATTTTTACATATTTATATTGTTCACTTGTAGCTGTGGCTATTTATCAGCATCTCTCTCTAGATCAGTTCCAAGAAGAACTTCTAAAGTGCATGCATACGTCTTTGGGTAAAATATGTACTATGTACCCAAATCTTTATGTAGTTGATCCAGAAGAAGGCAACAATTGGGGGGGGCAGAGCAAACAGCGGAGCCGTTCGGAAGCCATTTCAAACGGCTCCTGAAAATCTAATCTAATCTCCTCCAAATCACAACAATCCCGCACAATCCAGGGATCACGAACCCCTCAAAAGAACAAGGGGCTCCTGCTGCATCGACTGATGCCCTTCTTCACGCCGCCTAAAATACCAAAGTGGAGGGGCAGGCCTGGGGCCTACACCACACGCAGCCAGACTGGGAAGCGCTGCTATACGGGGCCTACATGGCGGACGACTCAGACTTCTACCCACTAACGCAAACAAAACCCCCCGCATAAATGCCAGCAAGGGGGCAGCGCTCCCAGAAAACCAACACCCAGACGGAGCACCGCGACATCGGAACACTGCTCCAAAAACAAGCACGGCCCATGATGGCGCCCACAGAGAATGCTCAAACCGAGGCTCCCACACCACAGACGAGCACCGCCAACAAGGTGAGCTGGGCGACTTTGACTCAGGGGCACCCACTCCCACAGAGATCCCAGAAACCGCGACCCCAGCAACCAAACATGACCTTAAACTCCTGCTGCGTGACTTCCACAAAATACTCGCGCCTGAGTTAGCTGTCCTCCAATCAGACATACAGAACACCACCAACAGGGTGAGAGCTAATGAAGAGGACATATCCGACCTACAAGTGGGGCTATCTAATGTGCAATCCACAATACACGAGCTTACACAAGCACATCAAACACTGTCACTACAAATGACAGCTATGGAGGACCGGCACAGACTGCACAATATCAAAATCTGCGGGGTACCAGCAGCTATCTCCACGGAAGAACTGCCACACTTTGTCTGCAGAATGCTAGCCTCGATTATGCCCCAGACTACAGTGAGAATTGTTATTGACGGGGTATACAGACTCCCCGGGCCAACCTAGCCAGCACCGCACCCCGCCAGAGATGTTATTCTCCGGTGCATGACGCTACATGACAACGGACAAGTTATGTCTGCCCTGAGGGGCAAAACGCCTCTGGCATTCGAGGACGCCCACCTCACCTTTTATCAGGACTTGACAAAAACGACCCTGCAATGGCGCAAGACACTTGCACCAGTAAGGCAACGACTGTGGGCAGCAGACATCACCTACCGCTGGGGACCACCTGGGACCCTACAAGTGACTCACAATGGGACAATACAATCGCTCACCTCTCTAGCAGAAGCACCCAAGTTCTTCTCCACATTGGGACTGGCAGACTGACTGGCCCGGTGGACGCTGCACATGGCAGGGTATGGGACCCCGCAACGGTCAAGCCCTTTGTCCCAGGAACTGACAGGGAAGCTAGCCCAGACACCTGAAAACAACCGGAGGCAGACGAGCTGCAAAAGAGACTCTAGTTGCTCCACCTAACTTCAAACGCACCTCAGGCCTCCTCATGAACCCGGGTTCTTATTGTTCTTACTGCTTTTACTTATGTTACTGTTATGCTTATTTTTATTGTTTTTCACTATAAGAGCACCAATCACTTTGCTTACATCCACCCAATCCCCATACGAGACAATGAAGTGCAAGATCCCGACCCCCCTCACCCGCACTGCGGTAAGGTGCACACACAGAGACAAAGCCTACCAACCTCAACCGGCAGACAAAAATAGTCCTGGTGGGCAAAATATAACACCTTTAACAAAGCCTGTTTTGACGTGGACCGCAGGCCCGAGTCTCCCTCCCCCCCCACCCATAAGTTCACCACCACTCTAGTCAGGTCAGTAGCGCCTGCATCGGCCGGTCCTTAAAGCACACAAATTAAGCAAAGTACCTTGGTTGCGAAAGGCTAAACGTTAATCGCATACTATACGCACAATCCTTGATTACTTGCACTGTTAACCTTCTTAACTCCACCACTTACTACTGACATGTCCAGTACATTAACTACAAACAACCTGAAAAGCCAGCACCGCATAGACCGTAAATAATCAGATGTGATCACATGACATTTCCATGCACTGTCTTTTCCATATGCTATGTTTTACTCTGTTTCCTAGTTTTCTCATGACCATTAACAAAAAATGTGAAACGCGTTTTAAATGCCAAATTAATGTTATCTTATGTCTAAGAACAGTTTGCACCAGCAGTTGCGACAGTGTAAACCGACTTGTATAATCTATGCACAAACAAAAATAAAGAATTTAAAAAAAAAACGGCAACAATTGCCACAAAAAGTAAAAATAAATTTTTTATTACACAATGGAAATGCACTTTAATTATATCCTTGAATATTTGGTTTTTAGAAAAAAAATTATTACAGGCCTTTTTAAAAAATATCTGTAGATTCCGGTAAAAAAACTCTTTAGGTAGAAAATTCGACATCTTTATTGTACTTACGGTAAAGAACTTTCCTCTGCTCTCAGCGAAAACGCCTTTCTTCTGGTCTCAATGGATGACCTTGTTTTTTTACTATAATCTTACTAATGAACAGGTTAGCAAATAGCAGTTTTACTGGCTTTTATAGATTTATATAATGCTATCATATCCCCTTCTATAAAACAAAAACAAGTGTCCGTTCTTCATCAACGTTTTCTATGAGAGGGGATATGATAACATTATACAAATATATTCGGGGCCAATACAAACCATTGTGTGGAAATCCATTCACAAACCGGACTTTACATAGGACACGAGGTCATGCGTTTAGACTGGAAGAAAGAAGATTTCGTCTAAGGCAAAGGAAAGGTTTTTTTACTGTAAGAACAATCAGGATGTGGAATTCTCTGCCTGAAGAAGTGGTTTTATCAGAGTCCATACAGATGTTCAAACAGCTACTAGATGCATACTTGCAAAAACAGAATATTCAAGGATATAATCTTTCAATGTACGGTAATAACTGCTTGATCCAAGGATAAATTTGACTGCCATTCTGGGGTCAAGAAGGAATTTTTTTCCTAGCTTGTTGCAAAATTGGAAGTGCTTCAAACAGCAAAAAAACAAATGTTAGGAAGGCTGAACTTGATGGACGCAAGTCTCTTTTCAGCTATGTAACTATGTAACTATGTACTATGCAATATTCCTTTCATTTTAAAGCTCGCATCTGCACTTTTTCTAGTTCTGCAATATCCTTCTTCAAAATTGTTGCCCAAAATTGTGCTGCATATTCAAGGTGGGGTCTCACCATTGATTAATAAAGAGGTGAAATTATATTATGATCATGTGAATCAAAACCCCTTTTTATACTTTATAGCACTTTACTAGCCTTTGCAGTGGCAGACCACCATTGCACACTGTTGCCTAGTTGTTATCTATAATTGTTCTAAGTCCTCATTTTTATGTCATCTCTAAATCAACCCCATTTAATGTAAAAGTGGTTTGTTGGTTCCTTATTACAAAATGCATGACTTTATCTGTATTGAGTCTCATCTCCACAGCCTGCACAGTCTCCCAATTTGTTAAAATCTCTCAGTAGAGTTATTCTGTTGTGTCCAGACTGTATTATTTTACCTAATTTTATGTCATAGGCAATGCCAACACATGGTATTCAATGCTCACTTCAATATAATTTATAAATGGATTAAAGAGGAGTGGTCCCAGGGCAGAATCCAGAGGTACTCCCCTTACCACTTTTGTCCAGTTTGAAAATTTTCCATTTACAACTACTTTCTGCACTGTCTTTGAGCCAATGTTCTAGGTATATTTTTCATCTGAACTAACTGGTTTGTTTTACTAGTAAGCTTTTGTGTGGAACTGTATCGAACACCTTTGCAAAATTTAAATAGATCACATACCCTTGGAAAATCCTAAACCATATTTCTACTAACTTCTTCATAGGAGGCGATTTAGTTAGTCTGGCATAACCTCTTTTATAAAGCCATGTTAATTCCTACTTATATTGTTGTTCAAAATGAATTTGTTAATGCTATTCTTTACCAGTCCTTCAAATAACTTCCCACCAAAGATGCTAAGGTTATAGGTCTCTAGTTTCCGAGTTGAGCTGTTGAACCCTTTTTAAGGGGTTAAATATGGCCTCCCCACCCATAACTCTCATAAAACGCAAAATCAATGAAGCAATGGATAAACTTTCCACCCTTGTACACGACACCATCAAGCACTTTGCCAAAATATGGGAGCGATGGATCTTTGAATTCTCAACCCTACCGAACAACACACTCCGCAGGACAGACTAGGCGGGAGGACGTACCTTTGGGGAAAATCCTCCGAGGACCATCCCCACACCTTACCAACCTTGTTGCCCCCCTCTCCTCACCCCCTCCTACATTACCTAACCAAGCCACCTCAATAACTATCCCCTCCCCTACCGGACCAACACACCTACCCTATTCCATACACACTCCAACACACACACATCCCCCCGCCGAAATGGAAATGGCGACCCCCACAGGACACACCAACTCTACATCTAAAGACCAAAGGCACCAATCACACAGAGACACACAAGGAACTCAAACATGTTCCCTCGACCTAACCTAAGCTGACACAATATAGACCATTACACTACACAGGGACAGGGCACACCTACTGCAGAACCCGCAAAACAGGGGTATAACAAACAAGACCCAAACAAACGTCTTTAAAACAGGCAGCGACTCTAGAACTAGGGAGCCACATCCCACCCACAGCGGAGACAAAACTGGCAGACCACTACCCACAACACAAGGAACACAAACAACCCAGCAATGTCTTAACCAAAATGCGCTCACTTACGTAGCAACCCAATCAAGGACCCGCACAAAGACCCTATAAAAGGCGACATACGACATCAATAACACGAACAAACCCCGAAGGAACAGACATATGGAGCGCCCACGACCCGGCATAACATCCCACACAATGAAAGGTCGTCACACACAACAAATGAACCTCTACACCCACTTGATACCCCCCCTCTCTCTGCTTCCCGTTTCCATCTCCACTGACACCTTAAGCTCCTCCCGAAAGGAGTACTACAAATATATGCCGAGCAACATTCAGGAAAACTGATACAAATTAGGCACAACAATGCAATGCATAAGCCAATACCTGACTTATTAATATTGTTATAAACTGTTATATGTTAAACTAACATTTCATCCCAATCTCTTCTTTCTGTAACCCTCTCCCCATAAAGTACAAAAACGAAACACCAACAAAATAAAGAATTTATAAAAAAAAAAAAAAAAAATGGCTACCCAACGCTATACCAGTGGCTTTCTGACTGATTGGTAGCCTCTGGGGGAGAGGGCAAACTAGGATGTTGATTTCCTAGTCGTATTGTTGCAATCTACTACTGCTGGTAGTAGGGTTGTGGTCTGGGCCTCATTTGGACTAACTCTCAAACTCGAGCTTCACTTTACGGACTTCTTCTCATCCTGTAACTGTACCTTCATCTTCCTCTTATCCTCTATGATTTTCCCTGGCTTTCTCTCAGCTTTTCTACCAGTACACTTATGGGTAAAATAAATTTATTTTGTTTCTATGTGGTGGATGACCATCTCTTGCCATCATGCACATTTTGTAACCATAGGGGACATGGGTTTCTTCTGGTTCCATTGTTATAGCAGTTTGTGCCCTTATACACTCATTTTTTCATGTCTTACTGAACAATGTAGTTATCATGTACTGGTATTTGCTCTCGTATGTTGCTTTCTTTTTTTCTTCAATAAAAACTAAATGAATTTTATATATATATATATATATATATATATATTAGCAGGACTGCTACATATATATCCACCTAACTGCTTTTTCCAATCCTCTGATATGATTCCAGAAGAATTAAAAACAATTGTATGGATATTTCTACATGAAGTACTCATGGGTGAATACCATCTGGACCTGGGGCTTAACTTGCATTAACCTTAATTGTTGTAGCACTGTATCCTGTGCTGACCAATCACACATTTGCAGGGATTTGCAAATTTACAGCCCTAGATTATTTCATATATACATTGAAGGAAAAATATATGTAGTATTACTGCCTTGTCCTGATCCTCCTTGATTAACACACCCATCTCAGATTCCACTTGACAAACACTGTCTCTCTTAACCCTGCTCACCCCAAATCTGCAGGGCGTTCCATGCCCTCTTACAGGCATTTGAGCCCACTCTGTGTAGGGCAGTATGGAAAGTTCCAATGTCATTAAAGGGGTTAAACCTTTACACACACAATAGCAGCTTCCATAAGATAAACCACAATACCCAGATTCAAGGATTCAGGTCTTCTAGTATAGGTTATTGATGACTTGACTCCAACCATTATATTGGGATGATGTGGTTATAGTTATCAATATCAGTTTAATACATTGTAATAAAATCTATATCATAGTGTATTCCCATTGGCAATCTCCATTAATGAATGCATTGTCTAATTTCTTTTCATATAATTTCCATGTGATTGTTTCCAATGCATGATAGAAATAGAAACAAACTGACAGACTAGGTTCATTTTCTCTGTTTTAGTTTATTTTTAAAATGACAGTTTTAACATCTTCAAATGATAAAACAGTGGTGCTGTTATAAGAAATGTTTTAGTAAAGACAGATGAATGGAGTTTGTTAGAAACTTCAAAAGTTTGAAGAATTTTGTTTTAAATGCACAATACCGTACCACATTTTTATTCTAAATAAATAACTGTACATTAAAGTAATACTTCCTGTTCACATTGCCTCTCAGAAGCAGCATTTTTTTCCTAAGTTGAAGTAATAGCATAAAACAATTACTACCTAAAAATATAAACTTTTCTTTTAATCTTTAATGTGACAAATGTGCATTTAGCTTAAAAAATATACTTGTTCTTACAATATAAACGCATGCTTAGGTGCAGAATTATCAAACTTGTCTTCCATTGGTAGAGAGAGGTCTTTAACCTCTCTACTACCAAACAGTTTGCAAAAATAGAACATTTGATACCTGATGTGCTAGCACATACATATATGATACGGCAGCAATTGTGTATAGACTACTGTTCAAATACAAATGAAAATTGTGTATGTACACAATTTTTATTAATTTGTTCATCCTTTATAGAACTATTGGGGAAATGAAAAGCTTTAGACAGAAAAAAAAGCCAACAATTTCTCACACCCAGTAGGTGCCCCAAAACGTGTTAAATATCCTGCTTAAAGGACCCTGAATGCATTTATTAGCAATATTGTTTACTAAAATGGCAAAAGAATGTCTTAATTTGAGCGTAATTCCCACTTACAGTTAAATCATGTTTGTAAAAATACAAATACTTAAAACGTGTTATAGCAATCTGCCTAAAACTCTGTAATGCCAATAGCGACACGAGAGACCACCTTCTCTCCTTCTTCCTCCCTGACTTTAATGGACCACTATAGTGCCAGGAAAACACTAGTTTTCCTGGCACGATAGTGCCCTAAGGGTGCCCCCACCCTCAGGGTCCCCCAGGCTCTAGGAGGTGAAAGGGGTTAAACTTACCTCTTTCTCCAGCGCCGGGCCGGGGACTCACCGCCTCCTCGGCTGAATGCGCATGCGCGGCAGGAGCCGCGCCCACATTCAGCCAGTCCATAGGAAAGCATTCACAATGCTTGCCTATGGACACTGGCGGAAGCGCCTCTAGCGGCTGTCAATGAGACAGCCACAGGAGGCTGGATTAACCCTATTATAAACATAGCAGTTTCTCTGAAACTGCTATGTTTATAGAAAAGAGGGTTAAACCTAGCTGGACCTGGCACCCAGATCACTTCATTAAGCTGGAGTGGTCTGGGTGCCTATAGTGGTCCTTTAAGAATTGTGTTATCCTTAACTGTTTGAAAGGGAACTATCATTTATAGGCCATTTGCAGATACTGAGTGAAATGGGTTCTTCTACAAGCTGTTAATCATTCCTGGGGTATAAACAAAGGCAAGTGAGGCTTTATAGACTACATTTTGTTTAGCAAAGCAAATTAAAGTAAACACATGTATATATGTTTTTGGTAGTGAAGAAGTTAGAGGCACAACGTACCTATACATGTCAGGTAACATTTCTGTGCTGGATGTTTTTTTTTTTTTTGGAGTGGTGGGGGGCTGGGGGATTCGTTTTGAATAACCTGCAGTATTTCCCTTTTTTGCTCCAAAATGAGTGATCTGATGTAATGATAGCTTTTTACGACAGCAAGCCGATAGTTCCATTCCAACTCCCAGACATACCTCCCAACAAGGGCCTTGTCTGACCAGCCCATGAGCATTACCCTAATTTCTAATTTGCCTCAAAATGTACATTTGCACTATGCAGACTGGGGACATGTCCCTACTTTCACAAGATGCGAAGCACCAGAGTGCTAACCAGGGATGGCTGCTGAGTAGCCTAAACCCAGGAAAGTTGGTAATAAGTAGTATGGTCACTGAGGGGAGTTGCAACAAATACTGGATCCTCAAATGTTATTTTTAATAAAAGCATGGGGCACCTCCTGCCTGCATTGTCTTTTTAAGAAGCCACAAAACTTGGATTTCCAAAAATGAATTCAAGTACAGCAACACTCTTTAAACGTCTCTTAATCATACTTGAAAGTGCAGGAAGTTTTCAGTCTCTGATTATATCCTCTCCACTATCAGAACTATTGAGTTTACCTATACTTAGGATTTCAACAGCAACAAAACAAAGCCCCATCAGTTATTTAATAATGTGAAAATTGGTAAGTAAGATCCACATGGTAAGTTATTTGTATGCACCTACATAGGTCCAGCTTTGCTCAGGGCAGAAGTCACAGCAGTCTTGCAATTTCATGGTAAACTCATCATTAAATTTGTGCCAGTCTTAAGCCAGTTAATTGGAAAAAATGTCAGATGAAATATTCCAAAACTGCAGCAACTGAGTAAGCCAAATAAAGTGTGAATGGGATCCACAATTTAAATACGTTCTCAATAAAATCCGCAGTTTAAAGTGTAATTAGTAAAATTCTCAAGTGATAGACTGATCAGAAAACCAAAACACTTTCGAAACCTTAGAGTATCTACATTACTAAAATTCACAGTCAGAGAAGTATTAAAGGATCACTATAGGGTCAGGAATACAAACATGTATTCCTGAACCTATAGTGTTAAAACCACCATCTAGCCCCCCTGGGCCCCTCATGCCTCCATAAATATAGTAAAACTCTTACTGTATTCAAGCCAGAAGCTGTAAATCTGCATGCTGTTAGACTCAGAAAAACAAGCAGTCTGCTGACATGTGGTAGCCTGATCTAATCACAGTGCTTCCCCATAGGATTGGCTGAGACTGACAAAGAGGCAAATCAGGGGCAGAGCCAGCATGATTTAAACACAGCCCTGGCCAATCAGCATCTCCTCATAGAGATGAATTGAATCAATGAATCTCTATGAGGAAAGTTCAGTGTCTGCATGCAGTGGGAGGAGATACTGAATCACAGGATGCTGTGCACAGTGCTGCCCTGTGCTCTGCTGACAGCAGATCTGAGTGGATGGAGGCATAATATGCCTCCACCAACTCAGAAGTCCCTCTGGTTTACTCTGAGTGACTGTAACTGGAGGTGTTCCTAGCTTTGAATTCAAACACTGTATTTTCTCAGAAAATAGTGTTTACATGAGAAAGGCTGCAGGGAGCTATAGTTCTCACCTGAACAACCTCATTATAGTCACCTGAACAACTTCAGCTTAGTGTCACTTTAAGATCTCACAGGGTTCTAGGCAGGTTAATGATTTGTTTCCTCTTTATTTTTTATATAGGGACGATGAATGGGTGTAGGTGGCTATTTACTTATGTCACTTTATGGGTAATCCTGCTGTAATCTCAGTTGCAATTTTAGCTATTATTCTAGGGAAAAAACAAACTTATGTAATACATTAATAGTAAAGCACAATGTAACTCCTTCACAAGACAATACACAAAACTTGTCATCACTTGTCATCAGGGATAATTTCCTAAGCAGTCATCTTGAATGGGCTAAAAACTGTAATAATTATATGTTTTGGAAATCAAAGTGTTTGGCTCAATTTAACAATTGCAACCATAACCAATTGAATTATTCAGTTAACCAGATCTTTGCATAGAACAAGGGGCCTGAAAATGCGCAGAAAATATTGAAATCTATGCAATGTCGAAATGTTTTACACCGCATATAGCTTACTGTATTCTTCAGCTCAAATCATCTGGTTTTGTTCACATCTGTAATTGCACTTATCCATCTTTATAACTATTTATATTATGTTAGCATTTACAGTTTAATTTATTACAACATTAACTAGCAGTGATGTGTTAAATTCTGTATTTTTTTTGTGACGTTCACAGTGAATTAATCTCTGGTTAAGGGCAGTCGTTATATCTACCTATTCCTTGTTTTACTGTGCTCTTTAGTAGGTCCCTCCTTGGGACCACCCATTTCCTGCCTTCCTAAGGATGAGGCCATGGATGATTACAGGTGGAATGGAATGTCCAATAAAAACACGGCAGAGTACTTTTGTTTCCATGGTGATGACAATAAAAACTTGCTCACCATTGGCATAGCATGCATGGCAAGCACAGGAGAACCCTCTTCCAAGTGTCTTTTTACCATCCTCCGCTATAATTACAAAGCATGCATTGTAGTTGATGTGATAATTCCTACAAGTCATTCACTTTTCCAGAGGAATATAGGAACAGAATTAAAGACATCACTCTATTCACCAACTGACGTGCTGTCAATTAAACAGTGTAGTTATGGGGAAATTTTGCCTAAGAACCCAGGAAATTATGGCATCTCAGACCCACTCAAGTGTTTGGGAATGCACCCCATTGAGTTTGGAAGAGAAGTAGACTATTTCCTTTGGCTACACTGTAACCAATCTGGCCTTTATTAAAAAAAATATATATATACATAATGAGCAATGTCCTTCTAGACTTTCATTGTGCTAAGCTCACTATGTTGTTTTTGTGTTATGGATAGATCTATAACTAAATCTAGTTTTATTATACAAGTTTGTTTATAATGCTTCAAGGCTGCCCAAAGTTCTACAAATAGTTTTTTTGTCAGTAGTGGGAGGAAGCTATCATGGCTTCCCTGAATTATGTTTTATGGATTTTAAACATACTTTTATGAGGTTTAGTGAATAAAAACTAAAAAGGAGCTCCGTCAAAGTGCCTGTGAGTTACTAATTTCAAACCAAATAAAGAGCTTAGTCCTTAAAGTAAGCATGTTACAAGTGACAAAGGATGCCACCAAGTATTTCAGAGCAGAACCCAAGAAGGGAGACAACAATTAACTAATATCTCAGTATGACAAGAAGGGCTCAGTTCAAGATAGCTGGTAACTGAGTGCAAGTGAATGCTGGATCTTTCACCCTGCCTCAATGACTCCACCATTCTATGTTTTATCAATATCTCAACTAATAGAGTAGACTCTAAATTCTGGACCAATGGAGGTCTATAAGGATTGGGTTGTGAAGCTCAGCTCTAAACCCCAGGGGAGATGGCTGTGGTGCAAAATGTAAGTAAGAGGTGTGTTGCCTGTTATTCAACATCCCTTCCAACGTAATAATCAGATTTCCTTCTTTTCTATAAAATAAGGCACTAATTTAGCAATTTTTTTTTTTTAAATGTGGTTTTAAAAAACAGTAACAAGCATTTCACAGCTGTATTAAAAACAAAACAAACTGTTATTCATGCACTAAAGATTAAAATAAACTCTGTAAAAGTTAGTTATATCTATTTTATATATTTATATTTACATATTTATATATACATATATTTTATGAAAACTCTTATGTACAATGTATCAAATACATTTTTTCTTTACTTACACAAACTCTTGCATTTTTTTTTTTTGTGCCGCAAAAGCAAATTACATTTATGAGCTACCCATACTTCTCTGAGAAGCTAAACCCTTTCTGAGCTCAAGGGCTGTGCAATCCGTCATTCGCCACCCATGGATCTAGAAAAACGGCCCTGATGTAAACATTGTTGCAATGTTTCAAAGTCGCCTCGTTCCCATGTCGTTTGATGTGTACCTCTTTTATTAGAAAGTATTTTATATATATTTTTTGTTTTTCATTTTATCCCTAAACAGTTTTGGGATTGAGGTAGGAGGGATTCTTTCAGATTCAGTGACCACAAAAAAGAAAAGTGTCTTTAATTTGCTGAGAGCAGTTCACTTGCATTCACATGATGATTAGGGGTCCGGTGGTTATTGTCATTTAAAGATGTAACATGTCCGTTGGATAGAAGTCTTTGTGTGGCCATTTCTTTGGTTACTGGCTCTGATGTGGTGCCTGGTATTTGTTGTAGAAAACTTTTAGATACTGGGTGTTCTTCATGGAACCCTTCTGTATGCGTTGACCTCAATAATGGCTCTCTGCATGGACCTATGGGAGATATTTATTATGTTAGCTTGTATTTTTAATCATCTGACAGTATGCAACACTGACTTGCGGAGATGAAATCTCAATATGTCGCTATAAAAATCCCTTTAAAATTTTTTTTAGAAAAATCATACAGTGTTTGTAGTTTTAAACTTGTCAGGAAGGTCAATATCCTTCTACTAAAAGCTGGCTGAGCATCGTGGAGATTCCATGGTTATCATTCCCTTGGTCTTCTACTCAATAACTATAGCCATACATGAACCAAATATAGGTGCACTTACCTTCTATGGAAGGGTCTACTGAAGGGGACGTTAAGGTAGAAGTGACTCCTTCATGACTGCTTGCATAAGCTGGGCTTGTGTGATTTTGTTTATGATTGCCAAAGGTCCCAGCAATCTGATGACAGGAAGTGTCGTTATTCCCATATACATCATGGTTGCTTAGTGGCTTATGATATGAATAGTCTAAAGATTCCAATGCCTGCTGGCAGTAGTCTGAATCCTTGTCATATGGGGTATGATCATCTAAACAGTCTGTGCATTTAATCTGGAATCCATAACCTGTGAGGAACAGAGGCAAAAAGAAAAGAAAAAAATATTTTCAGAGACATCATTTCACCTCTACTATGCCATAGCTATTGACAAACGATAGTGTAGCTCATTGATGTTCTGGGTATGGGCTGCATTAGAGAGAAACATCATTCTAAAAAAGCATGCCTTTCTCACATTTTTCAGATCTAGGTAGTGCAATTGAAGAGTCTTTGATTAATTACATATATTTTTGTCCTGAGTAGGATTTTGCATTGATCACTCTTACTGATTCACCATGTGTGCAATAACCCCCTATTTTTCAGAGGGAAACCATGTGTTACCTGTATTATCTGTACTGAATAAACCATCTGCCGTTTTACAGCCTTCAGAGTTGCATCCTATGCAGATCCTTGGCTGCCGGTATGGCACGTTACAAGCCTCAACATCCAGATTCCCAGCTCCATCACTTGAGCATATTCCTGAAATAAAAAGGCAGCCATACCATGAAAACTAGGCCTATTACAAACATTGAATTGTATTATTACAGGAGCTAGAGGGTCACAAATGGCCAATGAGGTCTAAACATCTGGTTTGCATGTGATTAAAGCATATTTAAAGGGATACTACAAGCACCAAAAAATTTTAGCCTGCGGAAGCAGTTTCGGTGTATAGATTGTTCTCCCTGCAGTCTCGCTGCTCAGTTTTCTGCCGGAGTTAAATCACTTTCTTTATGCAACCTTAGCCACACCTCCCCTGGCTGTGACTCACACAGCCTCCATAACAACAAATATGGTTTTATTTTCAAACAGGTTTTACAGTGTGTTGACTTTAGAAGTTCTTATCCTGCTCTGTTAATTGGCCTTTATTCATGCACTGGAGGCTCTAGCAGATAATTATCAGAGCAGGAAATAAAGGGAAATTTAGAAATGGTCCTTTTTTAATAAGAGTATAGAAGGTTGTGTGAAAATAAAATTGATAACACACAACGGTATGTTTTAAAATCACTCTGCTTTATTGTGCATATAGCATATGTTGGATAAACTGACATTTCAAATACAAAACTTGCAATTACAGCAGATATAAATTTAACCCTTAATAGTAGGGAGAATATGATTTGAATATTTACAACTAAGAAATAATCTATTTGTCAATGCTTATTTTTACCAAGAACAATAAATAGACTTGTTCACTACATATTACAGTTTTCATTAGATAACATTATTATAGCATCAGTAGAACAGTTACTTGCCAGTATACAGTGCTGTGGAATAGGTTTGTGACACAGTAACGCAATATTATATTGAAACTAAATAACTTACCTTGAGATGACAAATAACTTGGAACATCAGGGGGTACAATTGTTTCATCTGTAAAGAAAAAAAAAAAAAAAAAATCAGATACAGCTTGTATATATCAGTGATTCTCAGAAAACAATGCATTCTGTCTTGGCACAGAGATAAAAGCTGGAAAATGTATCCTGAATAAAAATATAAAATACCATATTTACTAGAATCTAATGCGCATCTTTATTAGCAAAATAAAGCTTCCAAAATTTGAATGTGCCATAGATTCAATGGCGTGCAAGATTAGAGTGTGAGAGGGGAAATTTCAATGCACCATAAGAGGAGGCCAATCTGAAAACATTGCTAGCTGGTCTCTGCAGAGTTCCTTCTAAGAATTTGTAGTAATCTCTGTAGTGACCACACTTTCATTTCTTACGGATAATCAGCAGGCTATGGTATAATGAAACTGTACAGGGCCAAATCCAAAATTCACCGGGGCAGAATTCACCAGGGGGTGAAATTCGCATTGCATGTGTTTTAGCTTCCCTGTTTCAAAACTTGAGGTGTGCATTAGCTTAGAGTAAATAAGGTAGTATCAAAAATCACTTTCTTGTCATTTATGAATGGCAGGTGCACTTTAAATAACAGGTGCCAACATTCATTTTCATGCATGTGCCTGCAACTGGAGCAAAATAGTGCTTAAACAGCAGTCCATTTAATAACCATAAATTTATGTGGGTATTTATAGTAATATTTGTTCAAAGAAACTAGATTTCCAGAACGGCCTGCAATTTTATACACTTTACATACTACCACCAACCAATAGGTGTATAGCTTGTTTTTTTTTGTTTTCCTTTTTGTATAACAATACCTGTATTGGTGACGCTATACTCTTCTCTCTTCTTCCTGGTCTGATAGATTATGCACACCCAAACCAGAGATGTTAGGACAATGCTGCAGACAACTGCAATGGTGATAATGCCAAACGTCATAGTTCCCTCTGTTTTGCCTTGTTCCGCAGCACAGCCAGTGGTGGGATAGACGCTAACCCGACTGTAGGCACGTTCTGTCCCAAGCGTGTTGGACATCTCGCAGGTGTATTTTCCAGCATCTTCCTTTACCACGTTTCGAATGACAAGCAACTGATTACCAGGTGTGAAATGATGTCTATCTGTCAAAACCAAGGGCTCGTCACCTTTAAGCCAGGTAATTCGAGGAGGGGGGCTTCCATTCGCTTTGCATTGTAGTGCCAAGGTAGCCCCTAGAAACACAACACGGTCTTCTATTGGATGAATCAGAAAGGGCATTTCTGCAAAAAAATAAACACAGGCTCAGTCAAATTTGCAAGTATATATGATTTTAAAGTCCAAAACATCTGGAGTGCCAAAGGTTGCCTATGACCTATACATTGCTAGTGATTTTGTAAACACAATATAAAGATTTTTATTCTTTATTTAGAAAACACAAATAACGGGTTCTTCACTAAACCATGATTTGTAAGGATGTTTTAGTTAAATAATTATCCAATTAAGTTTACTATTTAGATGTTTTGGCTGAAAATTAGAAATTGGTCAAATGGTTGAAATTTCCAACAATTCATGGTTTAATAAATGACCATGAATTACATTAAAGTACAAACTTAGTACAATTAAAATATGCGATAGCAACAATATAAACAAACTTGTCCATCAGATATGGATTTTATGCTTGCAGAAGACATTAAAGAAACACTATAGGTACTCAGACCACTTCAGTCCAAAGTCCCTTAACTCTGCAATAGTAATTATTGCAGTTTTCTACCAGACAGCCACTAGAGGGACTTCCAGGTTGTTAGGCGGCTTTTGGTAGGAGGAGGAGGAGCAAAGAGGGACCTAAGGTTAGTGATATGATAGATGTGGTTTTTAACCCCTTCTGCACCATTGGGAGACGAACATAAGGGAGGGAGAAGCTATAGTGCTAGGAAAACAAGTTTGTTTTCCTGGCACTATAGTTTCCCTTTAACAATGCAACACCCTTCTGGATGGTTAAAGTGAAGCAAGATGCAACTACTGCCTATAAAAGGTGGTGGGATGTGACTTGTTTACCCTATGGCCTCTGCAGCATCTTGTGAGATTTCACTTAACAAGGACTGTACATTTCCAATAACGTTCAGGGATAATATGAAAAGAACTTTTAAAGGACCACTATAGTGCCAGGAAAAAAATACTCTTCTTCCTGGCACTATAGTGCCCTGAGGGTGCCCCCACCCTCAGGGCCCCCCTCCCGCCAGGCTCTAGGGGTTGGAAGGGGTTAAACTTACCTCTTTCTCCAGCGCCGGGCGGGGAGCTCTCCTCCTCCTCCTCGGCTCCTCGGCTGAATGCGCATTCACAATGCTTTCCTATGGACGCTGAATATCACAGTGAGAAGCACGGAAGCCCTCTAGCGGCTGTCAATGAGACAGCCACTAGAGGCTGGATTAACCCTATTATAAACATATATAATTTCTCTGAAACTGCTATGTTTATAGAAAAAAGGGTTAAACCAAGATGGACCTGGCACCCAGACCACTTCATTTAGCTGAAGTGGTTTGGGTGCCTATAGTGGGCCTTTAAAGCAGTTTTATACTTTTTACATGATTTATATTAAGGATGATAGTCTTACCAAGTACTGTTAGCGTTGCATTTGCAGAGACTGAGCCAGCAGAATTTTGGGCTGTGCAGCTATAAACTCCCATATCCTCGCTCTTCACCTCCATAATAAAGAAAACATCATCATCTGGCATGACATGCATACGTCGCTCTCGGGCTGCTGGGAAGTCCGTGCCTCCATCTTTTTGCCATGCTATTTCAGGAACAGGATATCCCTCTGCTGCACACTCCAGTCTTGCAGTGGTACCTGTCCGCATTGTTATATCTCTGGGTGTTTTGATAAAGGATGGCAGAACTGTAAATAAACAGAAAGTGCATTGTTTTACACAGAAAATATTGTCAATACCATAGATTAATTCAAATGGAATTAGCAGCTGTCAGGAAAACTATTCTTCATACCTGGATTTCGTGCTACATCAAACAAAATTAGCCAATGTCTTTAAACTGGATTGGATGGAAGCCTCCCAACACAAGGAGCACAAGGTTTTTTCAGTATGGGAAGCTGTACATACAATCCTTAGATACACATTATAAAGCTCGTGTTCACCAAACATTTCAACTGAATAGTTGGTATTATTTAAGAATACTCCATGGGTGGCATCCAGTTTGACTTGGACAATGACGAGGAATGGGGCAATTTTGATGACACGTTGAATTGTCCACAGTTTTACTATTTTTTTAATTTCCGGAGTAGGGGGTACTCTTTATACTTTCACATGGTACCAACTATGAGCAATATATCATTAAATGGATGTTTTGTTTAATCTGAGTTTTATTTTTTATTTTTACATGTGTTTTGGGAATGTCTATTTGGAGGGTTTGATTTAATATAACCCAAGCACCCACTATGTTCTCTTTATTCTGCTTAAACTCTGATAAAATGTTTGTTTGTTTTCCCCCCACAAACTGGTAATGGGTGTTTTTGTTTTATTAGTATCATTGACCTACATACTTGTGAGAACAATGAACATTTCTCATTCTACATCAAGACTGCCTATAATTATCATTTAGCCTAAGCACTTTAGCAGGAGTGCAGGGTATGTTAAAATAATCTTTCTGTGCTATGCATTATAGATACAGTATATGTTGCTGGTGAATAATCTAATATGGCTACCCTATGAAGTATCATTCCCTCGTTGTATAATTTAATTCTGGTGTGGAGCATTTGGTCTGCATGATTGAGAGTGGTGGAAGGGTAACCTAGTGACGGCATTCTAATTCACTTCTGCATTCCACACACTTCTTTGTAGCCAAAGAGGGACATCTTTAATGTTGTTCTTGGTTTGTGGAGCTGCAGAGCATCCCAGGCAAATGTCTGATTTATCTTAATGGAAGGGCCATTCCTGATGACACGGTAATCCTAGTACAGGGTCTATGAGCGTGTTGTCATTGACAAAGCACCCATCAGTAGTTCATAGTGACATTATCTTCTCTAAAGAGGCATCCTTAACAGAAAAGAAGATTCACAATCATCTCTCTGATGGTCACAAAAAAGGAGATATTTTTAATATCTGGTGTGCTATTCTCAGTTGTGCAAATAGTATCAGAAACTAATGTGTTCAGTGTTTTGACGTGGTCACTTACTGTTCACGGTAAGCTTTGCTTTGTTGGAGTATGTCGAACCAAAATGATTGGAGATGATGCACTGGTAACGCCCTTCGTGTGTAAAGGTCACATTTCTCAAATGTAGGATTGTGGTGTATTCCATCACTTCACCATCCTTTTCCCTCACATTGGCAAAGTTCTCAGTCTCAGAATTGTGTAGAATTTCACTGTTTTTCATCCAGTAAAAGGTCATGGGTGAACTGCTACTGCTAGCCGCTGAACAAGTAAGACGGACATCTTTTCCATGGACTGCCATTGTATTTTCAGGTTGGACTATGATTTGAGGTTTTGGGAAGTCCTCTAAAAAACAAAATATTAACGGTGTCATTTTTAGTTCTTGATTATTGTTCAGTTTTATCATGTTACCAAAGCAACCCCCATGAAAAAAAAAACTCTCCTACTTTATTAATTGAGCTTTAACCCCTTAAGGACACATGACGTGTGTGACATGTCATGATTCCCTTTTATTCCAGAAGTTTGGTCCTTAAGGGGTTATTCACAGACAGGAGGATGCTGCAAACTCCAGCAGGCAATAAAGCAAGAGAAATGATAAAAACGGTGCAATAAGAGAAGTTTAAAATTTAGACCTGTTTAGGGAGGCTATGTGAGTCACAGGCAGGGTGGCTCGGATAAATAAAGTGATCTAACGTCTAAATGGCAGAGAATTGTGCAGTGAGACCAAAACCACTTCATTAAGCAAAACATTTTTGGTGCTTACAGTATCCCTTGAAATACACTCAATTGTCTGACATGTAAGGGTTACCCAATAGATGTATTTTATATTTATTCAGTATATTGATTAAACAAATGTGTCCCTGTAGGATAGTTTAGGATAGATAACATAAGCCACTCTTGAGAGCATAACTACTTAATTTTATTAGAGTCCTCTGGCAATCGCAGTCGGTTTGACACCAAGCGTCCCTATAGCTCAGTGATGGCGAACCTTTTTGAGCCTGAGTGCCCAAACTGCAATACATGCCAACTTTTTTCCCCTCAAAGTGCCAACACCGCAATTAAACCTGAATACTGAGGTTTAAGTTTAGAAAAAACAACTCGTACAGTTGTCCGAACTAATTAACAACTTCTGTTTTAAAAAAAAGAACACAACAGAGAGTTCAATGATACAAATTTTAAATAATTATATAAATAGATCAAATCAATCTTATATTTATTAGTATCTCCAACAAATGCAATACGTACACACAGACTGCTAAATACATACACACACAACGGCTACTAAATACACACACAGTCCGCTGAATACACACACACACAGTCTGCTAAATACACACACACACAGTCTGCTAAATACACACACACACAGTCCGCTAAATACACACACACACAGTCCGCTAAATACACACACACACAGTCCGCTAAATACACACACACACAGTCCGCTAAATACACACACACACAGTCCGCTGAATACACATACAGACAGATTGCTGAGTACACAGACTGCTGAGTACACACACAGTCTGCTGAGTACACACACACAGTCTGCAAAGTACATACACACAGACTGCTGAATACATACACACAGACTGCTGAATACATACACATAGACATCTGAGTACACACAGACTGCTGAATACATACACACAGACTGCTGAATACACACACAGACAGTTGGGTACACACACAGACAGTTGGGTACACACACACAGATTGCGGAATACACCCACAAAGACTGCTGAATACACACACTGCTGAGTACACACAGTCTGCTGAATATATTCACACACACAGTCTGCTGAATACATACACACACAGACTGCTGAATACACACACAGACTGCTGAATACACACACAGACTGCTGAATACACACACAGACTGCTGAATACACACACACATACTGCATTGAGGGTGCAGTGTATGTGTTTGTGTGTAAGGGTGTGGAATGCTGTGTGTGTCTGAGGGGTGTTGTGTGTGCGGGGTAGGGTGCTGTGTGTGTGTGGGAAGTAGGGGTGCTGTGGGGGTTAGGGGTGCTGTGTAAGGGTAGTAGGGGTGCTTTGCTGTGGGGAGTAGGGTACTGTGTGTGGGGGGTAGGGGTTCTGTGCTGTATGTAGGGGTGCTGTGCTCTGTTGGGAGTAGGGATACTGTGCTGTGTGGGGGGTAGGGGTGCTGTGCTGTGTGTGGGTGTAGGGGTGCTGTGCTGTATGTGGGGGTAGGGGTGCTGTGCTGTATGTGGAGGGGTGCTGTATGTGGTAGGGGTTCTGTGTTGTGGGGGGTTAGGGGTAAAAATACATTACAAAAAAAAAATATATATATATATTCATTCTGTATCCTCCCCCTCCATTCCTCTTACCTTTGGTGAAGGGGGGGCGGGGGGAGGACACAGCCATCCCCGGTGGTGGTAAGTATGTTTCTGGCAGCTAGGAAGCAGCACTCCTGTCCTTCCGCGCGATGCTGTGTGGAGCACACAGCATCGCGCCGGAGGATAGGAGAGCTGCTTCCTAGAGCCCTCCCCCTGTCCTCCCAACACGGAAGCAGAGTAGGCGCCTGCCGTTTTGGGCAGGTAGGTGCCTACTCTGCAGACAGCCAGCGGCCCCCTCTCCTTGTGACTTATGGCCGCGTGCCAACAGAGGGTTCGCCATCACTGCTATAGCTCCACCACCACTAAAGGATGTGGTTTATACAGAGGCTTTTCTGCATTAGCCAAGTCAAACCAGCGATGGTGGCTCTCAGAGAGCAGCACAGAAGCATAAGCCAACACCACGGGTTTCCAGGGACCATCTTTCAGTGTCAAACCATTTAAAGACCGTTTAACACGGAAGAGTGGGATTGCACCAGGTGACTCCAAGCAGTCGTGCCACTAATGAGATTTTTTGGTTATGATGCTTAGTGTTCCTTTAAGGCCCCATTAACTCAAGATATAAGATGGAAAGCACAGTAAGTTGAAGCAGCCCAGGATGTCACAAGAGCACATCTGTATTTTCTTGTATCTCATCCAATATAACTTTTTTTTTCCCCTGCAGCAGTGATCTTAGCTCTATTCCAGACAACCCCCGTTAGGACGTATTTATACATCTTCATAAATTTATGCTTTGAGGATATTTAATTAACAAGCTGCAGTAGTAAAGAAAAAGTTGACCGGCGAACAAAACTACCCAACATAACAGAATGTCCTGTTATTTTTGTAACTGTGCGTGGGTTTTTATAGCATTTGGCAGAGGTAAGAACATTTTATAATTCTAGAAAAAAAATGCACATATAGTACCAGAATAGAAGTCCTATATAATAGGAGTCCTGCTCTTTCTTAAAACCGTGTAAATGCATGGGAGTAACCACGGAAACCAACAGACTTGCTCAGTTCTGTTTGTTTCTATGGTGATTGCTCAGTATTTACATATTTTCATAACTGTCCCAATAGAGCAGCAGAATGCCAAACAAATATATGAAACAAAAGAGGAAAGAATTTTAAAACCAGTGATCCGTCCACTTTATGGCATCTAAATTAAATGAAATTTGCAATAAAGGAAGCATAAACATTAGATGACTCTTTACAGGAAGTGTTTAGGAAAACTTTGCAAGTCACATGCAGGGAGGTGTGACTAGGGCTGTATAAACATAGTGATTTAACTCCTAAATGGCAGAGAAGTGAGAAATGAGACTGCAGGGACATGATCTATACACCAAAACTGCTTCATTAAGCTAAAGTTGTTTTGGTGACTTAGAAACCTAGAATGTGACAGCGGATAAGAAATGTTTGGCCCATCTGGTCTGCCCAGATTGTCCCTTTAATAATAAATAGCCCCCTTTAAAAGCAAAATGGTTTATGCAATTGAGGTGTACTTTAGAACAAGAACAATGTATCCTATTTGTACAGACTGAATGGTGAACACATGTATTGTAGTTTAAAGACACATTACTGTGAGCACTTTGTTGTAAATTGAGACACATCAACAAATGAAGCAAAAAAAATGTCAGTTTAATTTATATACCTTGTTCTTTTATACTGAAGGACCTATGTGGTATTATGTGCCTAGGCATATTAGACTATAGTTATAACAATATGGAGCTCCTAGAAAAGAGGGACAGAGTGACTGTCCCTCCAAAACAGGGACACTTGGGAGGATTGGAATTTTGAAATTTACTGTATCATTCACCTAGCTTTGCCACCCAATCCTTCCAGCACTTTTGCCAAACCTAATCCATGTTTTCTTGGTAATTACTTAATGGGCATGATAAAACAAAAAATAAATTTAAAAAATACTATTTAGGTACATTTTAAATGACACAAAAGGAGGGTTTGAGAAGTTAATACAGAATTTGGGACTCCTCCTTGACTGACTGCTTTTCCTCTTTAAATATTGATACTTTTCATACCTTGCCTAATACTATGAAAAAGTGATTTGTGTCCACTAAAACATGGTGAATCTGGCAATTCTCATCAACCTAATGTTCCAGTAACATTTTGTAATTGTCTCATTTATTGTTAAATCTCCCCCTCTTATAATATTGTAAAGCTCTACGAAAAGCGTTGGCGCTATATAAATAACAATAATAATAATAATAGTACTCGTCACCCATGATCTCAGCTTTCTTCCACAAAGTTATAACACCTCAGATTTTGCTAGAAAGCAGGACATTTTAACCTTTTTGCAATTTTTTTAATTTAAATGTGTGCTATGTTTTAGGTAACGGTTCCCATATATCAATCTGGTGGTAACCTTATTATAGTGTACAGCACTGGAATACCTGTTGGTGCTTAATATAGAATTAATTGTAAGGTGCATACATGTTAGAATATAGTCTTTTATATAACATGTGCGCGGAATATACGTATACACTATGTCTTTCGTATACACACACACACACACACACACACACAACATTCTCCAGTTGTCACAAATGCGACTTTTAAGTGACCCGGTGGCAGGATGCTATAGTCTTTCCCCCAAGGTAATATTACTGAGTTACAAAGCAGCTTGTAATTTTATTGTTATTAAATGATTGGACTTAACTGCTTACAAGCTAATTCAGCGATGGATTCTTTGGCACGGAGTGAATTAACCATTCATGTAGTGAGGAAAGATTAACAGCACGTTTTTTTAATTCGAAACATGTTTTCTGGCAGTTAAAGCAAAAAGTTGTTTTTTGGTTGTTGTTGGATATTTTTTTTTAATTATTATTATTATTTTTTAAAAGCAATCCAAGGTCTTGCACAGTTTTACAGTCCAGACAAAAAAAAAATAGCAACTGTCCACCTTCACTCGATCAGTTAAATTTATGGGACTAATTAGCCTCATTGCCACATGGAGAAGCTTTGAGATTTTTGATGATTAATCTATAAAATCAGCAAGTTGTACTGCAGGATCACAAATCACTAAACAAAATAAGCAAAGGGAATATGTTCCAAATCGTGTACCTTTCTCCAACTCAAACCATAAATAATTAGGACTAATCTTCCAAGCACCTTGTTTTAATTAAAACTTATTTTTGCCCTCATGCTGCAGGGATTAATTGTGTGTTCAGCTGTCCTAAGTTTGCTGCTGTGATTTGCAGCTCTGGTCCAAACCAGCTGCACATTAAAGGGAAGGAACAGTTGTATTTTGGGTGTGGGGAGGCAAGAGCAAATGTGAGAGACATATGCATCCTTAAAGGGATACACGTTTGTATCCTTACATTTCTACGCATTTGTTTTAGTTGAATATATAGATAATGCAGTATATCTTAAATATGCTTACAGTTGACGTTCATGGTGTTTGCTGCACAACATTTGTAATGCACTCACGCCAAACCAGGCAGAGATTGATAGTTAATTATATCTACAGATCTGTATTGTGTGTCCTGTTAGCAGTGCTTTGTGGACACAGCAGGGGTTTTTAGGAGTTGTAGTCCAATTATTATCTTTCTGCTGCAGAAAGTCAACAGCTGAATTATACAGTATTTTCAAAAGGATAAACTAATAAACACTACTGGTTGGGAAAGCCAGGGAGAACAGGTTTATAAAGTCGTAGAAATCGGTGGCAGTGTGTTTGCAGGTATGTCAGAGTTGAGATTCTACTAAAAGCGAAGCGTGAGAGCTAAATGACGACTGATGTCAACAAAGAAAATTTGCAATCACATGCAAAAAGAAGAAAAAATGTAGGGTAATGTGCAAGAAAGAACTTGGCCCTCAGCAAGACAGGCAACAATACAAAAAACATTAAAAAATAGAAAAATAAAGTTGAAAAACCTCTCCCTAATGCTGCACATTTTTTAATTGTGATCCATACATTTGCTTGCATACATACTACAGATCTTCTAGACATTGAAAGTGATTGGAAAGTGAATCTTACCACACACAAAGCTGCGGGGTGACACGTTGAATATGCTTTTACTCTTCAGCGACTCTGGATGGGCACAAGTGGCTTTTACTTTGGACTGCAGCTTTCTGCCAGTAACCCACTGTGGTAGCCACTTAAGATGACAGTCACACAGTAAGCTGTCACTACTGAGGATTCTGTAGGGAGAAAAACAAAACAAAACAAAAAACAGATGTTGTCTGTTGTCTATGCAAACAATCCCAGGTCAGGTTTTTCACAAACGGCCACTTGTTGCCTTTAGATTCACAGATATGAAGGGTGAACAAATGGTTTCTCCATATTGAGAATAGAAGCTATTTTCATGTGCAATACCGCTCCCTTGCAAAGAAGAAGCAAAGTGATCCCATACATGTGATACTTCTATTTGAGCACGAACAGATGAAAGAATTGGTTTATCCCTTAAACGAGATCTGTATACTTGTGTTAACCTATTTTATGTGATGCTGTATTTTCCTTTAAATGTACATTGCAGATTTAGCAGTTGACACAATCCAGTACAGTTCAGGTACAAACAGGGTATCTATATATTTTTTCTATGTTTCCTCCTAGCCAGTACTTTTCTCCACCTCGAAGAAGATATTAAAATGAACATTCCAAGTACCATAACCACAACAGCTAGCTCAGTCATGCTGAGCAGAGACAGTTCTCTTGCAGAGAAGGCTGGATGTGATGTGGGCACCCATTTTAAACTATTTGACAATTTTAAATAACCATAACCACAGTGGAGTGTTCCTTTGTGGATCTCTGACTGACAGGTGCACAAGATTTTTTTTTGATTTTTTTTTAACTTTTCAAAATGATTAACAGAGAGTCAAAATCAATGCACTTAGTTCCAAGAGAAATCATTTTCAGACCATTTTCATTTTCAGACCATAATTTCATGATAAGTGAACTTAATATGCCCTACAAAACATTGGAATCCCTTTTCCTTGGCTACTAAATTTGTACCTTGAGAGACACATAAATACGGGTAAAGTTGGTGAGAAGGCTTTTACAGTCCTTCTGTCTTTTTTAGGGACATATTCAAGCCTCGGCCTAGTGTAACAGGATCCTGCTCCCTCCCCCTTCATAGACTGATATTTTTTAATGTATGTACTAGTGAATGTGTGTTTAGCCATTTGCCTATGTGAGTGCTAATTTTGTGTATTTGAGAGTTTGGGTTTTTTTTCTTTGGTTTTTTTTTTAAGTATGTGCAAAGCTAAGGTGAGAGCGTGACGCAACAAGGCCTAGCGCAGCTTAAAAATTGTATCACTGGACCTACTATCTGAGTAGTGCTGTCACCACAGATAATTTTGTTTATTCATTATGTGATGTACAACTCTGGAAAAGTGAACAAAGCACAGAGGGCGTCTTTTTTCTCGATATAAATGAGAATTAAATCAACACAATACATACAATGATTGGGAGGGAAGATATTTTTATATATTTCCCTCTAGCCTTGAAATGCATTAGGCAATAACCACATCCTACAATGAGGTGCTCGGCCGTATTGTCCAGAAACAGAGGAATAAAAAGAAAACTATGTGGAGTGCAAATTTATAGTCAGAAACCCAGAAAGATTTTAAAAAGGTTAAATGAACTTACAAGTCTTTGAGGGACTTCATTTCCCCAAATGCCTCAGGCTGTACAGACCGAATAGAGTTTTCCCCAAGGTTTCTGAAGGAAAAAAAATGTTTTATTTTATTTTTTTGGTTTTTTTTTTTTTTTAAAGAGAAAATTGTTGCTCTGTCTGCTAAAATTATTACATGTAAATACATTATATTAAAAAAAAAATATATATATATATATATATATTTTTTTTTTTAATCAGAGGTAAGAGTGTAGTTTGGGATTATTTTAGCTCTCCAGAGACAAGGGACTATGAATCTCAAATACATGCTGAGACTTGTAGTTATCCACAGGACAAAAAAAAAAAGCAAACAAAATAATACTAGTTGGAGGAAATGAACCTCTTCATCGGCCTGCATAAAGAGGAAATTTCGCTCTGGCTACTTCTAATGTAAAAAGAAAACTCATGTTGATTCAGCATTCAAGTATAAACCCTGGAGGGAAGATGGAACAGAAAAAAAAGGCTTTTGCTTAACAGTTTCAGTGGCAGACAAGTTTGCACTGACAAACTTAAGCCAAGATTATTGTGTTCAGGGGGAAAAAGGTGTACACATTAAACTTTCGCCTTGGGGGGGGAAAAAAATCTGGAAGAGATTTAACCAGTTTTGTGTCCGGCTGGTAAAAATGAAGATATATACACACACACATATATATATATATATATATATATATATATATATATATATATATATATATATATACACACACATATATATGTTTTATCCTTTGGGTTTTTTTTTCCATTTACAGGGAATAAAATCAGGGCAAATTAGTCAAGTGGTCTTCGTTCGCACCCCAATCAGGAAATAAAATAGGCCCAAAATTTACCATATGTTCAATAACTTTGTTCCTGGCACCAAAAAAAGGCCAGAGTTGAAGCTGACTTATAATTGAGAAGGAAACAGCTGGCCTCTGGAAATGGATGATATTCTCAACTTACAAAGAAGCTATTAAATTGCTAGCAGACCTCTCAACCATCTACTTTTGGCAGCACCTCTACAAGTTCCAGTGCATTCTGGGATACTCACAGGTGCTCCAGAGCCCCTAAGCCTGAGAACGCTTTTTTGGCCACAGACTTGATCTTGTTTCCAAACAGAGTTCTGCAGTTTCCAAACATCAAGGGTCAGATAAACAAAAGAAAGAATCAAAAAAAAAAAAAAAGAACAGAAATTAGTTTGGCAGAAACTGATCGCGTGTCCGATGTAGTGCGGTTAGAAATGTGAACTACAAAGATTAGGTCTTTCCAACTTTCACCTACTGAAATGAGAGATCGTTATCATTCATGCAATTTAACTGATGACAAACTGCAATAGCATGTATTCCAATCTCCTAAGAAAGCAGGTATACATTTTACTTGTAACACATGGTCTACATTGGGTAGACATAATAAGCATATCCTATTGCTGGGTGCCTTCTGTGCATACAAGCTATTAGAGATTGTCACTGATCAAAGTCGTTTAGTAAGATGTGGACCTCCGTCCCATCTTAATAAATTAGAATTGTATGCATTAAAAAAAAAAAAAAAAAAGTTATTTAAAAAAAATAAACCTACACATTTCCTTAACCATTCAATACATAAGATCATGTAAATATTTAGGATATATAGGATGTATAAAAAAAAAAATGTTTTTATGGGGTAAAAGAAAAATCTCAAGCAGCCCTTCTATCCAAACTTGTGATTCCGAACACTCTTGATGTCCATTCTTCACCACACTCCCCAGTATGGAGACAGTGATTTGCTATACATAGCACAACCATCCCTAATAAAAAAAATAATTATAAATTGTTTTGAAAAAGTCTTAAGAAAAAAATGCAATATATATTTAATACTTGCAAACAAGAAATTCATAACGTCCAATTTAATGTATTTTTATTACACTGCACTCTTGCTGGTAGATCCGCTGGTATAATCAGCTATACATATGAATATTTTTAAGGTGCAAGCTTTCTGGACGTCTCAAGCAACTCCCAGCTCTGTCAAAGTACGCTTTAGCAAACAAATCATCTGAAAGCCATGCCCACTAAGATTCTAAAATGTGTATTACTTAAAAAACTTGTACCTGCTTTGATCAGCTTTCTCAACAAGAGCAAAAAAGATGTGTGCGAGATTATTTACAGAGCAAAAAAAATAAAAAAAATAAAATACTTCCAAGCCAGGGAGGACAAAAACAACAAAAAAATGAAAGAAAATTAAAAATGATAGCTGACGCATTTTAGAAAGATTTAAAGACATTTGGCATACTCACAGCTTGCTTAGACTTTCCAGGCCTGTAAAGGCCCCATTGGTGTCCTCTATTGTACCGGAGATGTCGTTATGGTCCAATTCCCTGTGGAGAAGACAAAAGAAGGCTTACAATCCGTTTCTCAGTTCTGGGACCTTCTTTTGATGGAGGAGGGTTAAAAAAAAAAGTTTAGGGAAGGGACTACAAAGAGCTTTCTTTCTCTGACTGCCATGCATCTCTTAAAGTTCCCCATTACTCAGCAGTGGAATTATTCAATGTCTCCTCTTCATTCACTGCCTCCTTTCTTTCTTTCTTAGGTAGTGAACCTTTAACCCACTGAGAGCCAGAAAGGAGATCTACCCCCTTGCGCTTTACACCCCCGCTTATATTTGAAGATCTCCGCACAGCAAGCAGAGATAAATTGAATTTGGTAGACTTTTCTTTAATAATTATAATAGGAGGTGTGAGTCTGAAACGGAAAAAAACATTTGTTGTGGCCAGGGTTGGTCTATAATTTAGAGGACACAAAAGATTTTAAAGGAAAAAAACTAAAAGGACGTGGGATCTCCACACCAGCTGTCTCAATATATACATACATTTTATATATTATATACATACATACGCGCAGCACTTCAAAAAAAAAATTCTGTGCTTTTGACAATACATTATGAAAATATTTTCATAAAATTTTTTTTTGTTTAAATCTTTAAAAAAGTTTTTCTTTCAGAATGATTATTTTTTATACATGTGCCTGCAAGCAGCACAGATTCCGCAACATGGCATCGCAGGTAAATACGTGCGGTCTCATTGTAATATGGGAATTTTCAGAAGGCGTGATCGGATGTTGTATCTTTAAGAAACTTGTTGATACACTGTTGTAGTGAAGTTACAATGAAGCGATTTCCATAAGCAATGCTTTATTTTTTTTTATTTTTTTTATTTTTGTTTGCCATAGGAATAGAAACTACAAGCTTCATTGTTAAGCAGACAATACGGGGGCTTTGGCCTACTCTTCAGTCTATTCACTCATCTTCTCTCCCATGCCAATTTCCTATTCTTTCTGCTTGGCTGCATACAAATGCACGCTGCCTTGTTAATCATAGTTCTGCTAGGTCTTCCAAGCTGACCTCTATTTGAATAGTTCAGTATTTCAGCACTTTTACACCACGTAAAGGCATTTTAACAATAGGGTGTAATTAAAGCGTGCTTGGGTCCTTTTCACCAGGTGCATGAGCCAGTGGGCTTTCTCACTCATTAATTAGAGCTCTCTTGCATCGATTTTTCCATTCATTACTCTCTTAGAAAGAGAATTTGGAATTAACACTCAGGAAACAAAAATCCCCCAAAAAACAAGAGTGAGTGTTTGTGATATTAATTTATAATTTATTTTTAAATACATATATTTTGTTCTGGGAATTCTATTAGAAATAGTGATCTTGCTCAACATTACAGAATTAAAGTAGAAAGTAAAAAAAAAAAGTGTAGTTTTTTTAACATATTTAGAGGAAAATATTTTATAGCTGGATGATAAGGAGAAAAAAAAAAAAGAACTATCAGGGAGTTAGAAAAATGAGTCAGATGGGCAAAATGTTGCACATATGCTATTTTTCTTTTTACTAAAATACATGGATTAGAGAGACACCCTCATAGCAATTTAGCAAAATTACAGATGTTATCCAAACGTATCCGGCATCCATATAAAAGTAGGGATTATTTGCTTCTTTTCCCCCATTCATATATTATGATTATTCCTATGGATCGCAAGTAAACACAGCTTTATCCATGAGTGTTGCTGGGAGGTGCCCCAATCTAATTTTGGCACGTTTCATTGTCAGCCCAGAGTCCACTGTAATACTTAGGGTGAAATAACACCTCCAATTATATGATGCGTGACAGTCAGGGCCGTCGCTACCATAAGGCGGCACAAGCGGCTGCCTTCGGGCGCAAATCTCCGGATGACCACCAGGAGAAAAGCACACAGCTTCCCCCCCACGCTTCTTGTAGCGTGGCCGAGCAGCAGCAGCAGCTCCTCCACAAACCAGCCTTCTTGCATCAAGCCGTGGACTGTGTGGAGGGGGCAGTGATATCAACACGTCATATCCCTGCTCCCCGTGTAGCACACACCGCGGCTGGCGCCTTGCAGGAACTACCGCCCCCTTCCGTATCTACATGATTGGAGCTGCGTGGGAGAGCACAGAGGAGGGGCTGGGAGAGTAGAGCCAGCCCCTAACTCCCAACTACCTCAGCCAGATCTTTACACTGGATTCCAGGAAAGCCACCCTCCTGCACCCAAACGTTAGGAAACAGGAGGGTGGCTATAAAAGTATATATGATGGATGTGTGTGTGTGTGTCTGCCAGTGTGTGACTGTGTGTGCCAGTCAGTGTGTATCTGTATGTCTGTCAGTATGTGTGTAGGTGTTTGTATCTGTGTGTCTCTATGTCACTGTGTGTGTTTGTTTGTATGTATGTCTGTCAGTGTGTCTGTATGTTATCAGTGTGTGTCTTTGTGGGTATCGATGTCTGTCAACACTTACTCTTAATACAATATCTAATTAACCAATAATAAATTGACATGAGGATCGACCTTATGATCTCCAGGAAGATGTTATTGTTAGTAGTAGCAATACCTTTTTTATGCCCTTAAATATATAGCATACGTTATACAAAACTGGCGAAAATTTTGATACTTACAATATACGAAGGCTTTTAAGACCTTTAAAGGCTCCTTCTGCAATATGACTGATGGAATTATGGCCTAGTAATAGAATTTCAAGGGCACCAAGATCTGCCAAACTGCCCTCGTCCAATCTGGTAAGATTATTATAAGACAGAATTCTGGGAGGGGGAAAACCAGAAATCAAATGTCAACTCTCAAAATAGCTGAAGACAAGACACACACACACACTGTACATTTGGTATAGGAGCAAACTCCTATCAAAATAATAGTAACATACAAATAATTGTAAAAAAAAAAAAAAAAATTAGTCAGAATTATTGGGAATTAAAAGTAAATTTCAAATTAAAGACCAAATTAGATGAACTGGTAGCACAGATGACTGCGAGAAGATTTTCGATTTGGCTATTTTGGTCTCAAAACTGAAACTCTGAATTCCCAACAATTTTTACTTTTTTAATTTTAACATATATATAACATAAACTTTATAAAATGTGTTTATCTTCCCAAATCGTAGTCGAAGGTCTTCTGTCTTTTTAAATATCAGAACCTCAAGTTGGCATTGAACCAAACTTGTGTCGGCACTTATGATTAAAGAATCTTGCCAGTACATAAACTGGGTTCTAAGAAAGAAACTATAGTCCTGGTTTACATTTTTATTAAAAGAGGAGAAAAAAATGTCAGTTTGATAAAATAATTTCTTTTGGTTTGCTTCCCCTGATATATTTAACAATCCAAGCACCAAAACCACTACAGGAAGTAGTGGCGACGAACAGTGCTGTCCAGTGTACCCTAGGTAAGATATCAAATTATTTCAAACCACTTTCACTCCTAACAACAGAGTATGGTCCCAGGCCACACCAGGCACCATAACCACTACAGCATGCGGTAGGGCTTACAATGTTTGAAATCTAGCAGCAAGCACTCTCTACCGATCTAGCTCTGCATAAAATTAGTATCATCCCTCTAGATCTCAGAGGTTGAATCTATTCCCTGCTTTTCAATTAGGGGAGCGAAAGAATACTTACAGCTCCTGTAGATTTCGACAGAAGCTCCACCCTCCAGAGTTTATTTGGGATATTGAGTTGTTACTTAGGTGTAGCTGTTGGAGAGACTGAAGTCCATACAGAGATCCGGTGCTCACTTCTTTCAGATTGTTATATTCCAGATGTCTGGAGAGACAAACAACAGTTAGAAAGAATGAAAGAGATTCATCCATAATTCAAAATGTGGACTTTAACCATCCATCATAGAAATATCCCCTGGAGTTAAAAACCATATTGTCATTGTTTACCTAACATTTGTCCACCTGGGGAAGTTCAACATAAGGATTGTGGATCTATACATTAACCTATGACTCACGTGGAGTAAAATGCATTTTAACTAAAAGTAAAATTTCATTTCTAAAAAAAATAAAATAAAATAAAAATAAATTGAATAAAATTGCACATGCCAGTCCAAGGGAACTAATGAAAAGGCTGCATGCAGAAACAGGATTTGGTTAAAGTTATATCATATCACCAGATCAGACTTTCTATACTTTTTACTTCATGTAAATTAACGCCTTAACTTTAATATGCCTTGTGTACTTGTTAAGGGAACATATTCTACACCAGGGTTGCCCAAATGGTAGATCATCAATTGGGCTGAAATTTTACTTTAGATATATAGCTCAAGGTTTGTCAGTCAGTGAAAGAAAATGGTAAAATGGTTGAAGTGTTTTCTTAAAATGTAAAAACCTCTAAGCTCGTTCATTGGCAGTACACTGCGTGCTCACTTATACTCACAAGATCTGCATTCTTGATAGGCCCCAGAACGCCCCATCAGTAAGCTTACTGATATTGTTACGCTGCAATTTTAAAACCTCCAAACTGTCCAGTCCGTGAAAAGTCAGCCCTTCTATTGAACGTATACGGTTTCGATTTAATTCACTGCAGAAAGAAAGAAAAAAAAAATCCAACTTTGTTATAACTCAATTTGCAAGTGAATAGCAAGTACACATTGACACAGAGGGAGAATAAAAGATAGTGTATTGTATCACACAGCATTCTAATCTACCTCCCCATCTACACCTCCACAGGGAAATCAGAACTTGTGAAGAATCAAAGACTTTTTAAGAAGTACAAGACAGAGCTAAAAACAAGTCTTGTTCTCTTTGACTTGCCTTTTTGAATTGGTGGAAAAATGATCCTTGCTTGGCTAAACACAATCTCTGACCGCACCAGTTGAAAACATGACATTCGGATTATTAAATGGGTCTCCTGGGCAAATTTGGCTACCAGTACATTGACATAATTAGAAGCATGAGAGCACCCGATGTGGAAACAGCCCAGCTATTTATTTATTATGTTATTTAACCTTTACAAAGCATTAAAAATCCTCCTAACACCTAACATTATAATATTTAAATGCTACTTTTTAAGCATGGCAATTGTAAGCACACACCTGAAATTTATTATACAATATATTTATTCCTAATAGGTTGTTCAGTTTAACTTAAATGGATACTATAGTCACCAAAACAACTTCAACTAACTGAAGCTGTTTTGGTGTATAGATCATGCCACTGTAGTCTCACTGCTTAATTATCTGCCATTTAGGAGTTAAATCACTTTGTTTATGCAGCCATTGTCACACCGCCCTGCAAGTAGCCTGCACATGCTTCCTAAACACTTCCTATAAAGTGAAATTTAATGTTTACGCTTCCTTTATTGCAAATTCTGTTTAATTTATTTCCAGCATTGTTAATAGCTTGCCATACCTTGCATGAATCTACAGTTACAGGGGAGGAGAAACTTCTAAAGTAAGTTAAAATCTGATTGAAAATGAAACCATTTTTATTCAATGCAGGCTGTGTGAGTCACAGCTAGGGCAGGTTTGACAAGGGCTGCATAAACAGAAACAAAAGTGATTCAGCATCTAAATGGCACATAATTGAGCAGTGAAATACACAAATACTGTTTCATTAAGCAAAGACTCACTGGCAACGGATGTATAGAGCTTCTCAGTGCTTGCATTTTTCTCCCCATCTCCCAATATTGCTCTGGGTTTTTGTTTTGTTTTAAATAAAATTTACCAACCTACTCCCTCACCACAGCCTTCGCCTACTCAGATTGCGAGTATGCACTCTGAGCCAGCATAACAGTCCACTCACAAGCCATTCTTCTATGAGGGCCTGTGATTGGACCATACAAAGCCCTGACTGACTCCATGAAACAACGGTGGACAGTGGCAGCTGCCACCGGGCCCAGACACATGGAGGGGCTGGGGGGGGGAAGGGCAATTTTCGCACCGGGACACCGTGGCTTCTAGTTATGCCTCTGACAGTGGACATCTTCAAGCGTGTTAAAACCCCCATAGGAAAGCATTGATTCAGTTATCTTCTCTTGGAAAGGCCTAAAGTGCACGCTGCACTTGCCGTGCATGCAGATTAGGTTCCCCCGGTTGGCTGACATTGTCAGACGGGGAGCCTGGTCCAGCGCACTGGACACAGGAAAGTGTTTAAAGGGTTATTTAACCCTTAGCTCCTTTAATGGTACACTCCACTGCCCAAATAAAAATAACCCAGATTTTAAAAAAAGCATAATTAAGTGCATTCATGTTTTCACCTGAGGTATATCTAAAAACAGCTTGCAAAAGCTGCAGTTTTCTTGTTTGCATCCTTTAAAAGCCCTTTATCCCCAGCTCAGACTTTCTGTGGCTGTCCAATCACAGACTTTCCCATGCAGCTCAATGAGAAGGAAATAACAGGACCTCTTGTCTAACCAGCAATGGAGACTCATCCATAGGGGCACTTGGGGCAGCACTCCACCAGCTTTTATGCGTACAAAATATTTATTTGCAGTAGTTTAGAAACGCTAAGATTTTTTTTTTTTGGAGGGGAGGATGGTAAGCCAAGAAATATGGGAAAAGGTTAGTATCTCTTTACTTATATAATAGATTTCAGTTCTGCAGGGCCACTTCCCACTTATTGGTAGATGCTTGGAGAAGCTTACTTCAGAGCATCTAGGTTAGCGGTAGGAAACCTTTGGCACTCCAGATGTTGTGGACTGCATCTCCCAGAATGCTATTATAGCCGTAATACTGGCAAAGCATCAAGAGAAATGCAGTCTGCAACATCTGGAGTAACGAAGGTTGTCTACCCATGATCTAGGCAATGGGGTTGGTTTGAAATTTGCCCTGTTTCAGTAGGTTTTGCACATGACTAGTGCCCTTTAAGAAAGCATTTTCAGGCATTTCCATGGCTATTCAAAAGGCACAATAGTCATAACAATATTCACACTGTTTTTTTGTTGCTATGAATTCATATGTAGGAATCCTTGCTTTAATTTATTACAGAACAAGATACGATTATAATAATTTTAATGCATATACAGTTTTAATAAGGATATTGAATGCATTTTGTGCATAAAATATTTGTAACATATACAGTATCTCGCAAAAGTGAGAACACCTCTCACATTTTTGTAAATATTTTATTATAGCTTTTCATGTGACAACACTGAAGAAATGACACTCTGCTACAATGTAAAGTAGTAAGTGTACAGTCTGTATAACAGTGTACATTTGCTGTTTCCTCAAAATAACAACACACAGTCATTAATGTCTAAACCGTTGACAACAAAAGTGAGTACACCCCTAAGTAGAAATGTCCAAATTGGGCCCAAAGTATCAATATTTTGTGTGGCCCCATTGTTTTCCAGCAGTGCCTTAACCCTCATGGGCATGGAGTTCACCAGAGCGTCACATGTTGCCACTGGAGTCCTCTTCTACTCCTCAATGATGACATCACAGAGCTGGTGGATGTTAGAGACCTTGTTGGAGGATGCCCCAGAGATGCTCAATAGGGATTAGGTCTGGAGACATACTGGGCCAGTCCATCACCTTTCTTTAGCAAGGCAGTGGTCGGCTTGGAGCTGTGTGTGGGGTTGTTATGTTGGAATACTGCCCTGCGGCCCAGTCTCTGGAGAGGGGATCATGCTCTGCTTCAGTATGTCACAGTACATGTTGGCATTTGTGGTTCCCTCAATGAACTGTAGCTCCCCAGTGCCAGCAGCACTCATGCGGGCCCAGTCCATGACACTCCCACCACCATGCTTGACTGTAGGCAAGACACACTTGTCTTTGTACTCCTTACCTGGATGCCAATGGTTTAGACATTAATGGCTGTGTGTTGAGTTATTTAGAGGGGACAGCAAATGTACACATGAAAAGATATATTTACAAAAATGTGAGGGGTGTACTCACTTTTGTGAGATACTGTATGTATTTAAAGTCCCTTTAAAATTACACTTGGTTACTTACAGTTGCGTTAGTCTGGGCAGTTTAAAGACTCGAAGTGGAAGGTGGGAGATTCTGTTTTTGCTTAGGCGAAGGGTGAGTAGAGACCTTGACAAATTTTTGAAGGATTCAGACTCCAGACTGTTCACTCTATTGCTCCCTAGATTGCTGTAAAGAATTATAGACACAATTCGATCAAATAAATTGACCATTTTTTATCTTCATTTCTTAGACAACATTAATAATCATTTTGACCATATACAAGTTGCACTGAGTTTTACTAAAATTGTGCTTCTGGGAATATAATTTGCGTCTTATTAACCCAGCATGTCTCTACACTTACATGTAACCCCAAGTCAAATTTGCATTTACAGATTGCCCCAGCATTTCAAACTTTGATTTATACTGATTAGAATTCAACTTTACGAATACAGTACAAATTTAGGGAAAAAAGGGACAGCTATTTCAAAATGTTTAATGAAGATGGGATTAGCACTGCCTGAACGGATTCAAAGACTGGGTGGCCATGAAGCTGTGAGCCGATACGGCCAATTATAAGCTTTTAATGTAAACTGTGTCGCTATGCTCAAGTACAGCCAGTGTGCCCTTTAAGCAGGCTATGATCTGTTTAGCAAAACAATAGATAAGAAAGAAGTCCTTATAGGACCACACTCTTCAGCATGTACAGGAACAAATACGGTATGTTTGTATGTAATTATATTCCTAACCTTTTCAGTGATGGAGTGCTCACAAAAAAAGTGCTCAGAGGGAACATTTCTCACTGATCAAAATTGAAAGTGTCCCGTTTGTCAACATATAATCCAAAACTATGCTACAGTAGAAGCTTGGCTTTAACCCTCAAAAAAAAAATAATGATAACTGCCTTTGATATGTAAATTAAGACAACTGAATGCACTCACGGTATGAAGTCTAAGTGAATTTAATAGAATTTACATTTTTTTAAATCAACACTACGACCCAACTGGGTTGAAACAGTTGGGTTTATATCCAGGCCTGTCAGGATGTAAAATAATTTGCAGAACCCCTTGCAATAAAGCGGTTGATAGATGTGGTGTTGTAGGGAAAGTTTGGTGCAATAGAAAAAACAAACTTACAGCTCCTTTATTCGAAGTCCTGGGGGAAAAGTGCCACTGTGGATCTCGGTTATCTCGTTGAAACTTAAGTCCAATATTTCGAGTGCAACATATTGCATCATTTGACTCGCCTCAATACTGCGGATCTTATTGTGATGTCTGCAAGAGGAACGGATGAATATGTAAAGTAAATAACACAATTTATCCAATGAATGCAGATGGACACAGCTTTTATTTTTAATTTAAACCAATCGATACATACCAGGATTCAACGCTATCAATTGTAATGGCAAGATACATAAAATGGATTGATATTTGTTTTTAAGTATTTAGCATTACAAAACTAGCAATTAGAGAAGTTGTATTTCAATATATGCCGTATTCAAAAGAAATAGTTTCTAAATGTATGCTTTTCTTTCTGTTAAAATGTTAATTGGATTACCTTGGTTTGACATTTCATTGATGATGGAGTAAGCAAACATTCAGAACAGTGAGAATAAGGAAGAAGGCTTAGTTGCTGAAAGTCAACTAATATTCCTTTTGATCAGTAGATATAAATATCCATGATATAAAATAATCAAATTTACAAATTAACCATATTTACTCACTTTTTAATACGACAAAAACATAACCAATTTGCTATATCGATTACACGATTTTGTTCTCTAAGAAACGGGTGATCAAAGTGTGTTTATTTCTATATCATGCTTTCAATGTTGAAGTTAATTAAAATACATATATTTTGCACAATGTTCATGATGAGTTAGTGTTACAATGAATAGTTAGAATAGTTTTCAGTATTTATTCTATTTATTAATGAACTAAACATTGCTACTGGTTTAAATTGAACGCGTCCTTTCAAAATTTAGATTTATAAAAAGCTCTTAATCTTCATCTCTCATAGTTTATCTCTGTATTCCATGCTAGTCACAGGCGTCCGCTTCCTATTGGCCGTTAAAAGTGTAGCAGCATGCTACCATCACCACGCGAGTCGGATAAAAGTACAGTCTGTTCAAAATGGAGACTTGTCAAGCATGCGCAGTGGTGAGATCTTCCTAGGCTGTCAAATCTACAGTTTCACATATTCCAACGTAAAACTCTGGGAGTATGCAGTGTCTAGAAGAATAAAACTAGAATGTTCCTTGAATTGACTCATAAGAGTGAATTACAAGTAAAACAAATATAGCCAAAACCTAAATGGGTGAAAGAGTTGAACTGTCCGTAACGGACAATAGACTGAAAAACAAAAATACTCCTACCAGCAATAATTACAAGATAGGACTGTTATATCTGCAACCTCTAGCTGTTACGCTCTACAAATAGTTTTATTCTCCACCATGCATAAAGCATTATGGGAGCTCTGGTGGAAATGTTCATGTGCGTATGTATACAATATTTATAACCACTAAACCACATTAACCCAAGATTAAAACAAACATTAAGTACTTTGTTCGATTTTGGGTTTTTTCCAGCAACACTTTAATTTCTTTTTAAATATTTAGAGAACCTTTTAATTTGACTTTGAAAACACTGATATATCCATGATTACTTTGATTCACCTGTTGCAAAATTCCCATGAGCCCGATTGCTATTTTATGCTTTGTACACCATATATGCTTGGCAGATATCTGCAAGCATGGAGGATTAGAGTGTTGTTGAATTTAAGGAACAATGTGACCCTCTGGGGTTATTCTATTTTATTTTTTATTTTTCTCTCGAATGGAAGCCAGTATTTTTGTATCAGCAGACTGCTTCTCCAAGAAAAGCTGCTGACTCAGAGCATCCCGGGGGAAACTGCATGATTCTCAGGCCCGCTGCAGATGTTCTGTTTGTTCAGGTGGGAATCAGATCCAAAAACAAGGACAGGCCAATGGCAGGATGCATGAACCCATGAGGCCAGAGGCAGCAATACTTTGAGTCACGCAATTATCTCAAATACTTATCCCTTCCCCCTACCCCCTTTAACATGAAGATTATTAAAAAGGCAACTATACCTAAATGTAAATATCTCTTTAAATAAAACATCCACATTTAGTAAAGCAGGTAATTTCTGTTCCAGAAAGAAAAATAAATAAATAGCTGGAATATTTCAATTCAAAGCTGAATTCTCATTGGCTTGATTTCTTTGTAAGCCAAACAAGATATAGATTTTAGAATTCTAATAGTAAAAAGTATAAAATAGTTGAAAGTTTATTTTTTGCTATAAAATGTAGACTTCCCACAGGATAAAGTTTGAGAAAGAGACACGATCAATCACTTTGCAATATATATTTTATTGTAAATCTTTAAAATGCTCATTTGCATTAAGGTAGACATATATTATTGTCCGTTTATTAACGGCTGAATAAAATTTTGTCCCACATAACACATAAGTTGTATATAATAAAATGATGTAATACACATATTATAATACACACTTTCACACATTGTACAGAGAATGTTTTAGTCATGAAAATGTATATTTTTAAAATTAAATCTGATCCTTACATTTTTCATTGTTATATATATATATATATATTTGTATAATATTTTTAATATAACTGAGTTTGTAGAATGGACATATGTTCCAACTAGGGTATTGTGTTTTCACCAAAGTCTGATGGATTCACATAAACTGCTCTTAAATATTTTCTGCTGAGTAAATACAAGACCGTTTTACTTCACATTAGATTGTGATTGCGGTATCCAACATATCTGTAAACAATTGGGACGTAATGTTGTATTACCGCAAGCCTTTCATGGTCAAATAAAACATCAAAAGCAGACCGTAGAATGAAAGTAACAGGAAGCAAACATTTACACTCTGCTCAAATGAAGAATTCTAATGTTGCATGGTCTTTGAAGACTTGGGCAACCTGCAACAATGGTCAGGATAGAGATTACGAAGCTTATGTTAGTAGGAACTGTAAATATCTTCCTTCCTGCTCTCGTCCATAAAACCAGAAATGATAGCAAATGTGATCCATAAGCAGTGCAAGAGTAGAAGCAAATTACGGTGAATGCTTTATAACAGGCCTTTAGCTTAGAAAGAACACTATTTATCTAAATTGTTTTGACAATCTTCACTTTGATAAAAGAAAATCACCACAGTCAACAAGTTCACATTCACCCATTGTACCAATACATATTCAATAGCAAATACCTCCTTAGATTTTCCTGATGGAAAAAAAAAAAATCATATATAAAGAACTGCCATGCTAGCCAAGAAAACATGGCAGTCACAACTGAAACCCAAAAGGGTAAAGGAGAGGGGGGAGTGGGGGAAGTGTGTGGTTGTGGGTGTGAGCGGGAGAAGGAGGTGAGGAATATCATCTCCTGCTCATGTTGGAACCCTAGACATATATGTGAGCCAGGGCATCCATCTGGTGGAATACTGTTCTGATATATTGTAAAGGTCAACTCTAATATGGTCTCCATATAATACATGTGGTTGACTTTGGCCTCTTGGCCTGCCACAGCTGGAGAGGTGGGTACAGCTCTCGGCTTCCAAAATAACAGGATTTTTTGTAGGAGTAGAGCGACAAAGAGGAATGGTGTAACCGCATAAATTCAGGTGTCAACGAGGGGATCTCACCTATTATCTTGGCAAGCTCTCCATATACCATGTTTCAAAAATATTAAATCTGTGGACAACTTTGCCAAATAGTGAGAGTAAACCAATCCCACTCCAGCATCGCCAGCAAACATTAAATTTAAATTTATGGGAAATCTTCTCTCAAGTGGCTGACCTAGAACTGGTCCTAGATCCTGTATTTCTGTCCACTAATGTGACACTAGAGCACTGTGTCTCTATTGCTATTCTATGGAAATAGTTAATGTTAGGCTTCATAGCCAATGCTCCAAAAATATTGAATCAGAACTCCTGCCTGCAATCCAGGATTTTCAATTTGGTACTCCATTTCTGAAGATACCAAAGAAAACTCCTCAATCGTGGCTAATATGCAAAAATTCCCAGCAACATCTCAACTTCCCAAAATTGAGAAAGCATATTAGATGTCTACAACCATCAGACTGGACATTGTTTCTTTCTCTAAAGTCTCAAAGTAATTTGAGTGAATATTTGCAGTACAGGGAAAAGGCGTTTCCACTCACTAAGTAATAACAGACATGTTTAAAGTTAGTCGTCTAGAAATTACAAAGAAAAAAAAAATATACAGTATATGTGAGATTATACAATTAAATATGGGTAACTGGGCAGCCAATGGCAGATGAGATTAACGTTCCAGAGACGTGATCTCCAAGCAAACCTTCAAGGCACACAAATGGTCCATGTTTTGTTAGTACCCTAAATGAACAGAACTATAAAATGCATAACTCATGTACTGTTGAGGTTTCTGAGAACTGCTTTCATTTATCTGCAAAAACATTTAATAAGAATGCAGATTTTGATACATTTCAAATCTGCCCTGCAGAGTATGTGTTGATGGCTTAATGTAGAAAACGCTTGCTGATGTGGGCCAAACAAATTTGGTTGGGACAGCTAAAGAGCCAAATGTTAGCCACCACTCTGCATTTAGCTGCCAAAAATTAGCTGTCACTGGTACAAATGCAATATGGGTTTCTCCTTCACCAGACAATCAGTTTGAGGGGAGTCAAAGCCAAAACCGTTCCTAACGTTCCCAACAAACATTCTCTCCAGAGCTCTTCAAAGAGCTTTAACCCCCATCACGTTAACTACAGGCCTGATAAATCAAAATATGGCGTTTATATTTAATAGTGATCATCCTCCTTGTTGGACATTTTTTTTTTTTTTTTTAATCTATGAATTAATACAAACAAGCAAACACACAGTTAAAAAAATGCCTGAGTACTCATCTACTGGGCTTTTACAGTAATACATTATTGCCCTTTGAATAAAGGCTCTTTTCTTTTATTAGCCTTCAATTAATAAAAACAGGATCATAAACCGATTGGATCAGAGATTTACAAGGATTATGATGTTATACTTTGCAATGATCTGTAGACGTTGAAGCGCTATACAGAAAATAATTATAAAGTTACGAGCTGAGTGATTTATTTTACAACAGCATAAAAACTAAGCAATATTTGCCTTCTCTTCATGCCAGAGTCTGTAAGTCATTAAATAGTGCTTGAAAATTGCTTTTTAACTGTGTAATTGAACAGTCTCAATCAAGTGAAAATAAATTCACCTTTAGCACCTTTGCAGTTTCATAATGACATCGAAGTTTGAAATTCATCCAACTTTCTTGCAACGATTAAAGAATTCCCTCTATTATTTGTTTTTACTGGTATTTTCCAGGAAAAAACTTCTCTGTCAAGATGAAACAGTTAAAAGTATTTAGCAACTTCAAATCCCACGGAACTTGACGTTTAGATTTGTTTTGACCTGAAATGGAAAAATGTTTTTGATGCCCACGGGGTTAGTGGGATGGAATATATATATATATATATATATATATATATATATATATATATATATATATATATATATATATATATATATATATATATATATATATATATAAAAATATTAGTATGCTAAGAAATTGTGAATTCTTCCATGCAATCATGGAATCCAGAAATTAAGCTGGGGAAAAACTAGGGCTCGTTCTTGATTTAATTTATTTTTATATCCATGATCATCTTCTACTTTAAATGGGGTGTACAAGATACAAATTATCAAAACTAAAAACAGACCCACTTGACCATCTGTCAAAACAGAGTAGTTTTCTGTTTGCTAAAACATAGTTTATTATAGTAAACAATACTACTGTAAGTGCATAATATATATCTAAATAATTGGAGATAGATAGATAGATAGATAGATAGATAATCTGCTGTTGAACCAAGTAAATGTGCATTGCCCATTTGAATCCGTTTTACTTTTAATTAGAAAATGTTATCATGACTGACAATTACCTTGGTCCCCTCAGTTACCGTCATTTTCCAATGTGGGCAATGAAGACATTTCTACTTCCACATTACTGATGACAATTCCGCCCTTCTTTTAAAGGAACTCATTGGCTCAGAGCATCACTCGATGCTCTCACCCAATTAATTTTTTGTCCAAACAGGGATGAAACAGAGATCTATTGTGGAAGAGAAACGTGTGCTTTCTATATATTAGCAATGGAGGCCGTATTGGAGGCTCCGGGGCACCAAGTAATATGTCAAAACATTCTAAAATGATTTGACTTATTGTGAAAAATGACTTAAAAGTCATTATTGCAGCTTATTTCCTTAAAATTATTATTATTATTGTTTTTTTTTCTGTGGGTGTTTAGTACAAATTCCATGAAACTATATTTATCAAGGCAAAGCAGGTGTACTAGAATAAATGTTTAGACTTTTTGAAACTGCCCGAGCATAGCAGCAGTTTTGCCTTCGTACCTCCCAACATTTCAAATAGACAAAGAGGAACACGTTCATTTTTGGGGTGTGTGTAAGTAGCCAGGTACGGGGCTGTTCTGAGAAATTTTAGTGCACTTACCAATAACAATTTATGTAACTAAAATGTAATTTAGAACAAGAACAATGTATTATATTTACACTGATTGTTAAAACATTTATTGTAGTGTAAAATTACATTACTGTGAGTATTTTTGCTGTGAAGCTCTGTTATACACTCACACACCAACAACATGGAGCACCTATAAAAGAGGGACAGATGGGGTTTGGGACCAAAATAGTAAATGTACCTTCTAAATATGGACACTTGGGAGGTATGTGACTTGAATTCTATATAGTCCATAGTTTATAAACTGTATGCATACAAAATACTGTGACTTATTTATGGAAGAAAACTTTTTCAAGGTTTTCAGATTAACGTACAAATAGAGAACTGCAGGTTTTGTGAAATCATCATGTAATTTTTTTTTGTTTTGTTTTTTGTTAATGCCCCACATGATTCTTATTATCAGGCAGATGATACAAAAATACTATTTATCCATACCACCAAACGCTATAGTTACACCACAGACACCCATACTGGGAGGCAGATGTATACCGCACAGCATGCCACAAGCCGCATACTCATACTATGTCTTACCGACCCCCCACCCCCGCTGGCGGTCACACAAGGACCACGCTAATACACCCACATGGAATATCAGTTCGGGGCAAAACTCTCTAGGGCAGATACATAGACTGCAACACTACACGCTACTCATACCCACAGAGGGCACAAAGATGTTACCACTACTGTTGCTTACAAAGTTAAATGCATTATAAAAAGTGCAATGTTATTAAATGCCACAGTTGTTCTTAAATGTCTGATAAAACTGCGAGCAATTGCTGTTGTGGCTATGTTTGCAACGATGTTATTTCTATGCACACAAAAATAAAGAATAAAAAAAAAAAAAAAATACTCTTTATCCAATAATTTAGATAGTCACTTTGAAGGCACATGACTATCTCTACAACCAAACGCAGAAAGGTTCATGAAATGCAGTATAACCATATCAGCAGTTTGACTCAAGCCAGGGGTACCTCAGGCGCCAAACTTCTGGCTATCTCACTTGCAACATTGCAGGTAGGTACAAATATCTTAAGAACTGCAGACCCCACTGTGAAATGTAGTGTAGTGCATATGGTGCAGTGTCTACGGTTGCCAACCCCAGTGTCTTTTGGCAAACAGTACGAGTTGATACACAAAATCTGGGGTGCTCTGCGTGTAACTAACCTGGTCCCTCTACTGTATCTCAAACTGTGTGGAAGGTCTAGTTCTCACAATGTTACCAACGCTGTCTAACTCAGTACGGCAGTAAAAGGCTGTGAGCACTGGTGCAACCCAGTTTGACAAAAAGTAAATAACACATACATACAAACAAACAAAAAACAGATTCATTGCAACGAGCTGTAGTAGTTATTTAGTAGTTAGTGTATAGACAAACCATTTAAAAAATAACTAATAGAAAAGTAACTTCCAAACCATGTCCACATGTTATATACACATTTTATTATATATTAAGACATGTTTTTTTCACTTGAGGGTTGTGGGTTTTTTTAGTTTTTTTTTTATAAATAGGGTAGTACAAAGAGATCCAAATTCTGTATTTTTTGCTATGACAATTTCAGCATGTTTTTTTAAAACCGGTAGAGACAGGCACGTTCAAGGGTAAACGACAACATATATGTATTCGACACCAGCTGTATCAATTGTAAAGAACGCAAACTTTGATATCAAGTTTTGAGGTCATGTGACTTAGCCAAAGGGAATCCAAAATGTTTAGTAATATCAATCAGATGCATTCTATGGAATTTCAAAGTGAATCACAGCTCAATAATTCAAAACAGCTTGTGAATCGCATATACCAAATACGGCAATAGAGTATTTTGAAAATACCATCATTATTACTGTGATTAAGTGCCAGATCCATAATTGCAACCAAATGTGCCGCATGTAAGCAATTCAACTGAGTGCTATCCTTGATTAAACTAGTTTGTTTTCTAATGAGTAACATGAGGTAAAATACTCTGTTACTGATGGTTATATACGCCGGAGCATTTGGATGGACTAAAGTGACATATTTTCAACATTAACAAACTATTACTTTAAGGCAGTGTGGGAATTAATGAGATTAGGTCAATGATTTAGACCCAATTCAGCTGTGCCTACAGCCATCATAATCTCTGGCAAGCAGAAAATGCAGAATTATTATAAAATCAAAACAAAACAAAAACAATGTAGTGGCAGACGTACAAGGATGGATAATGGCTCAATGTAAAAACAAACAAAAAAATAATAATAAAGAAATTGGCCATGTGTAAAACAGATGTAGAGGGTTCACATACGGTATTATTCAGTTTTAATCTGACAATGCCATAGGCTGTTTTTAAAGTCGAGGGCATAGAGTCAGATAAAATGTAAAACAGTTCACATATATTATATGTGTAGGTCTATATACTACAGCAGAATGTTAAGGATCTGCGAAAGGACATTTAAACACACAAACTCACAAAACCAACTTGGGAGAAACAATTTCTTTTGTGCTTCATTTTTTGCATACATTTTGTAAACAGGTTCCTGACCTTTAAGATTATAAACTAAAATACAACGGGTTATAGGCTCATAACGCTATAGGCGCAAGGTACTGAAACTGCTGGCAACATATTTCTACAGAGTTAAATCAATTCTTCTCACAAGTGAAACGTAGATTTTACATGCAGTTTTTTTTAATTGGTAGATGAGTGTGCAACACGCAAACACATTTCAGAGTGCTTAAAGAACTGTGAATTACAAATGAGAGTTCAGCAATGGAAAGATTCCAGTGAAGACTTCAAGGACTATTGAATAGACCTCCCAAAACCTCTCTGAATTACCATGGGATCCTTAGAAATGTTGCTCTCAATTCAGAAGCCTCTGACAAAGAGAACTTGAATTCCACAGAGCATATGTTCTCAAAAGTGTTTTTCAGACATGCAGCAGGACCTCAGAGTAACTTCACAGGTGGCTCGTTAATTGGCAAAGATAGATCTGCCAACATCTAACACACTAATTGATCAAGTGTGTTCATGTGAGAAGATCCTGCACTGTGGTGGGTCTCAAGATTCTTACTAGTAGAGCCGATGTAGGAGGATAACAGCTTGTCTTGAAAAGTTATCATTTAGGGCTTTCCACAGAGTAGCCATTAAAGGACCAGTAAAATATGCATACACTACAGTGGCATATTACGGAAATCCATACACAATTCAAAGATATACGACACAAAAAAGGGACTACATTGTCGTATACATGCTTTTGGACAAAAAACTATGAGAAATTTAAGGAACCTACCAAGCGCCATAGCCAATACAGCACACTTTAGTGGTTATGGTGCCTGTAGTGACCCCCTTCCCCATCCTCCCCCAAGTGCTAATGCTTCTTGCTTGGTGTCGCTAGGAGTTGCTCCTAGACTCCTCGGAGCCAGAATTTTCATTAGCTCACCTGAGCCAAGCTCTACCATGCATGGACAGCCTAGTGGCTGACAGCATCAGTCGGTGCACGGCCAGGCTTAGCTCAGTGAAGGAAGCTTCCGACTGTGAGGAGGCTGAGAGTGGTAACTGGCAGACCCCAGATACAAAGTCAAACCATAAGAAAATGCTTTGGCTACTTACACTGGAGGGCGATGGAGAGTTGCAACGGCACTCCTGACACAATAATCACAACAGCACCCTGTGTTCCTTTAGTTCACAACATAGTTACAGAAAGTCAAAGAAACTACACACAGTAGTGACAACCTTACTATATGAATGCTTAGGTCCTCTCCTTCTAATGCAGGATGTTTTGGAGTTCAGATCACTCAGTGCTGTCATTAACTGAGCTGTCTACATATATATTCAATAAGGAAGTATTTTTCTGGAATGAGGGAGCATGGCTAATGAGGCAGGTTTACGGTGCAGCATTCTACAAAATAATTATTTTTTTGTGTGAAAATACTATAAATATTTGGGCATGCATATTAATGAGGACAAAGTCTAGCAATTGCATTAATGTTGTATTGGTGCTCGGATTGTCTCAGAGTAAATGTTCAAGTTGTAAGTGGCTTTTTAAATTAATAAAATATTATTTATAAATTATCGGTACATGTGAGGGTTTCTTTGTGTGAAAGTATTGCAAATGCATGTTTGTGTCCGTTTACAATATTAGTGTAGCATGTGTGCAGTGTCTATGTGTATTCGTTTCACTGACACTAAATGTCTGTTTTGTGTACAGTGCCTGTCTATGTGTATATTAGGGTCTCTGTCTGTGTACACTGCTTGTATGCTTATATGTAAGAAAATGTGTGTCAGTGTGTATTTTGTGAAATATATAAAATCACCCTGCTTTTATCTGAACTAGAAACATGGCTGTCTTGAATAAATAATATTTCAAATTTCCTTCCCTTTATGGAAAACTATTTATGTTTACAATTATCCCTCTGTGACTGCGCTAGTTAATAGTATAAAGCACAATATGGAGATCAGAATCTTACTCTGTTTTTGTTTTGTACTGAATGTATTATTAATCAGTGGACGTACTCAGTTTAAAGATATTTCTCCAGTTCAATTGTAATGCTCTGTCTATATCCCACTGCCAGTACGGCATATAAATCAACCTGATCTTGATAGTCTATTGGTTTAATTACAGTTAAATGCAAATTGATCTTTACATTAATTAGCCTGTAAAAGAGATTGATTTTTAAATAGAGTTTTATACTCTGTGTAGCAGCAAAGTACTCTCATTGATTTTGTTTCAGCAGTAAATACATGGCTAGACGCAGTGTATCCCTTTGTGAACTGCCTAATCCCGTTTTCCACAAATTCTAGCAAAATATCTCCTTCTGTTTCTTTTCTCGAGGCATAATTATAACACTACAGGAGGTGTGTACACAACGAAATACCTACCTCTCATGTGCTGCACTTTGAAACTAAAATCTATGTCCCTCTTTTTCTAGAGGCTTGGTATATTTTGTGTGTATAAGCGTATCACAGCTTTCTCACATAGAAAACACATAATGTATGGTGGTGTATACAGGTGCATTGTGGAGTTCCATAGCAATAGCATTCACAGTAAGATGTGTTGTGTATGATTGTATCACATGCATTCTCCCAAAAGGGGCATTCTAAGCACCATCACCATGACAGCACACTGTAGTGGCTATAGTGCCATGATTACCAAGGCACCATACAACAGTACGTCATCAAACTATTTATCAATGGCTTGTCTGATGCCAATAGTACTTTTTAAAGTGGAAGTTAATAATTGCCCCATTAGCAAATTCAATTGTGTGCAAGTTTGGACATTACTGGATGAGAATGTAAGCCAAATATAACAATTTGACACTGTACCATGGGGAATTCCTAACGGACTAACTATACCTTTAAGTTTTGTGTTTTTAGTGAATATACTCACAGAGCTCTGCAGCAATAAAATCCACTGAATTGTACAGTGTGTATGAGAATATTGTATGATAATGTATATATATACATTCATACATATATACTGGCTCTGCATCTCTTTCTGAGTTGTGTTGCAAAGCTGATGTGCACAGCAAACAAACTCAGAGGAATTCATGTATAAGGTGGAATAATGAGGCAAATGTGAAGTTTCTTATGGCTTGACTGGTGTGTGCAGATGTTTGTTTAACAACATATTGAATATATATTTATATACACACATATATACTCACCAAAAGTATAAATACATATTTACCATTTACTGAACATACATATAATCATTTGCATATTTACTGCGATAGTTACCAGCTTAATTACACACTTGATGACCAAAGACATGACTTGTGTTATGGTATACTTAGATTTGTCTAGCTTCTTACATATTAAGGAATTAAAAGTATATGGATTCATTTACACCCTGAGAATAATTAAATGCACAAAGGATTAAATAAGTATTTTTTTTAAAGACATACACTAAGCAACAAAACTACTACATCTACACAGGGCCGCCTCAGAAATTTTGGGGCCCCTAACTCAGCTCAAGGTCTGGGCCCCGTGGGGCACACCTCTAAATCCCACCCACAGGAATACACACACACAGACACAAACACACACTAATACAAAAGGACACAGATACACACACACTGAAACAGACATACACGCATATAGGCATACATACTGACACACACATACTGAGACATACACACATATACAGACACACAGGCATACAGTTTGACAGACCGACACATACTTACATACATACAGACACACATGCATGAGGACATACAGACACACACAATGACATACAGACATACATGCATACAGACACTGACATCCATGCATATATACAGACATCCATGCACACAAGTTCATACTGACACACACACACACAATTTTTCAGCCACCCTCCTGTTTCTAACCTTTTCTTTGCAGGAGGGTGGCTGGGGCTGATAGGAGTCGGCTGGCTCTCCCTCTTCACAGCCTGGCTGGCGGTACTCCCGCGCAGAGTGAGCTGGGAGGAAGTTACCACTTTTTTTTTTTTTTTAAACGGGCCCATTCGCGCTATTACACGGCCACATCGCTGACCGGGCCCCTGAAGATATATGGCGCATTGGGTGGCCCTAAGTGCGTGAGCCACCAGATGGGCCCCGTCAGCGTGCGGGCCCCGGTGCAACTGCACCGGTGGCAATTCCGACGCTACACCGTCATGGTTGTCACCCCTGATGGAGACCCTGCATCTACATGTAGTGGTTTTGGTGCATCTATGCAATCCCTTTACTTATGCAAGTAAGTTACATTTGTCCAAGAACAAACCTCTAGTGGTTGTCAGACAGATAACAACTAGAAGCATTCTTGCTTAAAGGACCACTATAGGCACTATATGCTCAATGAAGTGGTCTGGGTGCCAGGTCCCCCTAGATTTAACCCTGCAGCTGAAAACATTGCAGGGTTAATCCAGCCTCTAGTGCAGGGGTAGGCAACCTACGGCACTAGTGCCATGCACGGCACTCGAGGTGTCTTTGCACGGCACTCAAGGCTGCTAGAGCCAAACAGGGTCTGTCCTATCAGGAGTCCCAGTAAAACTTCAGACATCTGCTAATAAGAGGTGGTGAAGGACAATCCTCAATTTATGCATTGCAGATCACTTCCTCCCAGCACTTGTGAATGGGATTCCACACTGTAGCAGAGCAGCCTGCAGCAGCTGTTGCAGCTCCTATACTTGAGCTATACCTGGCCGGCCTGGTCCCCACTGGAACCTAGGGAAGCCACCCACACTGCTAGATATACACATAAATGCAGAATAACCCTCCCCTCATACAAATAATACGAACAGCCCACACGCAAACATACACACAATCCCCACAAACGCAACACCACTAACAATCCACATACATGCACACAATCCCACATGCAGCCTCTCACATGCAATACCCCAAACATCCCCCACACACTACCAAACACACAATGTGACATATCCATCCACACACAATTCCACAAGCAGCCCTCATACACAGTCCACATTCATATGTATCATACATGATACCATAAACTACTAATGAACATATACAATATAAAAGCTCATATACGCACAAATACGATACAAAGCAATTACAGTAAAAATAATAAGCAGAATACGGCAGCATACACACCTCAATTTAAAAAAATAGAATCGGCACGCTACGGGACATCACAATCCTATATCGGCACAGTGCTGCTAAAAGGTTGCCTACCCCTGCTCTAGTGGCTGTCTCCCTGACAGCCACTAGAGGCCGCTTCCGCGATCCTCAATGCGAAAATCGCATTGAGTACGCTGAAATCAATAGGAAAGCACTGCGCGTGGCTCTGCGCTTTCGGCTTCACTTGGGAGCTGACTTCGGCGGGGGAGGAGAGGTTACCAGTGCCGAGGCAGCCCGGCGCTGGATTAAGGTAAGTGGCTGAACTGGTTTTAACCCCTTCAGCCTAGCGGGAGGGGGGCCCTGAGGTTGGGGGGGGGGACCTAATAACCCTAGAGTGCCAGGAAAACTAGTTTGTTTTCCTGGCACTATAGTGCTCCCTTAAGGCCTTCAATTTGCAATGGTCTTCACTCACATTGAACATTGCCAAACCTCCATGGAGAAAGATTGCTTCACATGTGCTGTAGGTCTAGAGTGCTTCTCTATGAAAGGCATCAGACCATCTGATTGGATATGAGATCATCAGTCACATTCTAGGAATAGCTATGAACTCATAGCAAGTAGACTGTCCTACCGCTGAATTACAGGTAAATTTAAAGTTTTTTTCGTTTTGTTTTTGTGGAGAGGGGGTTTAATTTGAAACAAAAAGTGGGACGCTCTGGATCTAAAGTTAAAAAAGGAGCATTCTAACTTTAAAAATAAAACATTTATTTTTATAGTTAGAATGCTGCTTTAAAAAAGATATTCACAAAATGAAGGGAGGAAATTAACATAGAAAATGCTTTATTTATTTATTTTCACACATGAATGCACATTTTGTCAGCTCTAGGGAACAGAGTTAAAATATCAGGGGGGGTTTCTACCTTTCTTCAATTAGGATAAATAAGTAAGCAGTGAAAAAAAAATATGCCAAATGCAAAGATAGAAACATGATTAAATGAATTCCCTTGACTAAAAGTGCATTTACGTGTACACACAAAAAAAAAAAGTTTGCGGACTTAAAGCTTAGCTGTTACAAATAAGGAAATGTGCAGATTGGCAAGAGCACAATACTTTTTGAAACTGTGGCCACCTGCCAGCATCAATCTCAGATCTACAAGCCATATCAACAATTTTATAAATAGCTCACTGTGCCAATTCACCCTAACCATACTTGTTGATTCAATTCCATTTAAAAGTAAACACAGGTGAGCAAATTTCAACCGAAGACAAAAAAAAAAAAAAAAAAAGACAAGAAAAAGGTGAATGTTCTAGCTCCTAACGAAACAGCAATCAATAATGCTGTGGGATTAAATTCTAGTTTGATCAGTAATAACCTCTGTAACCAACTTAAAATAAACAGAACTGATTTGAGTGTAGGCATTTCCTGGCTACATAAAGGATGGATCCAAAGGTTTAATGAAGCATACAGATCTTTGCAAACATATTTCACCAGATCTGAGTCTCTCAGACACAACCTTTTTCTATCTGTTTGGGAGGATCGAAATTTGTAGCCATCGTTACTTTTATAACAAGAATTTGCCGTTATAACAAACACTGTATTATTTCTAGACCTTACGTACGTGACCAAGTGCAGGAAGTTGGATATGGGCTTACGGGATTCATACGCAGATTGACGATTTAATGCAGCTCACCATGAATCATGTTCAGATGAGTGTAAAGTAAAGGGCTGTAGGTATTCAGCGCTGTGAAGTACCGGTGTGGCTGTCTGTGTGTCAATTACATCTAATCTTGGCACTGCAAAAGTTTTGTTAACATTTTCCGTGAGGTCAAAATTTTTGCAAAGCATTGCGGGAAATGTAGTTCTGAAACACCTGCAGTGTGTCAAAGAAAATGCACGTGAAATCTATATAAAATAAAACACTTGCAGTTGCAGCTCATTTATGGGGCTTGAAGGCACAACAGAAAGGAAAAAACATAGTCCCCTCGCACTTTCAGTAAAGTGTGGAGGGGTGGGGAGGAACTTGTATGCTGCAGACATGGCTTGTTTGAGAAAAGGAAGGATTCATAGATTTTAGAACCCCCATACTAGGTTGGACACAGGAGGGGTACCAACACAGGCAGTTCAGCTCCAAACGCTATAGGGAGGATTGTCAGGTTTGGCTTGCAGTGGCTTATTAAATTTGTGGTTCTAAGAGACAGGAATTGGAAAAGTGACAGCAATATTTTGGCAACTAATCCCTTTTGTGCCTTTAAGAAGGGCTGAAGTTCAATATTTTCTATATTATTTCTCTTAAGATGTGGCTGCAAGTCAAGGCACCATTATGCCTCAAAATCAAGGCCTTGCAAGTCAAGAAAGATCACCTGAGCAGTGTATTCTCCTTCCAAATCCCCTAACTGTCTGAGCAGAAAGAGAGTGTGATGCTTGTTGTAGGGAGTAATCTATCTCCACTACTACATGACAACTGATTGCACCAGGAAGCTGTAATATTGTGTGAATATGTGTGTCTGTCTCCTTGTGTACATGCATGCATAGGTCAATAAATTGCTGGTTTTGTTTGGCGATTCATATGAGAGATTATCGAATTTGTATATGCATATGTATGAGCAACTGTCTAATTTAGTGTACATATACAAACACACATATGAAAAAATGCCATTTGTCAAACCCTGTAAATATTAAGTATGTGTACAGGGGCTATTTGGCTGATTGCAAGTATTCAAGCAATGCAAACTAGAAAGTTATTTTTTAACACTTGTCAGACATTGATAGATTTATTGCCTTTTAGAAAATGTAGATTATGTGCTTAACACACACATATTTTAGCCCTTGCTATAAGCACTTCTTCCCATAATATAGATTATATATAAATAATATATATCACATACGTAGCTTCTATTATTATTGACACCAAGCATCTAAGCTGTTACAGGGTATCATTGCCTTGTTTTTCTCAAATATAAACTTACAAATTATATATGCACAAACCCAAAGGCCACTATATAAAACTCTTAATCCACCCAGCCTTCTACATACATGGCTGAACAATGGGAGTTAAACTGCAATAACATAGCTTCCTTTGGAGTAGGAAACAGTTGCACTGCATATGTATCTAAACGTGTGCAGACGTGGGACTTAGACCTCCTATACTTTTGCAGGATCACACCTGCAGAACACCAACTCAAAGTTTAAGCCGGACTACAGAAATGAATCAACAAAATTCAACTTCATGAATACAACATTAATTTCCTTGCCAAAGTCCTTTGCAGTGAGGATTCCACTCCTCAAACAATTTAAAATAAATACATAGATACATAACAAAGGGTCCCAAACTGATGTATAACTTACAGAGAAAGTGATATCAGCTTAGAAGATGCTTCTCCTAGAGACGGGATATCAGAGAGTTCATTGTGGTTCAAAAGCCTGAAATAAAATGAACATAATAATTATTGAAAAATAACTAGAGAAAATGTTCCTGTTCAATCATCTCTCTTAAACATTTGTTTTGTATCATGTTGTAGTAAAGAAGCATACACTCGGTGTCAGTTCTCTGTAGAACAGGTTGGGCCAACCAATCACATTTATATATGGGTACAGAGTCTAATAGTAATAGTAAATGGTTAGTTGTTCGGGACTTCTGGATGGATGGTAGGGTCTCACTGAAAAGTACAGGTTTCCATTTTGCTATTGCAATTTAGATGCAGCCACATCAAAATCTCATGATGGCACATTAAAAAGTGACATTTTGGGAGGGCCTTCAGGCAAGGTTAAAGGACCACTCTAGGCACCCAGACCACTTCAGCTTAATGAAGTTGTCTGGGTGCCAGGTCCTTCTAGGGTTAACCCATTGTTTTATAAACATAGCAGTTTCAGAGAAACTGCTATGTTTATCAATGGGTTAAGCCTTCCCCCAAAGCCTCTAGTGGCTGTCTCATTAACAGCCGCTAGAGGCGCTTGCGTGCTTCTCACTGTGAAAATCACAGTGAGAGCACGCAAGCGTCCATAGGAAAGCATTATGAATGCTTTCCTATGCGACCGGCTGAATGCGCGCGCAGCTCTTGCTGCGCGTGCGCATTCAGCCGACGGGGAGGATCGGAGGAGGAGAGCTCCCCGCCCAGCACTGAAAAAAGGTAAGTTTTTACCCCTTTCCCCCTTCCAGAGCCAGGTGGGAGGGGGACCCTGAGGGTGGGGGCACCCTCAGGGCACTATAGTGCGAGGAAAACAAGTATGTTTTCCTGGCACTATAGTGGTCCTTTAAGTTCCTTGAGACTTAATAACTTAATGAAAAAAATAAAATGAAAGGAAAACCTGTTCTAATAAACCTGCCAAGTCATTCTTCATATCCTAACATTGCTTTCCAGAGGTAGCACACACATATAAACTACATATGTATACATTCATTTGTATTTTTCGCCTACCATATTTTCCACATGATTATAAAAGTATGCAAATATTTTAGTTCAGAATGACTACATCTCGCAGGTTGCAAGTCTTAACAGTATAAAAATAAACTGGGCCAATGAAAAATGCTCAGATTTAGCAGGCTAATCATCATAAAATATCAAAGTGAATGAGGTATGCTTTCGTTGGAAGAAAGAACAGTCTATCCTGCCTTGGCAAAGTGATTTGTATCTACAGATGTTCTACAAAGGTCATCGAGCAGATTTCAATAATTCTCCCCTTGAAAGACTTCTTTTCTCTGCTTGCATTGAAAATCCATAATAAGTCACGATCCCATTGTTTAGATGAAACTAAATGTGTTTCATATTTGTTCTGCATAAACCGTGAATGTCCCTTAACACTTATTTTGACTTGTGGGATTCACTGAGGTTGGGTCCACATTCACTGAACACTATATTGTGGTGACCTGACAGATGAACTATACAATTTGAATTGATTGTAGATGTCTCTAGCTTGGCTCCTTTAGCATCATTTTTTACAAGTGTGTACTTAAAGGGACACTATAGGCAGCCTGACCACCTCTTCTAATTTAAAGTTGCTGTGTGCAGTGTTCTTGTCCGCTAAACCCTGCAATGTAAATCATTTTTTGAGAAACTGTAATGATTACTTTGCAGGAGTTAGACTGTCTCGCTACGCATTAGGTTCCCCCATAAGATGACGTTGGAGAAGGATCACTGATCCAGTCCCTCAGTTTTACTCAGATGCCTAAATAAATGGTTATTTAACCCTTTATATGCTGGCGGGGGGGCTGCAAGGGGGGGGGGGAAGAGAGGGCACTATAGTGTTAAGAATATAGATTTCTATTCCTAGCATTATAGAATTCCTTTAACTCATTACAACTTGCTAATGAAAGAATTACTGATAGAACATTTTTATATCCTATCCTTGGTATTTCAGATGAAGTAGAATACTACTCTCACCCTGCTCGGTGCCATTTGCGTTTCTTGGATTTTCTGACAATTTACCCAGGAATTCAACAAATGGATGTGACATGTAAATAGTAACTGCAAAGTTCCTAAAATACGTTTTTCTTCATTTAAAGTAGTAATTGAAGGTGAAAAATTCAGTCAATGTCCTTTCATAACCGTCTGTTTGAATGGGGACTAGCCTCACGGCCACCCTCGTTGAATCCCCTTTGTACCACACTGAAGCAATTACCACTCAATTCCATCCAAACTGCTGGGAAGGTACCTATAGTGCACACTGAATTCACATTTTTCTTAGTTAGCAATAGCGGTCTTTTCCCAAAATCATATATTTTAGAACAGGAATTACAAGATCAACAAACTGAATTTGTTGACACCCATTTTACCCACTAGAACATTTTCTTACTTTGTTAAGGAGGTAAAAACACATATATATACACATACACACATATATATGTAGAACGCTTACATTTTTCCTAGTGCTGGGCCTACATTTTTCTGTAGTGCTGGGCAATGGGTAAATAAATGTAGCATGAAAATATATAATAATTGGAAAATACAAAGACCCAAGAAAGTAACAGGGCAAAGGGATGTATAACAAATGTGTATGGTATCATTTGCAGTTTTATATGGTTCCAAACTCATATTCATTAGTCTACCTCATTTGAGGTCTGCTGAAAAAGCAATCTTGTGCTGGTTTAATGTTACACAAGAATAAGCACATAAGCAAAAATAGTAGCAGTAAGACAAATATGCCGTGTGGCTATAAAAATCAATCTTTTTAAACTTTTTTTTAATTCTTCCAGGAAATATATACAGCTTTGGGTAGGGAAGGGTCTCTGGGCATCTATTTCAAAGAGGCAAGCAAGTACGTAGAAATATCATCTTTGTTTAGTCCAAAGTCATCAAGCTGTTAGATACTAACATCAGAGTGACATCCATTTTACTGTAAGACAACATCAAATGTCTGATATAGTAATGGTTAAACTGTCAGCTGTTAAAATGATTTGTAAAGCTTATATTATCCATTAAGTCATGTCACAGTAAATGGTTTTGTCAGGTGTAACAATCGTAGACAATTTTAGCTGCTGTCTGGTTTAGTGCAGGATAAGCGACTGCAGGTTATACACCACAATGTTATGATAGCAAACTAAGTTATTCTTTCATTGACGTGCCTCAGCTCATGGGCTGCATCACATCTAACCTGACGTGTTTCTGCCACCAAAGAGGACTATGCATTTGTTAGTAGTTTTAAAGGTATTCGGGATTTCAAGCCGTTTGTATTAAGGAAGACTAAAGAATAACAAATATTTACAGCCCAGCTGGTGCCTGGTTTAAAAAAAAAATAAAAAGTACCTTTACAAAAAGTAAGAGATTAATTCAGAGTTGCTCTGTATACATCGTTGGACTAGATCCAGTAAACGGAAATTTGAATGGAGCATAAAAGATAATAGGGTAGGAGAGGGCATTATTTTACCAGCTGGGGGTGAAACAGGAAATCTTATTCTGCTCTTTTCCCATGTTTGGTATAAAATAGCAGCTTAACAAATCCAGAACAAATTAAGAGAGTTACCATCTATGTTTTGTAAAAGTTCCACATGTTCACAAGTGTAAGGCAGTGGGGGAGGGCCATATTTTTTTTCCCCAGTAGAGATCCTTAGTCCAATGTCTAGTGGTGTTAGCAGTTTGAACAGGAAATCTGTTCGTATATATTAGTCTTCTCTGTTCCAACTCACACACAGGGAAAGATGTATTACTGTTACAGTTGTTCTAAAATGTGGTCTAAATAAATTACCAAAAGTTGGACAATCACCACAGAACCCAGTGGAACCATTAGGTTTAATTGGTGACCCTACTCTTTTCCATTTTGTCACTACTTTTTATAACTAGATAAAATGTCCCCACAGTGTTCCATTAGATATACTTTTCAGTTTTGGGAAGTATGAAATCAAGATGAGTGTGACTAGTCAAAAAATGGAAGTGTCTGTAAAGATATAGCAGCCGATTGCATGCAGCCTGCTTAGATTGCTGAAGAAGCCGTGCTGATAGAGTTGAACAACATCTAGCAAGACAGTACACAGCATTGCTTGTTATCACATCTACAGTGGACAAACAGTGCACTAGAAGAATACGGGTTATCTGTGCACTCAAAAAAAAGAGATCACTACATGTTCACTAGACTACCTGGAGATCCCAGGCACAGCAGCCTCGAAAGACTGAGGATTCCCAACTCTTTAGGAATGCCAAGTAAATATGTGAATAAGGCCAGGCAGCACGAACACTTTCTCAGATTTCGATCCAGCAATGTCGCCTACGTTTATTTGCATATTTTGCAAGGCGTTCTGGGAAAGTTATGGGAACACAATCTTTCAGCTCTGGCAATTTTATTTTCTTTAGGACATGTTTACACTGTACAAAAATATAATTTAAGAATTTTAATCAGTGAGAATCATTTGTCATGTTTTAAACTTGCTCCAAATGTTTACATGCTGAGCTCAGTACTGTACGAGATATTCAAGCAGAGAAATCGCCATGATGGCTCTAAAAGTGTAAGATAGTTTTACACAGCTGGACACTGGTTAAATCAAATTGTCAATTTTTGTGTGTGCGCGTAAAAATAAATAAATATATATCTCAATATCAATCACATTGATGTAAGTGAAGCTACAGAAGATGGCTCTCCCGGGATGTTGTCGGATTTCACATTTCCTTGTGAGGTTTCAGAAATATCAAAGTGAACAATAAATTTAAAAAATAAATAAATAAAAACCCTCTGAATACTTACACTTCCTGCAGCTTATGCAGCTCGACAAAGGCGGCCGGATCGATCTCATTCAGCCTGTTGTAGCTCAGGTTTCTGTTAAAATTACAAAAAAAGGCAGTAGGATCAGCACATGGAAGTTACTATACTCAGCAGAAATGACATAACAATTCTTCTGGATGGCATCAGTGAAACAGTCATTCAATCTGATGTTATACAAAAGCACTTAACAAATGGGGCACTGCGTTCTGTTAAAGTAGCTAGCCAATTGCCAAGGAGGCACTGTAAAGATACATGCTATTCCTCTGTACATTAAGTTCTCTTCTAATTGGATCATCAAGTTAAATAGTGTTACCTCTTGCTTTTACTTATGTTCTTTATTTTAACAGCCAAACAAATCCATCTTAAACCCTGTAGTGAATTACAAAATCGTTTCTCTGAATTGTGATGCTGCATGCATATTTTGACACTAAACTAACATTGTTTTTTTAAAATGTTTTAAATTAATTCACCAGATCTCTCAAGTAAAAATATACCCCAAATATTAGTGTTTAGGGTAAAATTGCCATGCTTTGCATTCCCCAAAATTGTAGGCATTCTGCAATTTTGGGAATTATTAACCCCTTAAGGACCAAACTTCTGGAATAAAAGGGAATCATGACATGTCACACATGTCAAGTGTCCTTAAGGGGTTAATATTTCAGTAGGGGTATTGCCCTATGGAGGTCACCTTTGTATAGAAAATATGTAAAGTGTTTACAAGTTTTCAAGAGCAGAAACCTTTTAAGTGATGAAATGTTATTTAAATAAAAAATAAAATCAGCCATACTCAACTGAATAGATTCTAAATCTATAACCAGCAGATACTGCTCTTCAAAAATAATTTCTGATTTATTCATTTTTACTTGGGATGAAGGATACAAATTATGATCACAAACAGACTAGGCAAGTTCGAACACATTTAATTTATTATTATCTCGGTATTCATTTACAATCGAGTTGTTAGTACACAAATTCTAAATGTCAGCTCCTGGGACTCCAAATATCCAGTAATGTAGAATTGCATTACAATACTGGATAATTACAAACTAATGTTCTATGAGCACAAAGCAGATAAACCATTTAGTTCGAACCTTGTGATTTTGTGTTTCTGTAAATAGTAAATTTGCAACTGGGTTTAACTATTATAGCCAATCTAGGCCTCATTCTGCAAGTTCACAGGACCTCTCTAGCAGCTAGAGGACTACGACCCTCATTAGGAGTTGTTTGACAGATATAAAAAGAGAAAGACCAAGTAACTGAATGACAAAGATTCATGGGAGTTGTAGTTTGTCAAAATCATAAGGTCATGGTACAATGAAAACAATATTTGCAATAAAGAGCCAACTGCAATCAGATTTATAAGCAAGGCACAAAAACAAATCAGTGTTAGTGGTCTAATACCGGTCTGGTAGAATTATACAACTGTAAATGAAATGGAATTACAAACAGACCTGACATATATGTATTCAGTTAATTCTTTACTTTTATCATTTTAAAAAATCTCCTCATGGTGAATGACAAAAATAAAGCATGAGGAAAAAAAAAGAAGAAAACAAAACAGACCTGAGAGCCAGTTACAGACAGTGGATGATGAGAGTTGTAGTCTATTCACAAGCAGGATTGTCATATGTGTGTCAAATCAATGCTCAAATTAAACATATACTGTATGCAGATACAGTATCTCACAAAAGTGAGTACACCCCTCACATTTTTGTAAATATTTTATCTTTTCATGTGACAACACTGAAGAAATTACACTCTGCTACAATGTTAAGTAGCAAGTGTACAATGTGTACATGTGCTGTCCCCTCAAAATAACTTAACACATAGACATTAATGTCTAAACCAGTGGTGCCCAAACTTAGGTTCAAGGTGCCCTTAATATTTCAGTAATTTTCCCAAGGCACCCCAAGTCAAAATTTCTAGGTTGCGTGTTGAGTTATTTTGAGGGGACAGCAAATGTACACTGTTATACAGGCTGTACACTTACTACTTTACATTGTAGCAGAGTGTTTCCTCAGTGTTGTCACATGAAAAGATATATAATAAAGTATTTACAAAAATTTGAGGGGTGTACTCAATTTTGTGAGATACTGTATAAGGAGATATCCAAGGCTGCTGCTGTTAAGGTTGTAATGTGAACCAATGAAAGATTGCTAATTAGATTGTGAGCTCTCTAGGGTAGATCTGCCCTTTCCAATTATGATCTGATCGGCACAATGTTTCTATTATACTATAATTGCGTGTCCTGAAATCTATTTTGTAATGATTTGTGTGTATAGGCAGTGATTTGTTTTAAATAATAAAAATACAAAAATCTATACCACGACTCTTCAACCGCGTGCAAAAAAAATTTAAAAAAAATGTATGTATATATATATATATATATATATATATATATATATATATATATATATATATATATATATATATATATATATATATATATATATATGAAATGCTTGCTTGCAGTCACGTGTTTTTATGAAGAGGCCTCAAAGTCTTACAGTATTATTTTCAAAATATTAATCTAAATGCAGGTCATGTGAAATACAGACTGACAGTGGATTCAAAATCCAAGCTTCAATTGATAAATTGTACAAAAAATATATAATTTGTCTGCAGAGATTACATTACCAGGTAACCACAGAATACCATTTTGACTTGGTATGTCACTGCTGATTTAAATTGTAGTGAGAAAAAGGCATATTGGACAAATAAAATATCCACATGACATAGTTAATCAAGTATAATATAACATGATAAAATTCTGTCTCTAGAGTATGTGTCATTTTAGGATGGCTATTTAAAAATGCTTCACTCTACGTCCATTTTTAATCAGCAATACTCTGATCTAAATGTACAAAATGTTAGCGCTATAGGGTTAATCTACCCAATATCATTAAACAGTGCGGCACAAATGCTCAATCTGCCCCTTTTTCTGAAATGTAAGATATATTTACGTAAGGCGCTATATTCCCTTCGTTTCCAATGCTCTATTAAAGCCTGCCTAAGTGTGGACGTTTGGCTGTTTGATCAGACATGCCACTGATCAGATACCACATCCACGCTGGTTTATAGACTACATAGGTCCTCTAATTTAGGCCTGTTCAAGGTCTCTCTCAGTTGGGATTAGAAATGGTCAGTTTAAATTCTTCAATATTCCAGAACTCAAAACATTTCTTTCAGAACAGGACCACTCAGTCAACGTGCCAGCAAACGTTCTCTGTTTTTTCTCTACTCAGTCCAAAAACACAGTTTTCATGCAGCGTTTATGTGCAGTTGTATCTTATTAAGTTTAAGCCAATTCACCATAAAAGGCAATACTCTGAATTGCAGCAAAAAAAAGCATGGAAAAAAGTTTAAAGTGAAAAATTTAATATATTAAAAAGATTGGTTTTGGTTGCATACAAGGTTATTTTGATCATTTGGATAAAAAAAAAAAAATACAAGCAGTAGAGACCTACTTAGAAATTGTGCAATTAAAATTATTCAGATTTAAAAATTATAAATGCATTTAAATAAAAATGAAAAGCATTTGGGTAGAAAAAGAAATGCGTAGGCCACTTGTGCCCAAATCTGAATAAGAAACATTTAACGAACAATCAGTTCAATTAAACAGATCCTTGGCTCGAAAATATAGGAGGTCAGAGATTCAGCAAGTGACAAAGAATATACTGTGAGCTATTGTCACAGCATAAAGTTTATCCTGTAAAATGAGTTTATAGCTCTAATTAAAGTAAATGTATAAATAGAATCTCATAAAACAAACATGCTCAAAAAAGACTGTTTGTGGTTTCTAAAATATTAGCCATATTAAGAGGGACAGTGCATATATACATCAATTAAAATATGAATAATAATAAACAAATAAACACACACAAAAAAAAAAATATACATCTGAATTAATTTTCATACTTTAACATGTCTCACTCTAAGGCCTAGTGACCACTCAACCACAAACATTATTGTCCAGCTATAATGAGTATGCAAAGAGCAAGGAAATATTCCTGAATTACACATTGCACAATGGAAGCTGTAGTGCACAAAAAAGCCGCAGTCCCAAGTTCTGGACTTGGCATTTAGCTAGAAATCTGCTTTTTCCTATGTATTTTTTATTTCCATTCTTTAATTTAAGCTTGAGCATCAAGAACAGCAAAAAGATCAACAGTGGTTAATGCAGTAAAATACAGAATTATTAGATAAAGTAAAAACAGACATAGGAAAGGTGCCACAGGACGCCATTGGAACACTGACAATAAGCCATAGCATCGTGGTCGTTTCATCGTGGTCTATCCAGAACAAAAAATCAACATCCCCAAGCTTAAAGGATCACTATAGGGTCAGGAACACAAACATGTATTCCTGACCCTACAGTGTTAAAATCACCATTTAGCCCCCTTGGGCCCCTCATGCCTCCATAAATATAGCAAAAATCTTACTGTATTCAAGCTTGAAGCTGTAACTCTGCATGCTGTTAGAATCAGAAAAACAAGCAGTGTGCTGACATCATCAGAAGTGATAGCCTGATCCAATCACAATGCTTCCTCATAGGATTGGCTGAGACTGACAAAGAGGCAGATCAGGGGCAGAGCCAGCATGATTCAAACACAGCCCTGGCTAATCAGCATCTCCACATAGAGATGAATTGAATCAATGAATCTCTATGAGGAAAATTCAGTGTCTGCATGCAGAGGGAGGAGAGACTGAATATTTGGATGCATTTTAGGCAGCCATGACCCAGGAAGGATCTCTAACAGCTATCTGAGGAGTGGCCAGTGAAGTTATCACTAGGCTGTAATGTAAACACTGCATTTTCTCTGAAAAGACAGTGTTTACAGCAAAAAGCCTGAAGGTAATGATTCTACTCACCAGAACAAATTCAATAAGCTGTAGTTGTTCTGGTGACTATAGTGTCCCTTTAACACTGCTCATTAGTGGCTTTAATTTTTAGCATGAGAATTTTGGAGCCTCTGCACCCATTGTTGAAATGCTGAGGTTTTTACAGAAACAGAGTCTCGCCCCTCAAGGTTTTTAACGCCGAAGAGTTCCAATGTATTTTTTTTTTTAAGGAAAGGAGTCTGTTATATATGCATCCAAAGAGGTTTGAAAATAGCAATACCTTTTTGGAGGAACCATGAAACAATGTCAAAGTGAGTGTAATATTAATGATTAAAAGAAAGCATCAAGTTCAGAAAAAACAACATTATTGTACACTTCATTGACATACAACATATGTGTAAAATAAGTGTCAATATGCTTATGTTGGCTCCACCAGAAAAAAACAATTTGTATGAGACTGTGTCAGCATAGGGGTTGTAAACTAAGCAAAGAATTCACATTTCCAGACAATTTGACCTGCTTAAATTTTCAGTTAAGTTATTTTTAGGTATCACCAAACCGTCTGTGAAATTCCAAATACTTTGCACTTGTTTACCAGAATCTGAAGGACTTATTCAACAAATCTATCCTATACAGGAAAATAAATAAAACTATGGGGCTTATCCTTGCCTCGAATCCCATGGTGAGAGTATCCCTCACCTCAACTCTGTTCTAGGAGATCATCACAACTAGTACTCATAGAGAAGCACTGAGCGGCAGGGCTTGAGAAGCACCATGTTGAGGCACAATGCTTCGCTATGAGAAGTCACACAACTGTTTTGTGCTAAGGCACAAGGCAGTCCAAAAGAGCACCCTCCTATAATACAGCATTTAGTGAACGTCCTTGATAGAATCGTTATTTTTATTTACTATCAAAACGTGCTTGTTTTTCTTTATTGAATACTCTGCTAAAGAGTCAGACATATGTTTGACAACAAATGGTCCAAGGCTGCATTTATCCCCTTCTCTCTGTCATTTTCTGTGTGAAAGACACCAGGGCATTTGTATCAGGAGAGCCACTCAGCAGCGTACAGATTGTTATTTAAACTGTAACAGAACTTAATTCTTTGGTTTTAAGAATATGTTCTCTGTGAAAAAAAAAGAACCACAGCCTAGGAGAAGAGAACTTCCTTTATCTGTGAGCAATCAAAGTATTAAGCTGATGCCTTCTTCAAGGTCAATGAAACAATATACTGTCACAGTGAGCATCATCATCATCACAGACAGAAGTGTTACAATTAATTGCATCATATTACAGGTAGCAACCCATGCCAAAATGATGCCTAATATTGTCAATTTCCCTTATAAGATATTTAAATGAAAAGTTTTTTGGGGGGTGCTAAAATGGGAGGGATTACTGAAGGATCACACCACATAGGACATTATTATTAAATAGTCTAGAAATCATTAACAGGAGGTTTGGCAAGATGCAATTATTTTTCCAAAAAGAGTTAAAATACAAAGTTGCTAGTAATGATGGATGCCTCTATCCACTATGTCCTAGGGTACAAATATTATTACACAACTTTATACTATAAAGATTAAGAGTTTAATTGATCCTGCAGTGAAGTCGTATTGAGGCTCAAGGGTTTTTGGGGAAAAAAGCAAGTTACTACAGAGAGAATATTACCTTATTTAATGTGGGACATGGTGGCACTTTTCTAGATAAGGGCGCATTTCAAACTTTCACTGGATCTGTGAGGCATGGGATTCATCAGAAAGTGACTGAAAAATCTTATAGGAAAATTACTCACTTGCTGTAATACAAACCTACACACAGGGTTATTTACTAAAGCGAGGATTCAAAGGGAATTTTAAATGTAAAGGAACAGTTAAGCATTGCAAATACAAATGTTTAAAGCTGCAGTGTTAAAAACGGGATGGAAATAGCACCCATACCCACTTCATTGTACTTTTAAGGTCAGAGTAGCTAAACTGAAACTATAGCCCAACTTAGAGAATGTTCCAATTTGACAATTTTGATCACTTTGAATCATCTTTTTAATGAATAAGCCAGTATGTAACTCCCAGGGAGAGAATGGAACCTGCTTTCAGCTTCGCATCCACTTGGTAAAAAAATTAAATTAAGAAAATCACTTGTGCAAGGCTATACAGCCTTCCATCCACTTCCAATTATGGCTACAATATAAGAATAAATGTTTAAAAAAAAATAACCTAGTAAAAAAATAAATAAATAAAAATATGTTATGTGTTGTTTAATTTATATATTTAAAAATTTGTATTGAATTAACTTTGCAAGACTGTTCAAACCTACTTTGGGGCCACGAGCAAAGGTCTAACACATGGGGGGTGGGGGGAAGTATTGGATCTCCTACACTAAATTGAGAGGAAGTGTTCACAATTATAGGATAATTACAGTCTGTGGGAGAGCAACACATGAAGGACACAGTATTCCTTGTGTTTGCATCAGAACTTAACTTTAAAAAATAAATAAATAAAAAAAAACTCCCAGCCACACTGAGTCAGTGGCAACCTGTTAATATATACAGTGGTTTGAAAGACTCTGGCAAGTTAAAACAAGTGCGCCAAGCATAGGAAAATGCCACTAAAAAGATCTTTTATTTCCAGTGACAGAAAAGAAAAGGAAGGTTTGCCAACGCCTGTGGTGTCAATATTTATTTAGGGCAGTGCAAAAGAGATTGCATAAACCAGATTGGTTTTCAATACACCCTTGAAGAATTTGCCATAGAGATACAAGAGAGATTATCACAACTTCAGATTAGGCTTTTGTACGCTTTCATCTTTACTTCCTGCCTGAGCTACACACCTACAACTTCCTCATATCTCAGATAGGTTCATACCGCCTAGGTTTACACAGCCGATTACAACCAATGTACACATGAATGTCGGCGAGCTTTTGATTTTTATTTATTTTTTTAGAATGATTTCTCATAGAACATTTAATTTGGAGGACACCTACACAGTCTAGCTTAAAAAAAAAATGCAGAAATATAAGGGCTAAGGAACGCACTTTGTTAAATAGATATTGTCATTTGTACCATTTTTGTTTAATCAGTGTAAAAATGTTTCACTTACTCTCAGTCTGTTGGGTACAATGAGCACATCCTTATGTTACTGCATAGTAGTAAACAAACGTGTAGAATTTCTGTTTGAGTGATTTGTGGATAAATCTTATGTCATTATCTTACTAAAAAAATTATAAACAAAGTATCTAAAACCACCAAAAAGGCCCATTTCAGTTAAACGGTTATTTAAATCAAAATAACCAATAACACCTGCTGTAGTGGTAAAACTAGATGTGTTTTATTTCACTATGCTTGGGACAGAAATATTTTCTGTCCATGCCTGTTATTTAACATGTAGTTCCAAATTCAATAGTCTCAGCTTCAGCAACATGACATGTTACACAGGAGAGGATAGAAACAAGCTTTCAAATACTATTTCCCAGGCTTCCACTAAGCACTAGCCGACACAAAAGTCTAGTTTTAACAACTTGCACTCCCCCTCCCCCATATCTCCCAGCTTGCACACAACCCAGACAGATACTTCACACCTCCCTATAGTAAACCTGTCCAGTGTAATTAACCTGCTGCACTTTAGGCCAACAAGCACACTTTGACCTATAAGTTATAGCATACAGCCAATGTTTCAGGACAGTGGAAGCTCTTGTGTTGCACTATTGACTAAAAAAATAAAAAAATAAGATTATAAAGTTTATACTATATATAATATATGTTATATAGCCACGAAGCAAGGCACTCACTGGTCTTGTTGCAAAAAAAAAAAAATGTGTCTTCATGCACCAAGATAAGGTAAATCACATCCATGTTTCATTCCGTACCCGTTTCAGACCATTGTAAAAATTGCACAATAAAGCACTTTAAAAGATTTTTTTAAAAGCTCCTCTTGTGCACTATTATTGGGAGTGTCTCTCTCTCTCACCATGCCCAACAGTTATCTGATGTACAAAGGGACAGGATACAGCAGTTTTGTGTTTTCTTTTAAAGCAAATTGTTATAGGCCAGCAAGACCCATGCAAATACTTTTTGTGACACAAACATTTTACATTATTCTTCATTTTTTGTGTCTGAATCCACGCAAACATTATTATTTTTCTTCACATTATTTCCGAAATAAAGTCAGAAAAAAAATAAGAAAAGAGAATAAAAGTTAATCCAGCCTGGAGTATATCTTTAAACAACTTCTTCAGCAAAGATAGAGCAGTCATGCATAAGCAGGCCACGCTTCAAGGAACAGTTGTGGTAGAAAATGGCTATGATTAGTGTTAATGGATTTTCCAGGTTTAAGACAAAAACCATAAAAGAATTACTGCTTTTCCAACACCTCAAGGGACAAAGTGCCAAATGTTCCTTTGACACTTGAGGTTTCAGACCTATAAGTAAGAAAGAACAATATAAATAGAAATTGACATTGTGCAATAAAAGGCTGCTGGAAAGATGCAAAATCTATAATTATGGTTTATTGCAAATACAGCTACTGTACAGCTCAGGCCGACTCTTTCCCTGAATCAAACATTTGTTTACAATCATAACACTGTGATGCAACTCAGAGCTCTAGGGAGAGTGGAGAATATCAGCTGGCCCCTAACATTTATAGTAACATGAAACAGAAACAATTAGCAGTTAAAATGCCGTTATATTATCTGTTTTAACAAATCATTGAAAGTGACACTCTAGACATTGGGTTTATGCACTGACCCGGGACATGTAGAAAAATGACATGGGAAACTGTAGTCCAAATTTAAAGGGACACTACAACCACAAAAATAACTTTAGCTTAATGAGGCACTCTCACTGCTCAATTCTCTGCCATTTAGGAGCTAAATTACTTTTATGTTTATGCAACCCTGAGCACACCTCTCTGCATGTGACTTACAGAGCCTTCCTAAACACTTCCTGTAAAGAGTCATCTAATTTTTACACTTCCTTTCTTGCAAATATTGTTGATAGCCTGCTAGACCCGGCAGGAGCGTCTTGTATGTTATTAAAGTTAAATTTATAGAGCAGGAAATAAAAACTGTCAAAGTAAGTTACATCTGATTGAAAATGAAACCATGTTGTTTTCATACAGGCTGTGTCAGCGGAGGTGTGGCTAGGGCTGCATAAACAGAAACAAAAGTGATTTAACCAGTGAAACTTCAGGGGCATGATCTATACGCAGAAACTGCTTAATAAGGCTTAAGATGTTTTGGTGACTGCCGTGATTTGGTTATATTGGCGTAGGACGTTAATTCCTTTTTCTTTTCGCCACAATTCACAGTTTACTGACTAAATCCCAAGAAAAATAACCACAACAGCTCAGAGCTGTGTTTTTGTTGCATGGGGTCTACATGTACTGCCTCTGGGCTTCATGTCAAACAAACAGTCTTGGAGAAATTTAACAAAAAAATGGTTCTCCTTAGCACCCGAGGACTCTCCCTTCCATATTCGTAATGTTTGTTTCCATCAGTGGCGCTAACTGGTTGATTAACTTGTTGCTCTCAATTAGCGCCTTCCAGGTTGGATAAACTTGACACTGATGCGGATGTCTATGGGTGCTGTGGGAAGCCCTGTTTTTTGTCAAAAACAACCCCTAAACAATTTGGCATGATACCTGTCAACAGCCAATGAAATACTCTAGGCAACATAACTGCTACACCTCCGCATGTTCGTGGACTGCATCTCCCCTGATGCTTTGCCTGCATTTTGGCTGATGAGGCCCACAACATCTTGACTCCTGAAGGTTGCCTACTCTGGCTTAGAGTGTGCCTGTAAAGATTTATTAACTAAAATCGCTAATTGTGGAGAATTAAAAAGTATAGGTCAGAAAAGCCAAATCAGGAACATTCTTCGTGTTTGGCTAAAATATGCCACTACCTTGTCAATTCTCCACAAGTCCTAAATCGATGAAGTTATACAACTTCTGCAACATGGCAAGGGGATGCTAAGGGCTGTGATTACAGTATCACATAATCCCTTTCTTTATTTCACCTAGATTTACCAAATACCCAGATTTGGACAGGGGGCACAATAAATTCTGCATTAGTCCATGCAAGGCTTAATAGTACAGTATTGTTCAACTGTACCAATAGAGCCATTGGAGGCAAAATCCGTTTTAAGCCCTGGCTACCTTCACTCTACTGAAGTGGTATCAATAAACACTATGCAAAAACATTATATTTCAGCATACCTTTACCTTACCTTTAGAAGTGTCAAAACAGTCATTGTCTATTTTAATAATCATAACAAATGGACTTCGTTTTTGTTATTTTAACATGTGTTCTACATTCCCCGTGTGAGATAAAATATTTTATGTCCTTTCCTTAACAACAGGAGAAAATGAAACTAGATTTTCAACCAATGTACTGAGAAAGTGTGTTGACATTCGAGTTCAGATGATCAAATGCAAAGATTTTAAGAGCTGGGCATGCCCATTGGTAAATGGATGACTGATATTAAGGCTATGGGCTGAGATAAATGTGTGTGGGTGCCTGCCAGGTTGCATATTAAGGCAGCGACACATGCAATAACGGCACACTAGTGCAGAGGACAAAGAAAATTTGTGAAAGATGAGCAATGAATGTCATGGTTTGCTACATTAAAAAAATGATATGCTAAGAAAAAAACAAGAAGAGGGAAAAAAAAAGTCTGCTTGTCTGTTAATGTCATATTAGCCGACGAGAGAGATTTAAGCCACATGAATTTCTAGTTCATATTCACCTTTTCAATGGGAAGATTTTTTTTTTCCTTTTAGAATGAATTATTGGACTTTTCTGTTTTATTGAGGTTGAAATTCAGGCATCAAAGGCAGCCGCCAAGTTGCACTTGTGCAATAAACTACTTTCGCCGACATCACTTCACACTTTCAAAGTGCAAAGTTCAAATTGATATTGTTGGCTCTCTCACTTGCTGAGTTTTGGCAAGAGCCCTCCCGCTTGGCTGTTCATATACAATCGGTACATTAAAAGGCTTTGTCCCTCTTTTCGGCCTGCCTTAGACAGGATTTTATATTTTTAACTAGATGCTGACGCACAAAAAAATATTAAAACACATAAAAGCAATACATTGTTATAACCTGATTTATAGTCTATTCATACAAAAAGAAGTATGATGGGGGGGTGAGGGCTGGGGGGAGGGGAGTGTGAAGATTACTAAAGTAGTCTCATAGCATATAAATTGATTCAATTTTAAACAAAAAAAAAAAAAAAGAGGTTAAAAAAAAAAAAATTGTATTTAACATTACAATGGATCAATTGTGTTACTAGAAGATGACCTAGAGTGCAGCTATGGCTAGGCCCCCAAGCTCTCCACCAATGTAACCTCTGTTGCGGACGTTCTTGTATGAAGAAGCTAGGGAATCTCTTTTCCCACACACTCAAGATTCCAGCTGCAGAATACAAGTGATCGCTGTCACCCAACAGACCTGCCATCATTAATGATACTCTGCTAAAGTGACTTTTTCCTCTTTTTCTTTTTCATCCCTCAGTTAAAAATCCCAACTGGACGCATGGCTAAGGTAGAGTTTCACTCTTCCTTAGCTATACCAATTAACGCTACCAATGGGCAGGTGAGGTGTGTTGGTGGAAAGCCTATCCCTGCCTTCCATTACTGCTCAGGTCATTCTTCCTCATTAGCCCATGGACCCTTGTTTAGCGTCATTCAACAATGGATGGGAGGATCAAACCAGGATACTTTAGACACTATAACAACTTCAATGAGTTGAAATGGTTAGAGTGTCCCTTTATTTAGGTTCTCCTACTGCAGGTGAATTACCAAATAACTGTTGATGACTGAGAATGTCGGCAACTGCGTCAGTCATCATTACTGGGGTCCAACACAACTCATGATCCACAAAAACACCGCAGACAAAATAGCATCTCAAAAAAAACAAACTAACGATTACTTCTGTTGTAGAAAACCTCAGCATCACGTGTTTTATTCTTAGCAGAACCAACTCAACCTCTCAATCTTCAATACAGCAATAACTAGCAATTGAGCTGGACAATAGAGCAAGAAATCTTGCACTCCTCCTGGCTAAGAAATACTTACAGACATCCAAAAAAAAAAAAAACACATTAAATGATTGCAACAAACAGATTACGCATAACATAGTTTGCGGCCATTGCCTGATGAGCAGCTGACTTAAGAAAGGCCATCGAAACCAAACATTTCCATGTTTTAAACAACAGAGCCACGATACGTGCATTTATTACAGTTTTCCCAAAATAAATGAATGCTCCATCAACCCAATTCATTGTTCTATCGCATAATCACACACTTTTCACTGCAGAAAATATTACTTTCACTGCACACCGTATTGTATAACTATATATGCATTTGTTTTATTACTCAATAAATACTTTTTTTTATAGGATGTTAGTCAAAATTTTAATAACGTGACTACTTGTAAAGTTCAATATTAGAGGCAGGGTGAACCTCTGCTATGATAGATATGGATCACTAAGAGCAAAACACACTTGCCTGGCTTTTAACCCCTTAAGGACCAAGGGGAATAAAAGGGAATCATGACATGTCACACATGTCATGTGTCCTTAAGGGGTTAAACCAATATTTGCTAATTTTAGTGACTAGCTTAATTCAACTACATAGCTCATTTAAAATGGAGGCTTGTATCTAAAATGATGGATGGCCTATGTTATTTTGTCCTTAACAATGGGTGGCTTGCTTTTTATTTTTATTGTAGTTTTTTTTTTTTTTAAGCAAGTTCCCCTTTAAGAAAGCCATCATGTCATTTATAAACAAGGAATAGCAGAGATATCTTAAGCACTAACAATAAAGGATTATAAATATGCAAAACAAATGTTCTAATATTAAGCACATGTCCACATTACGCTGCTTTGAAGGCAGCCACCATCGTGAACTTTTAAAACTTTATTGAAACTGACAAACATCTGTACAGTGCCTGATGAGTTGACAGGAAAATAAATACATTTAGAAAAAAAAAAATATAATTCCTGCTGCGCTGAAAATAAAATACAAAAAAAAGCTTGCGGCAGGATCAGGGAAGAAATCTTTTCCAAGAAAGCTGGAAATGCAGGACTTCATAGTGCTGCACAGTGTTTCCTTTCTGAGCAATTTGTGGTTTTGGAGAAATTGTTGTTTACACCACAAATAATGAGACTTATGTTTACTTTTACCCTCTTGGACTCACAAACTACATTTTTTAACATAAAGGTAGACAGTTAAAAAAAAAAAAAAAATGACATGTTCTTATAAGCACACAGCCAACTTAAACTTTTAAATTAAAAACAAAATACAAAATATAAACAAAGAGTATAAATAAAAGGGTGTACCTCAAAAGGGGTAACCACCAGTTTCTGTTAAACCTCTCAAAGAGATGATGCATAAAATGCCACTTAAATTACCCTGACACCCATAAAAAAATCTAGATAACCACCCCCTTCAACTAAATGTACACCTTTACATGTTTTGCTGGCAAAACTGGCAGCAAAAGAATAGCTTTTTCAAAATGGGTGCCACAATGAATGTGAACTAATGTTTATGAATTTGCACGAGGAGGCCTTCTTTTTTCACAAATTGTTTGGCAACTGAGCTGAGGCAGATTAAATTTGAATAACTATACATCAATACTTTTGCTAAATGTTCAAATGACAAACTGGGCAATGACAATAAGACTCTAAGACTAACTAGTTCTCCAGTTTTAAAATGTATTATAAATCTGTTTTCCCGAATAGTCACATGCTTTTGAATTTCACCTCTGGGGAAAATCCTGGCCTGCGAGCAAATAGAGGCTACACTTTCTTTTTTGTTTTAAATAGTGATTTTTCTTTAAATTATGCATTTTCCAGATACGCAAACTTTTACCAGATGCACAAAATTCACAGATGACTCATCTCTCATTGACCAAACTCAGACATCAGGCCTTAAGCAAGACAAGCTTTCAATACCACGTCCCTATAGAGCCAGCTCTGGGCCTGATCTCAACAGCACACTAAAGGTTTGTTTTCAATTATATTTCAAATTCTTTTAACAATAACTCTAAGGCGTCTGGCAACAACACTTCCGATACTTTGAAGTACTTCTCCAGTAGTGCAGAAAACTCACAGAAAAGAAATCTGCAGTCAGCAAATGTGATTTTAAGATTCATTCTTGTGTCTGTGAAAAAAGAATAATAAATGAAAATATGGTCAACTGATTGATATGGAAAATACGAAAGGTCTTATGATACAAATGGTTTTGTATCAGTTGGCTTAGGTAGGGTTAACAGATTTATTTTGACCAAATCCTCTTTTTTGCAGGTCAAAATCATCTTTCATACCCCAACACACCCTTATACAGTTTTCCAAAAAGCAAATTAAAGAGCACATACCTAGTTACATCCTTAAATCCACATCAGTTTCAGCTCAGATGTAATATAATTTATTGCCAGAATTTATAACTTCGTTCAAAGTGTAGAAAAATAAATATGCCTCTGTCTGTTAGACTTCTGATCCCTCCATTTATAAAGGCTTAAGAGAATGAAGGGGGCAGAGGAGGGGAATAGTTAATGTACTTACACCTGGGCTACATATAACACCTGTAATTAGCCAATAACAGCAGTAAAACAGTGCATTCAGGGGCACACGTTAAACTACAAAAGAGTGACAGGTAAACAAATGACTGCTAGAGAGCATCAGGCTGGATATTTGAACCTCAGGTCTGTGAGTCTTTTTTCTGCATTGTGGAATGGAATTTTACAAGGATTTCCAGTGCAGCACATGTTTAAAATTACTCTGGACACATATTCCAGCACAATTCTTCTCACTACAAACCTGCTTCTCCTATACACACAGCCCTGCAGCGCGCACACTGCCAGCTGCTTACACACATACATTCACAAACTTACACAGGGCTATTTACCACAGTGAGAATAGCTGGGAGTTCAAAGCAAATACAAGGCAGAATTTCAAAAGCAGCCAAAAATTGGAAGCATAGCCGATTTGGAGAATGTTTTCTAGTTCCACTAGGTTGGCCTTAAATTTGAAAGTCACTCAGAAATCTCAAGAATAACCCTGACACACTGCATGCTGCTTTTGCATTCACATACACCACACTTGATAGACAATGCTTCTACTTTTGCTTATACATACACATACACACACACACTCTGCTTGCTGACTTTAAATTACCATGCTCCGTTTGAAGGCTCTACACGGACGCGCACACTCTGCTACATCTACACACAACACTTCCAGATTTGATGATGAACAAAAGTTAAGGAATGTGTAACCTATGAACCATCTGCTGATTCAGTAAAAAGGTATACCTTTCTTTTCCCACCCATTCAAATGCCATTTCATTCATTAACCCTTACCGTCAACATTTTCACTAAAAGAATTTGAAAAGGACAGTGTTCTTGATAAAGTAAGTGGAGCTAATACCAGTATTTTTATTCATAAAAGGAGTCAACACATGCTGTAGCATTTAAAAAAAAAAAAAAGGGGGGGGTTGTGGTTTTGTAAATAGAAAGCATAGAATAAGTTAAAATGTGGCCTTGACCATTTTAAGTAATATGTTAATATTCAACAAACAGGAAACTAGGTCTTGTTCATGTAAGTACATCTTGTTTTTACATTTACAAGCATGTCTCTTACACCAATTGTATAGGACTGCAGAATAGGAAAGCGCATTAATAAAAAATAAAAAATAAATTAAAAAAAATACATGCAATTTACTAATACGTGACAGCTCCTACCCCACTTATAGCCTCTCCGTTGCAGCAGCTGAGATAAACACTTTGTTAGTTCATTTTGTGTATCGAAAAAAGAATAAAAGTTTCATTAAAGGACCACTCTAGGCATTTTTCTTCACAGAGATGCATTGATTCAATGCATCTCTATGAGGAGGTCCTGATTGGCCAAAATGGCATTTGGCTCCGCCCCATGCCGATTTTAGCCAATCCAATGTTTTCCCTATGGGAAAGCATTGGATTGGCTAAAAATCTGCCCTTTTGATGATGTCACAAAGGGGGCAGGACCAGCGCCAGCAGATCCGCGCTGGAAATAAAGGTGAGTTTTAAACATTTATAGGGAGGCAAGCCACCTAAATGGTGGGTTAAAACGCGATAGGCTCAGGAATACATGTTTGTGTTCCTCACCCTATAGTGATCCTTTAATGTAGTTGTTCTGGTGAGTATAATCATTGCCTTCAGGCATTTCCATGCCAACAATGCCTTTTCAGAGGAGGTGCTGATTGGCCAAAATAACGTTTGGCCACGCCCCTTGCCGATTTTAGCCAATCCAATGCTTTCAACCATGGGTAAGCATTGGATTGGCCGACAATCGTCAATTCTGATGTCACCAAGGGGGCAGGGCCAGTGCCGGCAGACCCGCACGGCACTGGAAATAAGGCAAGTTTTTCATGCTTTTAAGGGGGTAAGGGGTGGGGCAAACATGTTTGTGTTCCTGACCCTATAGTGTTCCTTTAAATTCAGTGTTTTATTAAGTCTATTCTTAACTGTGAGCTTTCTGGATACTGACTGAGATTAGTCCTACAAAGTTAGTCCTACAAAGATTTTGATTGGCTGAAAACATTGAAACCAATCAGAGTGCAAAAAAAAAATAACTTCTTAAGAATTAAGATATGTCTTCCTGCAACTCTGTTCTGTTTTTTTTTTTTTTTAAAGGCCTTGTGCTAGCAAAGAATGTCCATATTTGATACAGCAATGATGTATGTCACAAAATTAAAGGGGTATTTATTTTAGGTTTTTTTTTAGTGCAGACAGTTATAGTGACAATAGCCCTAAATGGGTTTAAGCAGTGCTTTTATCATTTAAGAGATGTCTATAAACCACAAATAGTTGTGAACTGCTAAAAGATAGATCCCAAATTGTTACAGAACTCCACTTCCCATTGTGCCAACCATAAAGGAAAAATGGCAGACTCCATAGGCAATCTCTTCCATTTACCTCTCTAGTGCTTACCCAACTGATGATCATTCTCATTGCTCTGGCAACGCAAGGGGCTAACAGCCACCCCAGATCATTCATCAATATACATTTCTGTGTTCTAGAATATTTAAAGAGAACAAACGCACAGAGGTACTCCTAAACTGCACCAATGGCAAAATAGACATTCATTCTCCTCCACAGTTTTATGCATTGGTGACGTAACCACAATGCTATGCAGCTTCTTTAGATCATAAAATAAACAAAGTAAGAATTGTCTTGAAAACTCAGCATTGAACTTATTTGTTTTATTTAAGACCTTGACAGACAATTTTTCCTTGCTCAGATTGTATCAAAGCATGAATCAAAGTGCATCAGACACAAAAGAACTGTGCTTGAAAACCAATGTTCCCTACTCCAGTAACTGCAAGAGTTGACATTAGCCACTCATACAAGTAGAGGCAAAAATTCAACATTCTGTTATAGACAATGAAATCATAGCTAGCTGGAAACAGAGTGGAATCTGAGAGGTTGCAACTCAAAAAGAGAAAAAAAAATTAAAATCTACCACAGATAAATTTAGCAGTCAGTTCTAGAACCCCCAAAAAATAAATAAAAGTAAAAATGGAACAAATTGGCTTTAACATCCAATTTCCTGATATCTCACCACAAGATCAACCAAATGATTTCCTAAGGTCTATGAACGTCCTTTTTCTGTTTACAAATTAAACTAAGACATTTTCATTATGCTAGGGACTGCATTTACCACATAAAGAGCTGAATTTTTACCAAAACCAATGATGTGTCAAAAATGTTGAGAGGCCTAATAAAAACGCATGCGGGCATCAATGGTGAATGTTTTGCGGACAGTTGAATGACTCATGACAACCAGAGCTAATTTGTAAACCTCAGTGAGGTTTTCTTAGTTCTGTACAGGTAGATAAACATACTCTAAATAGCTACAATCACATGTGAAGAAATGACCACTTAAACCCCCGTCTGGTTACTGGGAGTGTTTCAAAGTCAGTTGTTTAAAATTCAACGCATTAACATAAATCAATGTTAACTTGGTTTTGTACATTAGGTAAAACCCTAGCAGAGTTTACTATATAATCTGGCCCTTAACTCATGTGACTTGCAAACATTTGAAACACTAGCAAACAGTTCTGGATCATATAGGATAGTCCTGATAAGGTATCCCTGTCCTGCTTCTGGGGACACCAAAGAGAAATCCTCAATTTAAAAAATAAAATAAAAATAAATAAAAAGCCAGGCCAAAGCAGGGTATTTTTGCCATACAAAGATGCTTCTATGGTACTCTGCATACAGGCCACCCATACCTTTCTGGTCATAGAGCAACACTAGCATCCCTAATTCTGGGAGGGATGAATGATCAAACAAGGTGTTTTGTTTAGATAGAACAACTGTCAGGCAACAAACCAGGGCTGCATGTAGACACACAGCACAGAGGTAGAGCTCTCACACAGGCATGCAATGGCAGTACAAATCAAGATGGCAAATCGTGGGCCCCAAATCAGTGCTACTTCAACAGACCCAGGAAACGTGGAGCATACATAGAATTACAAAATGCAACATCCCAATTTAGGATGATTCTACTTTAAACACAATGTAACTCAAAACAGCAGCATTAAGGAAAAAAAAAAAAAAAAGATACTACTCAAAATATTTTTATAGAATACAGAAGGTAAACAAGAAGAAAATATTTAGATACACATTGCTTCAGCCAAGTGGATTTGAACTTCAACCTGTTGCTCATCCCTGATTTAGAAAGCTAGTTCAATATAGATTTGCAACATGAGAAACTTGATCCGCAACAACTGAATTGCCAAAAGTTATCCATCACCGTATTAAATCAGACAAAGAGTGCCGCTTAACCCTTTAAGCACCAGTGATGTAACAAATCAGCCTTTACTGATCAAACAACCTAGAAGCTTTTAATAATTTAATTTAGATAATAGTAACACCTATATCGGCGGAACAGAAAACAGAAAAAGAACTTCCCATGATATAGAACTTTAGCTGGTCTACAAAACACAATATATGACATTTGAGGTGGTGTATAAAAATTGCAGCACTTCCAAATTTATGCACAAGCACCATTTTCTTATAGGTCAGGCTGGCTGAGAATGAGAAGTGTTGCGGTTCATGCAAAAGATTTGACATAATTATGCATGTTCTAGAGAGTGAACATTTAACACTATGCGCCATAATGTGAATGAATGCCATTCAATCACTAAAGGCCCTGTCCTCAAAACCATAGACATGCAAATAGACCCATTGATGGCTTGTCTTGCCTGAATCAAAATCCAAGGGTGGTTTCTTTAAATATAAAAGAACCTTGGCAGAAAGTCCATCCCACTCTCAGCTCCTGCTGAGGACCACTGGAGCATGAAATGGTGTTGCACAGATGATTTTAGACTCTGCCCCTTTGTGTTCCCCATTTTCCAAAAGCAAAGGTTTTTTTATTTTTTAAATACTCACTAACTCAGCCATCCAGGAACATAAAGTAACTTTCAGGATGGTGATTGACTGCATATTATCCACCCTGCCCCTTACCACCTGGCTTGTAAAAAATATATTTTGGGAGGGTGTGGTGGTCCACTTCTCATATTTTATAACGAAACACAAAACAACAATATAATGATTTATAGGGACCCTAAATATACAGGGTTACTTACTTTACAAATCATATATCAACGCACAGTTTTATACGTATCACATAAACAGATACAAATTCCTGACATATATGAATTTTATTAAAGTTGTTATCCTAGTATTAAATAGCAATATTTGGATTGGTTTATTTTCAACCTCTTATGAGAATACCAAACACTAAATTTTATTGGCATGCACTGGACACTGTTATGCAAAAAAAAAAAGCCAAAACACGTATCTTATCCAAGTGAATGGCAATGATTTTAATGTGATCTCACTCATTTCGTCCTAAAAATCAGAAACCATTTTTATTTTTCTTTCCTGTAAAAGAGTGCAGTTTTTTTTTAATTTGTTGCGGAATTTGTGTAGAATCTACTTTCACACTGACAAGCAGGACATTTGTCAACTCTGAGGCAAGGAAGCCATGGATGGGACACAAACTATACTTATTTTCTTTTAGAGGATAAGAAAAACATGACTGATTAGGCAAAACAATGGGGGTCTTTTAAAGAGCTGCAAATACTTCCTGTCTATGCCCACCCAGTTAGCGCGGTTCAAATGCCTAAACTCAAAAGAATTTTTCCCAATGACTTGGCAGATAAAATGTAACAAACATGAAGTACATCTCCAACATTGAAACTTAAATGGGCAGTAAAACGTGTTTGTTTTTTCTCTCCCAGTGATTAGTACACAACTTCATTATCCGCTTCACTCCCCAGGCTTTTCTAGTTCTTTTAAGTATTACTTATGCAAAGTCTGCTAAGAATTTACCTTCTGACTTTTTCCTGGCATCATGAATTCTATTATCATTCAGGAACTGGGGGATGCTAAAGTGAATGCAATGCATTTTGGAGTGTGTTGCTTCCCAAGGATGCGTTAGCCAGTATGTTCTAGATTCAAATAGACAATCCAAATACCATAACGCTTACAGATTATTGAATCGGTTATGGTGCAAATAGTTTACCGGTCCTGTTCTTTTTTTTCTTTTTTATTTAAACATTTGGTACTGAACTCAAAGACTCACAATAACCTGTAGTGGTAAGGGTGCCTGGGGTGTCCCTTTAATTCTTAAACTACTGATCTATGTGACGTTTTCTGGTCCCCTAAAGCTAATGTGATAATCATCTTCCATTTTGTGAAGCATCAAACTCATGCATCATTCAGAGAGACTTCACTGCTTATGACCGTAAAGGGCAGAAAAGCCACATAGTAACCAGTGGATTGGATTGACACCATGAGACATTCCTAAAATAAGGATGTATATTAAATGTAGCAGGGTTGTCAAACATGCGGCCCCCCCAGATGTTGCTGAACTACAACTCCCATGATTCTTTCAATGAAACAGATAGCCAGGGAATCATGGGAGTTGTAGTTCAGCAACATCTGGGGGGGCCGCATGTTTGACACCCCTGATCTAAAGCAATATAAATCAATATGTAAAATATAAAATTGACCCAAAAATAGTTTCACGACATGACTGTTAATGCAATCAATATTGCAACTACAACCTTGGTTTTCAGAAAGGATGATCGCGTGTAAACTCGTAACAGGTGTTATGTGCTTAATATTAGTTCAGCTTATCCCTAGGAAGAAATTGGCTAGTTTAAAAAGAATTGACCATTAGATTAACACCTTTTAGAATAATGGTTGAGAATTTGTTTTTAAGTGGAAAATGCCTGCTTTGTGACTACAAAACACAAGCCACCAGCCATTGAAATAGACTAGACTTTCTCGAAATTCTACCAATCCACAATAAACATTCTTAACAAAAAAAAAAAGAGAAAAATAATAATTTGATCCTTGTGGTTTTTAATGTTTAAGAGAGTACACCTGGTACATAGACAAGCTGATGGAGATTGTGTTTGATTTCGCACACCAGGTGTACAGATGCAAACAATAAAAATAAATGCACAGTAAATATGATCTACTGTTATGTGGTCACCTGAGGTTTGTAGAACTTTACAAACTAAAATTACACCTTTCCCATTTGTTGGGTTTCACAAACTACCTTTGCTCATCCAGAAAAATATTTCTAAATCCACAGACTAAAATGGACAAACCCAGTTATAGCAGGGATCTTGAACTGCATTGGCTAAAAAGTATTTTGTTTTAGAAAAAGAAAATACAGAAAAGAAAAACTGTAACTGTTTATTCAAACGCAAGAAATATTGTAGATTTGTGATCCTTTGTCTTCATTTTAAAAAATCCCTACAATTCCACTTTACAAAGGGAAGAGAGGTTATGGGGTTAAAGAAATGTGCTGTAGTGGTTATGGTTCCTGGAATGCCCTGGTGCCCCTTCCCAATGTAAGTAGTTAACCCATTTGCTAACAGTTTGACAACATACCTGTGGTCCTCTATAGATCAGTCACCTCTTCTATGAAAGACACAAACACTCTGCTTTGAGCCAAGACCAGTAGATCATGTATTAGCTAATTAACCAAGAGGGGTCAGGTGCACAACCAGGTAAGTTGTCAAACTGTTAACAAATGGCACCATAAAAACGACAGTGCATTATAGTCATATGGAGTGTGCCTTTAAAGATTTATTATAAAGGATTTAATTCTTCAGTGTGGAGTAAAGATCCCTTGCTTATTTGTCCTGCAAGGCCTCATCTTATAGGCCTCATCTCAAATATTATTGCTTTCCACCCCCCTTTCATTATTTTCTAATGACCATGTCATGAGAATCTTGTTTCAGGTCTGATCACCAGTCTTTTCTTATCAGGGCAGACAGAGAAGTGACAGTACTTGAGAAGAAAGTGGAATGCAACAAGACATGAGAAATCTCATCTCTTTAACCACAAAGCCAGTTGTTCTTGTCACACAAACCTCTGTTTACGAATCTGTGTAACAGCTTCTCAATGTGTTGGAATCTCTTTTCTAAAGTAGCTCTCAAAATAACTGTTTTGTTTTGTCAGGTTTGACCACATCAAAAGTAGGAGGGGGTATGGAGGAGACACGCAAAACAAAAACCAAAACCAAGTTTTTTTGTATTTTGTTTTTTTAGCTTGAAAAATGGATTCTAAAGATTCACTCAAAATTTTAGTTCTTTAAAGCTAGGAATCTGCATAGCTTGGAAGTGTCCAGGTTGTGCCCATATTCTACTTCTACAGGAAAGCTACGTACAGTAGGTGAATGCATTACAATTAATAATTTCATGTTTGAAGTGTTTTCTATAAAACGTGCTGCGAAATGTTGCTATATATAGCTGTGAAGGAATCCACAATTTGATTCACTAATCTAGGTTGAAAGAAATGGACTTCAAATTAGGATTAAAGAAAACCAAACAAAAAAAACCTAACAACGGCCTTGATTTAACAAGGTTTCCAAATGATTCAATACATTTAGAACGTTTTTCTAACAGACTTATTTACTGAAGTCAATATTAAAGGCTGGTTTTTTTGCAGACAAATATTTGTTTTTCTAACAGTATGGAATCATTTGGAAAGCTTATGAAATAATCATGGAACAAATAAATTCAGATATAGGACGACAATTAATCTATACATTATCCTAGCATGGCAATCTTAGAAAGAGCAAAGAAGTTATACCTACTGAGCTGTTTTATGGTCAATATACTGACTATACACGCTTTATGTAAAAGCCAAATTGGTGCATCATGATAACAGTAATGAGAAACCTTATAGGCAGGGATCAGTTTTTCTGACACTAATTTACTTCCTTTGGTCTTCCCAATGAGTAATATCCAGGCCTCGTTTCCCCTCAACTACAAGCAAATGTTACATCCAGCTTGAAGAATAGTATTTTGACAAGTGCTATTCACATGTGGTGTACACAATGATTAGTGTGACAGGATGGATGAAGCAATGGGGAAAAAAAGAAGAAAAAAAAAAACACACAACACTTTCCAAAAAGATTGGTGTCCATGTGTACTCTGTATGTGGAGGATTTTATGGACAAAAAGGGCAATATTGCATTTCACACCAAAGCTCCTCAAACATGGAAACCTCATTAACTGTTTTTTCCAAGACTGATCATAAACCAACATTAAATAAAAATTGGGGCTGCTAAATTAGAAATATATGGGACTGGGCAACCTTGGCTCACAGAAGGGTCATCGGACTACATGAAAAAGCAAACAGTAGAATAGTTTGTACTGTATAAAATCAGTGCCTTTACTAAAGAGTGCAGTCTACGTCTCAAAGATACATGATGGGACTGTGCAGTGGACAGTCCCATTTGTTTGCTTTTATTGCGTCAAGCTGAAAGTATATAACAATATTACATTTGTTACTTATCAATGGGTGAAATGTACAGTTGAAATATGGCTTAGCAGAGAGAATAATTTACATCCGAGATACCCCAAGACCGCAAGTCACCAATATTAAATAATACCCTTTAAATAGGTCACACTATCCGGGTGAGAGCAAACAATCCAAGTTAGGAATACTATCTGGGATTATTATCTGCAAAGGTGCACTACCAGCTTCAGAAACTAAGACTCAGAAGTTTATGAGTGGAATCACCTGCGAGATCCAACTGTCATTTGCCATAAGGTTTTAGATACAAATATAAAATAAAGTGTTCAGATTTGCATACTGTCATCGTATTCTCCGACACTTTACATTTTTAAAGTGATGACAGAGGAGCAAATAAGCGACAAACTATTCCAAATCGTAACAGGTTATTGAGAACCCTTCTCGAATGATCTTACAATCAAATAAAATGAATGTATCAAAGCTGAAAGTGCACGATTGTCCTTCAAATATGCCCTTCACAATTTATTTATTTCCTGTTTGTTGGATTAACACATATTTTGATACTAATACACACTCCTCCTCCCCAACCCACCCCCGTCTGGTTTTGGTCTATTATTTTAAATCCCACAATTAAAGAGCAACATATAATTCGTAAACCACAAAGAGCATATGTTTGGTCCAAACTGACCACACTGAGCAAGCCTTAGTATTATCCTTTTAGGCAACACTTTTACTCAATGTTTTACATTATTTAGAGTCACGTAGAACCCTACAAACAAACAGATGTATTTATAGAGAGATGTCTCTCAAACAGACTACAGGCATTTTAATTAGTCTGCATGTAGAAATGATCCCAAATTCCATATCCATTGTCTTTATACACCAAAACATAAGATGCTATAAGCAGAGGGAACATCAAACTCCTTAAATACCCTGCCCCACCGAACTAAAATTAGTTCAAACCAGCCTTAGTGCTCACATCCCCCACCACACTTTCTTTAACTCAAAGTAGTAAAATCCGCATTTAGCCAAGGTCACAAGAGGAAATATAATAAATTTTTTAGTAGGCCCTAAGGCAAATTAGCATTTTTTGTCACCGTTATCAACATGCTGCACTTATTTTACCACTGAGGGCCTATTAGGACATTCTCTAACAGCTGTGCCTAAGGTGGAAAAGATTTTAATGCATAGCACTTGTAGTTAAACAAATTGCATATTTGCATGTTGGCTCTGAAACAAAGCCACGGACCCTTGCTACTTCGTAAAGTGCTTCCAGAAAATATAAAAAAAGTATGGTGTAATGTCAAACAGTTAGAAGTGAGGGAATGATCACAAACCTAAAAGTACAAAGAATCCTGTGCAGGGACAGATGAGCAATGATTAGAGATTGGCTGAAAAAGAGTGTTGCTGCAGTTTGGGTCTCAAAATATATTGGTTATGCAAAACAATCTGCCAGAATATTTTTCAGTGGCCACCATTTAAATTCAAAACAATATATAGACAGATAAAGTTAAATATATATAATTTTTCAAAGTGGAGGTGGAATGTATTCTTACAGCATTTCGAGTGATATAAAAGCATTACTAATTTTTTGTGATTATTAAAATTGTTTGATGGACATATGGTGCTCATTCGTAGATAAGCAAATACAACTTCCCAGTTAATCAAGTCAATAGTAGACTGTGCAGCTACCATAAAAGCAATCTGTCTGCCTTATCTTACTGCCAATAACATCCATAATTAAACTACTACTGTGGCTATGCACAAATGTGTCATCCGGCAAGTATAAACCACTCTAGTTTTGATATGCTGAGTCAGTCATCCAGCACTGGTTTAACACTATGTGAAATTAGTGACTGGCCTCAACCTCATTAAAATTACTCAGACTGGATTGCAAGAGTCAAAATAAAGTACCTGCAACATCTGTGTCATTCTACCAACCAGACACATTTCGTGACCACCTACGTACCTTGAGCAGACTGCCATAGTTTCAGACAGGTCAAATGATGCTAGATGCAAACTCTAGTACCTATTCACATCTCCTTCAACATGTGTTAATCTGGTGCTGTATATCCACTTGTGTCATTATTTACAAAACTCATGTTGTTCAGTCTCAAATATAATGCCACAATATATTCAAAACATTCAGCTTTAATAGCAGTACAGAGAGCTTGCACACACTTAGTAAATGATAGCAACCTTTTTAGGATTAATTTAAACCAAATCATGGCATCCTGAATTATAGATAATATGAATATACATAATAAATAATATATTTTTGGAATACATTTAAATAGGAGGGCAAATAAATACTTCTTGCAAATAGTACTAGCTATACTAGGGCTGGAGAGCATGTGGTTGAGACTAAAGCCCAAAAGTCTAACAATGTTAAGTTTTCATGTAAAGTATCAACAAAAGGTGTTTGTAAAACGCCCCTATTGCTCTATTTTTTTCTGTAAGCCCCTATTAGCCTAGTTAGATATCGTCAATATCTTTTCCAAAAACAACAGATTATTTGCACCCGCCGAGCCCTAAAGTGGTCAGACAGCAGACAAAGATGGCAAATATGGAAAAGGAAAGGGACACATTTAATAACATTGTGCAATTCAGGGACACCCAACAAAATATCTCATAACTTTTAGGATGTCCAGTCTGTGCATTTGTCACTATTTGTACATTTCTCATTATTTGTACCTGGGTTATTTAGAATTTTCCAGTGTGGGTTTGTGATTTAACCTCCCTCCATGGAGGAACCCAGTGGAAATGGTCTCTTATAGTATGTGTGCATTTCTCACTATATGTACAACTGTTAGGACGTTGGCCCTGCTATACGCTTTTTTGTTCTATCTTGATTAATCAACCCCCAATTCATATTATTATTATTATTGCCATTTATATAGCGCCAACAGATTCCGTAGCGCTTTACAATATTATGAGAGGGGATTTAACTATAAATAGGACAATTACAAATAAACTTACAGGAACAATAGGTTGAAGAGGACCCTGCTCAATCGAGCTTACATTCTATAGGAGATGGGGTGTAAAACACATTAGGACAGGACTGGAGTTTGCAATTCATGAAAATACAGAAATAAATTATGGTATATTATGCAAGATATGGAGTAATCTTGATGTCTACAAACACATGTATGTCAAAAGAACAGTGTGTATTAGAGGGAATCAAGTGCACTTAAATATTAGTTTTGTTTCAGAGTCTGGAAATCTGTCATGTACCAGACACTATGTGGTCATTTCTGCTTATCTAGTTTGGACAAACCTGAAAAGGATTGAAAGCAGATATGTGTTCTACCTTTTCTCTCACAGAGATTCGTATCTTTTGTTTGGCAGGTCACCCTAATTATTGCATACATTATATATGTTACTCACTTTACACAGAACATAATGAACGTGGAGAGCGCTGAATGAAAAGGAGGGGTATAACAAGATTTTCGTATAATTTAATACAATGTGCATATATTCTGTTTGTTGCAATAAAGTGCTACCAAACCCACTCTACTTGCTGATGAGAGAATATATATTTTATTTTTTTTAACTTTACAAGCAGTTAACAGAAAGATGATTGAAAAAGAAGTAGAATTAGAAAAGGAAAAACCCAAGAAAAATAAAAAATAAAAAATGAAAACACAAGGTCAGATCAGGACAGTTCAAGAGGTCCGATACGTCACTAATTTGTGGGAGTATAGAGGAGGCAACAATGTCAGTCATACAATGATAATGGAAAAAGGACACAAATCCTTTAAACATGTTGCCCTATCTCAAAGCACAGGAGATGGGGTAGGAGCAGGGGTAACACCACTCCCTGCATATGTTTACTCTCATTTCGTATGGAGATAGCAGGGTGCCCCCTATTCTTGAGCATAGAGGATAAGAAAGTGATACGGTAGAAGGGAGACTAATGGAGGGGTAATGGACACCAAGGGCCAGGGGGTTGGAATATATGGACATAAACAGTGATCACCCTACTACATTATGGGTTTATAGGATAAGAGGGAGCCTACAGATCCCTCCTAGTTTAGCAAGAATCCCAGGGACCCCCACACACATTTTTAACTCCCACCCAGTATCCTGTGGGTTTATAAAAACGTATGTAGGTACCAGAGCTCTTCGTTAGTCTAGTAGAAAGGAACAGAGGCACCTACACACAATCCCTCATTATCAGCCAAAACAAAGTCCCACATTTGTTATGGAACATAGGGACCAATTACCCCTGGGTATAATGGGATCCAATGAACTTCTGCATATTGCCTCTACCCACAATGCATGAGGATTCTACAGAAGTCTGGCTTTCACTTACTGATTATGAACTATTAAAGACTTCATACACGCAAGAAAGTGAGAATCAACTGCAGTAGGTGACTTTCAAAGAGACTTGACAAAAGCTATTTGACTATTTCAACCACATTATGAAAGCCAGCTGCAATGTCTGTACATTTAGTAAACTAACCAGTCACTTTACAAGTGAAAATACTATGAACTGTATCTTAACTTTTTTGAACATTAGTTTACAAACAGTAATATATCTATTGTACTAGAAACTTAATATCAATCCTGATTATTAACCATAAAGAGTTTACTAATGGCAATTAAAAAGCTATCTTACTGCCTGTTGAACTTTGAATGAGAGAACTCTATGCCAGAAAGCCCTCTAAGTTAAAAGTACTGCAAAAACTACTGGAAACAAACCAGTTGTGGTATCTGGTTAAGCCAACACTGACATAACCACTAAGCTGACCAATTAAAATGAAGAATATATTTATATCAATATACAAGTTCTCTGCTTCACTTACAATAAAACTCCTTTAAAATAAACTGTCCAGAGCAGTTCTTAATCTAGATGGGTTTAACCAAACAATAAAATAGATATATAATCCAGAGGGACAGACTATGAATAACAATAAGATTACTTTTGGAGAAACAGATTTTGTACAGCATATTGCAAGTATTGAACGTTAGTTAAAATGGGCAGATAAGTTTCCAACATCATGGGTTTTCATCATCTAATAAATTGTCCTTGGGTCAGAAATAAGATTGGCGTTTTAAAAATTAAGTATTTTAGGTCAGAAAAAATTAACATATATTAAAGAAAAGAAAAAAAAGGAAATAATTGGTAATTTAGGTAAACCAACTAAAAAAAAAAAAAAATATATAACACAATCTAAATCTCTAACTTACTAAACTGGCAACAGAAGTGTCATGTTTGATCCAAACTAGCTGAACTGTAAAAATAACATTTCCAATTTAGCATTTTATTCTAACTTTTGCAATTCTCTGCTTAATAAGTAACCTTAAAAATGTGTAGAATTAGGATTTCCAGTCTGCATGTTGTAATAGATTCGGAGTACTTGGTTGCAGAGTTTACGATAGCAACTTGTTTAAAGTTTCCAATCCCTGCTTGCACACTGTTTAGTACAGACTTTAAATGTTAAAGATTATTTTGCTTTTCCTAACAAAAGGACAATGTTCTCTAGTCTAGAGCATTGCCCAATATTACTAAATGTGTTTCATCTGCCATTAAATTAATCCTAAAATTTAGTTACACAACCACAAGAGTACTCTTAAAACATATAACCATTTTACAATGCGTTACATAATTGTTTATTGAATAAACAGTGTACTGTGTTGAATTGTTAAGAGAACTGCAGATGTTGGGTCATAGAAAAGCAATTGAAAGATTCGACTCAGCTGCTTTTCCAGCCCTGTCATTTCTGAGTACGATTTTTCAATTTGCTTATAAAATGTTACTGAACAAATCCCTTTGTTATGGTTACAGTGTTAGCTACTTGTAAATATATTTCAGAGGGTTCTAAGTATACAAAAAAAAAAAATTTGCACTGATATAAAAAATAAATAAAAAAAAAGTCAGATTTATAAAATATCTACCAACTTCACATCTGCACATTAGGCATGTAAGTTTTAATTAAGTGTTCAGAAAAAAAAAAAAAAACTATGTCTGCATTAGTAATCAATTTCTTAATGAACTTAGAATACCAAAGATCGTAGAAGAACAGGTGACATCTTTATTACTTTGGCAATAGATTTTGGGAAAGTTTCACTAGAGGTCAACGTTAGAACCTATACAGTAGGAGTGTTGTAAATCACCTTTTCTTCCTGTGGCTAAACAGGTGTAGTGAGGTCACACCTTACATGTTGTATGTTACATGGACCCAAATTGCACATGTACTGTAATCAGCAAATTTTAAGAGAATTTCTATATGAAATGCCCATGTAACCAATACATATGGATGTTGCATGTTTCTAATTACATTTTAAGTTTAACTTAATTGTTTATTTACAGTAACAATAATAATTTTAAAAAAAACAAAAAAATTATTTTGCATTACAAGAAAAAAAAAAAAAATAAGTCTGAATCCCTGTCATGAGACATATGTCTACTTTGGAAAAGAAAAAGTTCACAGCTCATGTTAAACAAATATTATATAGTGAATTTTGCCTCATTAAACTATTCTTGCGGAGCCATCTACATAATAAGATGACTTTATTTCTGTTTTATACACCAGAGGCAAAATAAATAAGATATCAGATTGATTTTTCATTCATGAAAAGAGCATAACTTGTTCCAAACAAACAGAGGTTATAGTCACTAAACTGAATTGTACTAATCGACCTTCAGGCCAAAACAGAATTGGGAATGAACCTTATTACTGCTAAATTAGAGATTTATTTTTGACACTTCTGCGTTAATCTACATTCTGTAAATCAGATTGCAGTTTCTAAAACTACTATTACTTAACGTGTGACTTTAGCAGAGATGGGCGTGATTAACTTTATTGGTCAATTTAGAGTTAAATTTGAATGTCAGATCTTTATTACTGTTCAATGCCCACAAGTGTTTCCTATAAATATATATCAACAGGACTAATTCTATTTATAATTTTTTTTTTATATATATATATATATATATATATATATATATATATATATATATATATATATATATATATTTATTATATATATCCTATATATATATAGGAGGAGATAAACATGGCAAAACGTGACTTCCATTTCGAATTAAAAAAAAATATTTAACGTAATTCTAGAACACTACAACCACTACAGAAATTGACTTCAACTCCCATAAGTTTCAGCTTTTGCACCATGTTTAAAGAGGACGCACAAAAGTTAATATAGGATTAAACTTTTCACAAAATATTCACAACCTTCGCTGTTAAAAAAATACTCAGAATTCTTAGACACAAAGAGTTAATAAAAAGTGTTGAACTTTTCCCAGACAAAGTAAGTCATGCTGTTAAAATGACTTTGTGAAATACAGATGCAACTACCCACAATCCCCCTCTGTACCATTTGCCTTTAAAAGGCAGTTAAACCAACAGAAATGTGACATTCACAGCTGTGCCACTTGTCTTGGAAAAGCAACCAATGCCACATGCATTCACAATATACAGTGCTACTCACTATATGAAGAATTGATGGGAATCTAAAGTAAAATAGAAATTAAAGGCCAAAGAAGCTCAACTGGTAAAACAGCTGACTTGGAAAATGTTTCCAGAGCGGCTATTTTGGCCTTAAATTTCACTTTCAATTACTGGACAAATCTCACTTTAGTGAATAATCCAAATAGTCTACTCCTGATATAACCTGCTTAATTAAAGATTTAAACAATTACAGCCTAGTCATTCCTCAGACCATTATTAAAAAATGCATGGACAGTCTGAATATGTGCCAAATATTTAGATATAGAAGGAAAAAAGTTACCAATTCAAATCTTTGATCACAGAATTGGCTTATGTTAGCTCAATATCTTTCTGACTGCCACAAGAAGATTTTGAAAATAATGATTTTTTTTTTCTTTGTACCAAACACAATAAACATGATAAAAGAAAAATCTAACTTAACAGCAACAAACCACAGAATATTTAAAATAAATAAATCACAAGCTATAGAGTTTTTTTTTTTTAACTTAACTGTGAATTGTAGATAATTTCAAGTTTTAGACCAAAATAGTTGAGCTGAAAGAAATGTTCTATTTTGGCTATGTATGCCTTAAATTTCAATAGCCCTTGTCAATTGCCAACAATTCATGGTTTAGCAACTAACTAAGCTTCGAAGTCTGGGAGACAAGGCTGTAAGGTCCCAGATTTGTAATATCAGTGTAATTTAAGGATCCATATTAATATCTTATCTGCCGTCACATTCTATGTTTCTATAATAACATCATCTATAATAAAAATAACACACGTTACTATTATTACTTATTTACTAAAGCCAAGCCACTATCATTACAGTTCAAATTAACTACACCAAAAATGTATTTTAGTTTTATTTCTAGCCCAGCCTTTGACAATCTAATCTTATTAGCAATAACTTCTCATCCTCCAATTTGCAACATGTGTTTCCCAGGATTCCAAATGCAAAAAAAATTAAAAAATAATATAGAAATATATAGTGATACTCTAAGAAGGTATATGGAGGATTACTGGGCAGAAGTCCAAACACTACACAACACCTGGTGCAGCAATGATATCAGTTATGAGAAAATACAATATATACAGTGTGCTATTCCTCTCTTCTTCATTATGCATAAATCACAGGGATTCAATAATGACAGTTGTTTTAAAAAAACTTTTGAATAATAAAGAAAAATGCTGTAATAAAAAACAATGATCTTTTTTTTAAATAAATGGTGTGTGGAATATCTAGCTATTATTTAAAAGAATTATATACATTTAGAATTCTATTGAACACAATATGTCGATTTTTAAATTTAATTTTATTTATTTTTATGATTACTAATTGGCTAATTAAGTGGATCATATACTAAAATGCTGCGGACAATTTGTCAGAACTTACAAATGGACTGTCCAGGATGGGAGGTCATGTGGTAGCTGTGTAAGCCCCTGGTGGCTGCAGTCCACTAGTTCCCCAGAGCAGGTGCAGTTGGAAGGACATGGGGTAGTTGAACTTTGGCAAGATCCGATCAACAGGTGAAAGATAAGGGTGACATTCAGGAGACCTAGCAACGAAAACCTCCTTCCAAGCGAGAACTGCATGTTCAATGATCTGCACTGTATCTACAAGAACTGTGTAGGAAATAGAACGATTCCCAATAATTAGCTTATGATATTATGCACCAGATACTATTGATATCTCCATAACCTTTGGGGAAGAGTCCTCAGAGGGGCTGCTCTGTTTATCATGAGTTCCAGGAGAGCCCTATGGATGCGCTATGTGGAATCAATCCTTCAGATTAGCACATGGGGTAAGTTTCCGAAATGCTGGGGAGGGCAGAAGTCCAATGATCAGAATGCAAGAAGTTATGTCCCAGTAGCAGGTCCAGAGGTCCTTAAAATGCCAGATGACTTGCCCAAGCAGCAGGTCCAAAGGGCCTTAGAATGAAGACTTGTCCAGGAGTCCATACAATGCCAGAAGACCTGGTCAACTAGGGGTCCTTAGACTGAGGACTTTCTCCAGCAGCAGATCCAGAGGTCCTTAGAATGTCAGATATTGTGTCCCATGAGCAGGTCCAGAGGTCCTTAGAATGTCAGATACCGTGTCCCAGGAGCAGGTCTAGAGGTCCTTAGAATGCCAGAAGACTAGTTCCAACAGAAGGTGCAGTGGTGAAGAAAGCTCTGCTTGTAGTGAGCTCCAGACACAGCACAATAACAAACCCAGTGAGAGAGCTCGCTCGCAGATTACATTCAGGCTCACTGTGTACAATGTGGAGTCTGCAGGGTGTCAGCGGGGCTGGGGGGGTTGCTTTGTGAAGGCGGACAGAAGGCAGACCCAAACAGCAGAGCCCCTCACTCCCACCTCGGACTGTTCTCCGACCAGGACAAATACAGCTTCAACTCCAGCAAGTCAAGCAAGCCGCTCGCTGATTGGCTCTCCCGCGTTGACTCCTATTGGGAGCTGTTTCGGAGGCGTTCATTGGCTAGACAGCTTCCCACCAGCAAGTAACACTCATTTTCAAGTGTAAGTTACTTCTTACTCGGCTGGATACGTGGGTGTTCTATAGGAGCTGAGCGGATACATGCGTGCTCTATAGGAACTGAGCGGATACATGCGTGTTCTATAGGAGCTGAGCGGATACATGAGTGTTCCATCTCTATAAGAGCTGGTTGGATTAGTGCGTTCTGTATGTGCTGGATGCTTCCTGTGTGGATGCTGAGTATAGGCAGCTTTTTATATGGTCCTATGGTTATCTAACTGAATGTATTTTCGTCTCATTATGACTGTAGAAAGGTGTTGTGTACAGAATACTTTTATGCACATATATTTTATATACATATAAAATGTACTTATGGATAGACCGCACATGAAAATTGCTGCTCTGTAGAATGCAATAAATCAAATGTGGAAGGCAGGAATTCAAGCAATTACTTTTCTTGCACTTTTCTTTCTCTGCAAATTAACATTGATAAGTGATTCCTGACCAGAAAAAGATAGTGAAAATGTCAAATACATCCAACACTGTAAACTTTCTGCTGAAATAATTTTTTGAGTTGTCAAAAAGAAAGAGTCAAGAATAGACAAAACCACAAAAAACTGAAATCTGGAAAAATCTTGTGCACCTAATCACTATAGTAACATTATCCCCTTAAGGACACAACTTCTGGAATAAAAGGGAATTGTGACGGAATATTTCCGTCATGTGTCCTTAAGGGGTTAATTTGGTGTTAAATACCCCCAAGTCTTTCCAAGCCAATAATATGCTCGTGGTGCTTAAATAGATTTAAAAAAAATATCAAAATTGCAACCAGTAATTTCATTTTGCGTTGTTCTTAGTGATGTAGTTTCTGCAGGGAATTAATTGCCTATTTATTACAAAGTTAAGGCCAAAAAAACCCCACTCTAAATAAATGCCCGTAAAACCACAGCTATATTTTAGCTTATATTGTGCAATCCAGTTTTGAATTTACTGCAATTCTTTTAGGGTTCTTAAAGGACCACTAAAGTCACTCTGACCATTTAATCTCAGTGAAGTGGTCTGTGTGCACCGACCCTGTGGTTTTAACTCTGCAAACTCTTAAACTATGTGGTTCGGAAAAAATTCTCTGAAAGTTTAGATTGCAATACAAGAATGAAACGGCGTAACCTGCGCCCCAAATTGTAAATACAGATGGTTATACATACATAAATGTCCAAATATGTAGTACTGTGGACGTCCGAGATAAACAGAGAAAAAAAATCTATAGTGCAATATGGTAAATGTGACTTATAAGTGGTGGATAATAAAATGTCGCTACCACTCACATTCTTATGAGCTAACTCAGAGCTCTGCAGTTTTTTCGCATGGACGGAACAATCCCCGTCTAAGGATATTTGTTGTTATGGTAACCCCAGATTCTTCAAGTAAAGTGCATTGTGCAAGGCATATGTGGAGGCAAATCTGGAAACAAACTCCAATGGTGAAGTAAGTACAAGTTGTGAAATAAAATAAATAGGTAAGGTAATGTACTCACATTTGTTAGAGCAGAACTTGCTCTAGTTTAACCAACATGGGTGGTATAATCACCACCTTGGATGTGTTGGTACCAGAAAGTAGTTGGTTGATGCAAGTAAAAGTAATATATATGAAATATAAAATAAACTTTAATTTGCCAAAGAAAAATAATTAAAAACAGTATATAAATATATAAAGGAGTCCCACTTGATGCGTTTCGCCACTCAAAGGGCTTCTTCAGAAGTGTCAGCTTAGATTGGTCATTGTATCCTCAGTTTTGCAAATTCAGATTAACCCTTTAACGCCGTTACGGCGTTCTATGCTTTCCCCATTTAGTAAATAACCCTGTAAATGTCTATCCCTTAATACTGCATGTGAATTTCTCATGTTGGCTTTCTACAATTATCATGTTGTATAGGCCATGTTAACAATAAACGCATAGAACGCCGTAACGGCAGCAGCCCCCAGAGCACTCGGGATACTCACCTCCGCTGTAATCCTCTTTGGGAGGACTGCCTGACAGCCCAGGCAGCCCTCCCACGGCAAAAGAAGCCCCCGGGGGCCATGTGATCGCTCTCAAAGAGCAAGCACACGGCCCCCTATAGCTGGCTGTGGATCTGCCAGCAGGGGGCCTGTCTGAAATGTCAAACAGTAGCTGGTGGGAGCTGTAAAAAAAAATATATTAGACATGTGTAAAATTAAAATAGAAATGTTTTTAAAATATATATATTTTAAAACATTTCTATTTTAATTTTACACATGTCTAATATATTTTTTTTTACAGCTGACGACGTTAATATATATATGTAACATCATACAAAATGTATTTTAATATTAATATAAGTACATATATTAGTATTAAAATACACTTAGAATGACGTTACATATATATACGTATAATTACAATAATAAATAAATAAAATAAAATAAATAAGTAAAATATTGAAACAAAATTTAATATAAATTATATATTCATATGTAATTTCATTCATAATGAGCACATGAAAACTTACTCAAGGAGAACAGGAGATGGTATGTTTCTAGTGCTTGGGATGTATTGATGGAATGAAGAAGGCAGCTCGGACAACCCAAACCGAAGTCTTTATTTTCCAGTCAAAAATGGGAAGTGTACACATAAAGGTGGGAGTAGCGCCTTAAAAGATCCTCACGTATGGGCAATATGTAATGAAAGAAGGGAACGGTGATAGAGTATACAATGTAGCATGTTCAATATTGATTGGAGATATAAAAATGTATCAGTTATCAGTTAGCTGTGCTCCTGTGGGTACGATCCAAGCGTATAGATCTAGGATGTATCTCTTGATCCATATCTTCTGGATAATACCCTATTGGATTAAGAGATACATCATACATCCGTAGGTTGGAATCATACCGCCCAGGCACACAATAGTAGAGCTAACTGAGAGCTCTACACGCTATACACAACTAGCTATACAATCTCCAATAAATATTGAACATACTGTATTATATACTTTATCACTGTTCCCTTCTGTCATTATATATTGTCCACACCTGAGGATCTTTCAAGGCGCTACTCCCTCCTGTAAGTGTACACTTGAAAACTCGTGCCATTTGGTATATTCCAGGGTATGTAAGTTTGGTTGTTAATTTGAAAAAAAAACATTTTGGTAACTCTGAGATCACTATACTCAAAGCCCACCAGAACAACAGAACATTGCCACACAACTTTTATACATGACCCACATTGTTCGTTCTCTAAAATATTTGAAGGTATGTTCATAACATAGCTCCTTTGAAATTGCATTATTTGCTATTGCATTGCACAAATATAATTGTTTTTTTTTTTTTTTTTGAATTTCAAATTTAAAGTCAAAATAGCCAAACTGCAAAATGTCTCATAAACAGCTATGTTTCCAGATCAGCTACTTTGGCCTTAAATTTAAATTTCACTTTGAATTATCAACGGTTCTCACCTTAGTAAGTAACCCTGTAAATGTCTATCCCTTAATACTGCATGTGAATTTCTCATGTTGGCTTTCTACAATTATCATGTTGTATAGGCCATGTTAACAATTAAGGTGTGGCACGACATAGATTCTTTCTTTTCATTACCAACCTCCTATATGCAATCTATACATTACCACTATTGTGTAGATTTGTCCAGCTGCATAACACACAAATGGACAAGTGATTGACTTCTTCCCTGGGGAGCCTTGGGGTCATTTTGGATGCTGTCATGCATTAAATCAATATCCTTATTTCAAAGAGGACAAAATTACTGACCAAAGTTCGGCTTCAGAAGTATGACAGTGTGTCCTTTGTTACAAGATGCGTACTGCGATTTTGGTTACCCACATTATATGTGCCAGGTGGCATGAAAAGATTTCGGTTCCTGATAGTGTAACCCTTAATAGGTCTTCACACAGCTTTGGGGCTAAATACATTTAATATCGTTACTAGATACAATTTTAAGATCTATATACAAAATAATGTGGCATGGTAAGTTTGTGATGTTTTGAAAACGTTCTGTGTAGTTTCAACGTTCTTTTCAGTTTTTAAAAATACTTCACGTGAAATATATCATATACACTTCAAATGTTGGAGTATTTAAAATGATATACACATAACTGGATTCAAAGGGATCTATTAAAAAAATATCACAGAATCCCCTTCAGACAGGTATATCACCATCAAATGTATTGGCCTAATTTAAGATGACCACCAGAAATAAGTGCAAGCCACATACTGAGTAAGTCAGAATGCCTTCCCCCCGCCTTCCCCAACCCACCCCCAGTTTAGGTTATCCAAAATAATCTAGGCCCATCCAGAGGACGTACGAACTGTAAGATCCATACATTGTATTTTTCACATGATCTAGATATGTCCATATTTTGCAATACAGCCTCCAATTGTGTCTGGATGTAGTTTCGGTTAAAAATTGTCTTGATGCAACCAAACAGCCAAATTTGGAACTGAATTATGAAAATATGCAAGTGAATGCTCAAAGATTTAGGCAATATCTGCCTGCAAATTTGGTTCAACCTAACTTTGCAGAAAATGACCAGTTGTGATACCAAGCTACTACACTGCGGAAATCTGTCATTTGCACCATTTAGATAACTAATGTCTAGTTAAAACAGGTTAACTCTCAGATAGATCTATTTTACCCCAATAATATCCCAAAATGCACTTGAATTTACTTTGTAAATTTTCTCTCTAAGAGATTTGATGAGTGAATCTGGTTGAAATAGGTGTTTGATAAATATGCAAATACTACATTTTATGTAGGATATACATGTGAGAAATACAGATTTTCATCCAAACATCAGTTCATAGAGACTGAGATGTACCTTTAGAAAGTATGAAAATTACAAAACCGGGTAAAGTTTGGTCATATTAACCAGATTTTAGGCATCCGGACCAAATTCAGACTTTAGTTAAAAACTACGTGTTCAACATTCTGTTGCCAAATGACATTCACTCACTCCCACAACGCATGGTAAGAGTATGGCTACATGTGCATTCATTGACATCCATGTTAAAAAACCACCATTGACGTTTTCCTGTGCCAGGGAAGCTGGCTTTAAAAATAAAACCAAGAAGCAACATGTACAGGGCCATTCAGACTGCAAAATCCAGTCATCGTTCACACTATTTAGCAATGAGCTTATATTTTATCCGAATTTCAACTAAACGGAAAGCCCCTGGATGGCTGAAATCCTGACCTGGATTTTTAAAATCAGCATTTAAAAAAAAAAAAAAAACTATTTACCATTAGCTGCTTGCACTGCCAATAGATACATTTTCCGATTTTCAACATATGGGCCAGGATTTTAGAAATCAAAACTATTAGTTAACCCTTGCATTGCCTAAGGGCTCTTAACTATGTCACAGCTGGTCATCACTTGCAAGCCAGCTGCCACTTAAAAAATGTATTTATAAAAGCCTATGGGGTCAATATGACTCCCATATTACGAAAAGGGATTTTTTTAAACTTTCCTTATGCACCACTTTCCATGTGACAGGTAGGGGGATATCTACTAAATGTTCAAAACTAGCGACCCAATGCCCATTGATGTGGGCGGGATGGGACACTAGGTATCACCTCTGTTGAATTAGTAGCCTCTCACTTCTGGCTACATGTGGTGGCTGGGATGTACATTAGTATGCCCCCAATTATTTTATATAATAGGCCTCACACGCTGGCCCATGTGTTAATTTAAAGACCACTATTTGATACTCACTGGTAGGGGCACAGGTGCTGCCAGTGCACAATTAGCACTTGAGATTATAATTTTTTTATATCCGTTGAGACGATCATTTTTGAACGGGCATCCTACCGGATGTATTTGGGTTTGATTTTTGTTTAAAATAGGTGCTTTGTGGGAGGCGGAGCCAGCTACGGAACAGAGCAGACGCACCTCGGAAAGCTCTGTGCCATAACGGACAAAATAACTGATTTTCGTGGTGGAAATCGGGCATCTACCAACCTCCTACCTACGCTGCACATTGCAGACACCACGATGGGCAGCAAAAACAAGAAACCCAGGGCGGATAAAGCTCCTGCTAGCCATGACATTGGCGAACTCCTGCGGAACTCGCAGAAAGCCGCATGGGAGAAAATGGCGCTGGGGGAGGAAGGATTCTCGGACTCCTCTGACGACGGCTATACTGACATGGGAGAGGGACCTTCCCTGAACAGACCCGCGGGGCGCACGACCAAACCACCTCCGCTTGGCGATCCAGTTACAGCAGACCTCCTAAAGAGCATGTTCGCTGAACTCAGGCAGCAATTAGCTATGGATATAGCCTGCTTTAAAGACGCCATAGCGGGCGCAACCACGAGGCTCGACCTCCTCGAGACCACAGCAAGTACTCGGGATACCCGACTAAACACTTTAGAGCAAAAGGTCTCGGACCTCCAAACGCAGCAAATCCGCACCACTGAGAAAGTGGAAGCCCTGGAGGATTACAGAAGGAAACACAATCTTAAAATCAGAGGGGTGCCTGACACAGTTGGATTACCCGACCTTCCACACTACGTTAGACGCCTACTGGCTACACTGCTACAGCCTAAACAGGCCAAAAACATAAACGGACTATTCCTTTTGCCGAAACCCACAGCAGCGCCACCCACGGCCACCGCAGACCTTATAGTGCGGTTTCAGTCACTTCAGGACAAGGCCACTTTGCTAGCAGCAGCCCGGGGGAAGTCCCCGCTGATATTTGAGGACTCCCAAATCTCCTTGTTCCCAGACCTAACTCATGGCGCAAATCACACCAACCCCAACTGCAACAACTGCGCGCCAAGAACATTCCCTATCGCTGGGGAGGATCACGGATACTCACAATAACTTTTCAAGGGACTACTCACCGGGCAAGGAGCCCACAGGAACTAAATTGTCTTTTTGGCCGGCTAGGCCTCTCGGCCGCTCAGGCAGAGACCCCGACCAACATATCTCACCTAGATCCCTCCACAATAGTGGAATTCATCCCGAGGTCACGACGACGACAACCACCACCGGAGAAGGCTGCGGGACTTACCTAAGCTGAAACGGATGCCGGTCCAGTCAGAGGACTGCCACGCTGTCCACCACCAAAACCAGTGCATAAACACATAAGTTTATGTTATTTGTTTACTTAACTTTTATGTTTCTCCGTTAATTTTATATCTTTTGTGTTATACAACCTAGCAACGGCAGAGTGGGTGGGTATACACCCCCACTTATAGCTCTTCATACACTCATATGACATATACGCCAGGGACATAGACCTGCAAACTTTGCGGTCACATGCCCGAGATGTCCTGCCTTAAGCTGGCTCCATTATCTCCCTCCCCACCCCCTCGCACCCACAATGGAGTTAACGCAGAGAGTTTAACCCTGGAGGGGGTGGTACCCCTTGGGGCACATAAGCCCAATGACATAAACATACCTCTATAATCGAAACTAGCCCCAGAGGGATACTATCGTTGCAGTTCACCAGTTGTACGAAATTGTTGCAAAAAAAACCCAAAAAACCCTCACTCTGCATATTGTCATACCTAAGCTAACGTGCATACTGTACTAATTGTTTGCTTAAATGATAGGGCTGTAGCCCACTTGTTGTATTACTGGCATGTAGAGTGCACAAAAAAAGAATTAAAAAAAAAAAAAAATAGGTGCTTTGTGCATATTCCAAATCCTTTGCTTTGTAATTTCTATAATGTTTGGATGTGAAAAGGGCCCATTTGAATCTGAATTCCAACAGGATTTAGCTTTAGTAAATGAGAATTGCCATTCAAGTCTGAATTTGCCAATTTTCCACCAGATTTTGTCCATCCAGAGAAAATCCAGTATTCTGTGAAAAACCCACCATAGAAATTAGGTATCTGGCTGGCTAGTATAATGTATCGATAAAATAACCTGCACTGCAAAACATGTTTCTTTGTCAGACTGATATGTACACAACTGTTTCTGGTCAGAATTTTCTGTATTGTGAAATTGTTACAAAGCAGTCTTTGTTTTTAGTAGAGACAGAGGTGGGAAGTTAGAAGAAAACCACATTTGTAGTGTAAAAAACATTTTAATTTTACTAATACAGCTAAACTGTTGTAAAATTTCCCAGATTTTACTGTTAACATGACGTAAAGTCATGATTTTAATAAAGACACGGAGGCGAGTATTATGCATAACTCTTTCTTTATTCCCTCAGCAGCAAAGATAGAGGAATATAAATATTATCAAAATGAATGAAAAAACTGTATAGGCACACAGGCAACCAATCACATAACAGAGGAAGCAACTATAAAAGGCCTGTGTCTCCCACAATCCCCCTCTTTCTTGCGAGAACCGAAGACCAGGAAAACACGAAACGATCTCACACCCGGCAAGAGTAGGAAAGCTGGAAACAAATGAAAACTTCAAGCTAAAAGAGAGAGAGAAATATGGTAATAACCAAACTCCAAACTGAAGACTTACAAAGCAAAATGTCAACAGCTACTTAGGAGTTCAACCTATACTATAGAAAAAACTATTAGTATATAATCATATAAAACCAAAACATCAACAGCATAATCATATAAATATGTAGGACACAAGAACCAGACCAGATAGTAACATACCTGAAAATTCAACCGCATCTCAAACAATGACCCAACACCAGGAGGGCAGGTGGGAATAATACTCGCCTCCGTGTCTTTAATAAAATCATGACTTTACGTCATGTTAATAGTAAAATCTGGGAATTTTATGAAAGACAAGGAGGTTCCTATTATGCAAGTTTAAAGCTGTGCTATCACTTGAGATGCGATGTGGTTGATCGGTCTGAAATAAAAGTCACAGAAGGTCGACTCCCGAGACCAATCCGCAGCCCGTAGAATGTCCTCCAGACGACAGCCGACTGTAGAGGCTTTCGATGCTATGGCTCCACATACTGAATGGGGCGTGAAGATAGAAGTGTCAATGCCAGCTAAAGAAAGAAGCCAGTGTATTCAACGAGCCAAAGTCGGGGTGGATACAGGTCGGTATGGAGACCTAAATGATATGAATAACGGATGTAAGTCCAAAGACCGAAGAGGCCTAGTAATATCCAGATATACCTTTAGACACTCCATCGGGCATAATGCCGGATTCCCTGGGAATCTAGATTTGGATGCTGATTTAGTCTTTCTGGATATGTTGAACGAGATACCCTCAGGGGTAAAAGTAATGGTGTCCTAGTCAAGGGCCCTGACGTCAGACACCCTTTTACATGAAATTAAACAGAGAAGCATCCCTAACTTAGAAGAGATCTGTTTAAGTGTCAAGTCTTGGTTCGGATACCATGACGATAAAAATTGTAACACCACGTTGACATACCAGAATGCAGAAAAACGAGTCCTAGGAGGTCGAGCGAGGCGAATACCTTTGAGAAGGCGACACACAAAAGGATGTTTGCCTATGGACCAACCATCCAAACCTCTATGTCCAGCTGAAATTGCTGAGCGGAAATCATCCGGAGAGGGGCATATACGAGATCCATTGACCGTTCCATGCACCAACCAGACCAGGAATGAAGCGAGATAGGCTGCTCTTGTACCTGGAGCCTAGGCGTTATCGAGGAACGTTTGGGACATTCCAAGGTCCCCTGAAAGGAGCCACGCTATCAGAGACAATTGGTTATGTAATACCAGTCCGTGTGAGTTCCCATCCAGATCCAGAAGGAGTTCCTGAAAACCCGGGATCAGCCGTGGATAATCTATCAACAACTCCATCAGGCGTGGGAACCATGGCTGAGATCTCCACAGAGGGATGATCAGCGTCAGGGAACAATCGTGACGAACCAACTTCGAGATTGTGCGAGCAATCATGTTGAACGGGGGAAAGGCATACAGGCGACCCTGTAGAATTCCGGTAACTGGGTGTTCAGACGGGATGCGAACAAGTCCATCACGAACCGTCCCCATAACCTGTCTAGGCCTCGAAACACTGAAACGTGCAAGTGCCAATCTCTCGAATCTCTCAAATGTCTCGAGTTCCAATCCACCCCCGAATTGTCCAGACCCGGGATGTGTTCTGCCGTCATGGAGACATTGTTGTACAAACAAAATTGCCAAAGATCTTTCGCCAATAGAGCCAACATCCTGGATTTGATTCCCCCCAAGTGGTTTATATAACGTACTGCCGATACGTTGTCCATCTTGGGGAAATTGCAGCAATTCGCCCGACCTGGGGTAAGGCTGCGACTCGCGAAGGCCTCTGCCAAGAGTTCCAGGCAGTTGATGTGTAAGGATCTCTCTATCTTGGACCATCTGCCTCCTGTGGAAACGTTGCCACAACACGCCCCCCAGTCGTGTAAGCTGGCGTCGGATTCTATCACCACGTCCGGTATGGAACCGAAAATGGCTCTTCCGTTCCAAGCCTCCATGTGTGCCAACCACCACATCAGTTCATCTCTGGATTCCTCGTCCAGCCGTATCCTGGACTCATAAGAAAGACCTGAGCGGAGGTGCGATCCCTTGAGCCGCTGGAGAGCTCGGTAGTGTAACGGACCCGGAAAAATCGCTTGAATGGAGGCTGCGAGTAGACCGATAATTCTTGCCAACTGTCTGATGGACAAATCCGACACTCGGAGAGCTCGCCGAAGCGCTTTCTGACTGGCTTTCATCTTGGATTCTGGGAGATATAGGAATTGTTGAATGGAATCCACTTCGAACCCCAAAAATTCCATTGATTGAGCTGGGGTCAGGATCGACTTGTCCCAGTTGATCATGAATCCTAAGTTCTGGAGCAGATTGACCGCCCACAACACGTGGGTCTGCAGTTGACCTCTGGACTGGGACATCATTAGAATGTCGTCCAGATAAACAATTAGGCATACGCCACACGTACGGAGGAAGGACACCACCGGTCTCATGATCTTGGTGAAGCACCAAGGACCTGAGGATAGACCGAACGCTAGACATGTGAAATGCCACCGTTTCCCTTGCCAGGTGAAGTGGAGGAAGTCTCTGTGTTCCACCGCAATGGGGACGGTGAAATACACATCCTTCAGATCCAGTTTTGCTAACCTGTCTAACGCACGGAGGAGGTCTCTGAGGCAATGGATGCCCTCCATCTGAAAATGCTGATAACGGAGGAACGCATTAAGGGGTCGGAGATTTATCACCGGTCGAACACCACCCCCTTTCTTTGGTACTAAGAAGAGGTTGCTCGTAAAGCCTGGGGCGGCAAACGGCAACTCCTCTATCGCACCCTTCATAAGCATCTCCTTGATTTCAGCCGAAATCAACTCCTCCTGTTCCGAGGGAAGGGAAAGTTCTCTGGGGATAGAAAGTTGGGCAGGCAGAGAGACAAAATCGAGGTTATAACCCTTTACCGACTGGAGCACCCAGGAGTCTGAGGTCACAGCCGCCCAACCCCGGAAAAACAAGGCCAACCTGCCCGCCACCCGTTCTGGAGTGAGAAGTGAAGAATGGGTACTCACCATAAGGACGTCTGCCCGAAGTGGCACCACGGGGGTATCTGGAACCCCACGACCTCCCTCTAGCTGGGAAGAAGGGAGGTGTCCTCGGATCCTGGAATCCCCAGGAGGGAAAGAAGGAACCTCTGTTGGCCCGGAACGAGCCTCGGAATCCACGGCCAGGTGGACAGTTCCTACTACGCCCGGCCCCTCCGAAAACCTTAGACGCAAACACGTGCTTCATATTGGCCTGAGCTTTATCAATGGCCGTAAAGGTTTTAACGTAGGACCCGAAGTCCTTCACGAAGTTATCACCAAACAACATCCCATCGCTGGATGAGCTCGGCTCTGCCACAGTCATGGTAGCTGGCTTGGGGTCAATTTTCAGCAAAATTGCTTTACGTCTCTCTGCATAGCGGTGTTCGCATTCCCCAGGAGACAAATGGCACGTTGGACCCATCCTATGGCTACATCTATGTCAAGGGCAGAGTCCCCGGCTTTAGCGGTGTCCAGGAGTTCGTATAGCTTAGACAGAGGGCCCAGTGTATCCAAAATCTTATTGTCAGGCCGTATCTGGTCCGGCTCCGTTCCGGCTTTTCCGGTGTGCGGAACCGGCTCTGCCCCCTTTCTGACGTGGCTCTCTCACGCTTTATAGAGAGACCGCGCCAGAATCAAGGTGCTTGGTGATTTCGGATGTTACTTCCGCAGGAGGTGGGAAGGACTGGGAGGGAGGGTCTGCTGCTGATTGGCTGGAATGTGTCTGCTGACTGTGAGATACAGGGTCAAAGTTTACTCAATGATGACATAGAGGGTGGACTGGACAGCGCATATGTTCGCCGTCCGCGGCGAACCGTTCGGCGAACCGTTCTTGGCATCACTACTATTGGACAGATCAAATGGTAACAAAAACACGAAATCTGGCAAGGGATATTTATTATTCAGCAGCAAAAGGGCAGAACCCCAGCAAAGGTAAGTGTTCCCTCCAGAGGTTATTCACGTACTGAAGGTGTCTAAGGCAGTGTAGGATAAACACAAGATTTCAAAAGAGGGATAGTATGAAAAAGAAAAGGAGAGGGATCAATGTATTTTGTTAGTAGAAAATTATTGCCTGCACATTAGAGCAGGTTTTAGCGAGAAATCTCTCTTTCTCTCTCTGATCCTGGCTATGTCTATTTGTATTAAATTGGCAGATCCTCCACATTTCTGAAATATCATCTTTAAGTAGGCGCAGCATTTATTTTGTTAAAACATGTATTCCATAGATTCATATGCCAATGAAAAAGACCCATTTCAGGGAAACATACTATGAAATTGCCAGCTCATGTTTACATGAAAAAAAAACAAACAAAAACAATCGCTTGCTCAAAAGCTTGCTCCCTAACCTACTGATACAGTCTAAGCAGTGGATGATTTTGCTTTTTATGGGTCCTCCTTTAATGATGTTGCTTTCTGTTATGCCTAGTGTGTATGCAATTAGGAACTGGATTCTTTGGGAGAGAAGTTGGTGGAAAAACAAATCCATTTACTCAGTTATAGGGGACAGAGAAAACCATTTTGCAGTTTTCCCTTGGATAAAAAGGATTCTTGGGAAACCTGCTGTTATACCAGACCCACCCTCACATAGAATCGTGGGAATGGGGTCATACCATCAGAGCCCTATGGTCAAGTGTTGAGTGCTGCTATTTCCTGATGTTATGGGGACCCTAGGATCTTATCTTACCCATTCACCTACCACACTAGCAGTGAGTAAAAGAGGTGAATGCTTGTTCTGATTGGGTAGCCTAGGGGACCTCTAAACAAAGCATTTATGTATTTATTTTTAACGCTTTAACTGCTAGGGGTCATTCTAATAAATATCTTAATTCCTATACCCAACTCACATTTCACTCCCAGCTCTAAGCCTATCACTGCCATCAAGATTTAACAGAACTGATCTTGATAAGCTTAAAGTGCCACTAAGCTTAACTAGTTTTCCTGGCTCTATAGGGTCTTTGGGTCCCCCCCACCCTCTGGTTCCCCCTCCCGCCAGGCTGAAGGGGGAGGAAGGGGTTAATCACTTACCTTTCTCCAGTGCCGGGCTCCCTCGGCGCTGGGGACTCTCCATCCTCTTCCGACGTCATCCACCGAATGCGCATGCACGGCAAGAGCCGTGTGCGCATTCAGTCAGTCTATAGGAAAGCATTTCTCAATGCTTTCGTATGGACGGCAGCGTCTTCTCACTGTGAAAATCAATGAGACAGCCACTAGAGGCTGGATTAACCCTAATGTAAACATAGCAGTTTCTCTGAAACTGCTATGTTTACAGCTGCAGGGTTAGCCTTAGATGGACCTGGCACCCAGACCACTTCATTGAGCTGAAGTGGTCTGGGTGCCTATAGTGGTCCTTTGCAGTCTCAAGTTGAGTGAAGTGAAAGGGATAGTGCTTTCAGATAATGCTTAGAGAAAGTCCTACTAATCATCAAAGCTATAATGGAATATGTTTTATTGATGAGTGTATGAGTATGTCAACAAGGTATTGGGGCAGCAATTGGAGGGTTAGGGGCTGTAGTTTGGTAAAGGGGCAGCAATTGTGGGTTAGGGGCAGTAGTAGAGTACAAAGGGCCATATTATGGGTGGATAGTAGTGGGTTTAGGGGCTGTAGTAGTAAGGGGCTGTAGTGGGGGGGGGGTTAGAGGCTGTAGTGGTCAGGGGCTGTAGTAGTGGGTTTATGCTCTGTAGATCAATATTTTCTTTTTTCAACTTAAAAGTTTAATAGAGTTTTCATCAAGCAAATTATGCAACTGAGCACATTATCTACAATAAATGTTCTACTATGGATGCAAGAGTAGTGCAATCACATTAATGAGGGAGCACAAAAGCTAACCTAGGTAAAAACACACCAAAATACTTTTTTTTTAAATTTGGGAATAGGAGAGGACAAAGGATAAATGGAGAAGAGAGATAAAAAGGAAATTGAGACAAGAACCTTGTAAAACTCCCTTTTTTTGCAAATAACAGCTTCAATGCTTTGTAATGTAAAATAAAACATTTATTTAAGTTTAATGGCCATTGATGATAAAGCATAATTCATTTATTGCAATTTAATCCTACAGTGGTCTCATTAGTGTGTCTTGTCCCACTGCAGTAAGCTTATGTTATGATTTTTCTTGTAGATATGTTGTCAATATCATGTTCAGAATGATTATGGAGATATGTCTTCCTTTGTTCCACAGGGTTGATTTAACCTCTGTTAGCTTCCATTGCTTAGTAAAATACAATTTTCAAGGTTTATGTCAAGATCAGAATTGCATTACTTAAAACCTGCTGTCACTTGATCTGTCATGAGGGAATCATTCTTTCTCTAAACAAATTCACACCTGACTGTTCAGGGATCCTTCTAAAGGATTCTCCAAAGTTCACATAATTTGGGACTTCTTTATTAACCCTGGAATTGTGGAGAATTAGAAAAGGAATTGTAAGTATTAGTCCAATAAGACAAATTTGTAAAAGTTCTTAAACTTTGCTAATTTTACATATTTTTTTCTTAGACTAACATATAGATATTTCTAGAACAGATTGCCTAGAAATAATATTTTAAATTTTTTAAACAAACATAGACCTCTATTGTTAGATAAGCTTTCCAAATGATTTAATATTACTTTATGAAAAATATTTAAAAACATTGTTATTTTGATATTTTTTGATATTTGTAGATATATATATGTGTGTGTATTTTTTCTATATGACACATTTATTGATATATTATTATTTGGAAAAATTTTTTTTTTTTTTTTTTAAATGGATCCAAAAATATTTAATAATTTAGAAAGCTTACCAGACAATATTAAA